>OX359246.1:28105879-28573945 GCA_947179485.1 Allacma fusca
TGAAAATCAGGCACTATCTTCGGCCATGCAGTAACTCGTGTAGGAAGGCAATACAGTAGGTGGAAGGTCAGGTGGAATGATCAAGGCGAAGGTGGAAGGTTAGATGGAAAGTCTGGTGGAAGGTCAAGTGGAAGTTTGGTGGGAGGTGGAAGTCTGGTGGAAGTTACTTATGTATTATAGTGTTAATATATGGGTGAGTGGAAGGTGGAAGGTCGTTTTGTGGCCGGGAAAGTAGAACTCAGCCCTCCTGTTTGCCCGTTAATAACGTTTTGTACTAACATTGTCTAATAACATTTTCCATGTCTGCCCTATAACGCATTGAAGCGAACGGGAAATTATATTTATTGTCGTATTTATTTACTATCACTCAATTAAATTTGACAACCCCAACTTTAATGACCTACGTCACCATTTGCAGTGATTTAGTACAATAGAGGATACATAATTTGAGACGATGTTGCGGTCAAATAGGATTCGAGCAGAAATACATAAAATCTAATGTATATATATATAGTATATAATGTGTAACAATTTTTAGTCGGATATTCTTTTGTATGAAACATTCAAAAGTTTGTTTTTTGGTTATCCACTGCTATCGTATTTTATTTATGTGCTAAGAAAACATATGGAACATCAAAGGGACGCATGTCTTTGATGGTCTAAAATTGCGAGAAATTATTATAAGTGGTGCTTTTTAAATTTTTAAACAATAGTACATCATATTTGTAGGCCTACTTGTCCTTACTCACATTTTCATATGTATCTATATATGTTTGTGTGAATAAAAATTATTGCTCCTCAATTACAACTTAGCATGTCATTACCTAGACCTAGAATTTTCCAGATTGGAGACAGACTAACGCACATCTGTGTCGTCCTGCCGTGGAAAACTTTCTGGAAAAATATCAAAAGAATCAATACGGTTGGTCAAAACATCTTGATAAGTATAAATATGTAATACCGCTGTGCTTTTAGCATTTCAATGACAACTTTTAACGCAAATTTAAGGAATGTTGTAAAATATGCAAGCAGGAAATGCTTGTGCAACATTATTGAAATTTAGACAATATTTTAATTTGAGATATTATACCTAATTACGAAATTATATGTACAGCATCAAGTGACGGCAAGGGCTTCTGTAGAATCGGTCAATAAACACTTTATTATAATTAATATTTTTATTGAAATTTAATAAAATAAATCCTGAAATATATCATACATTTTTAAAACTTTGCCCATCTGTGTACAAAATGCAAAAGCAAGCCTCCGTATAGTTCGTTACGAAACATTTTAGTCCCTCTAGTGACTATGGTCACATTATTACATGAGGGGATACAGTACATAACGAACAATTATTGGCGTTGTAACAACTTGATTAAAGGCTGCGCAAACAAAAATGCTCTTAGTTTATATCTGTTCACCTAAAAATGCCATGAAAATGTTCAGAATGCCAAAAATGATCTGAAATTGCCTAACTCAGAAAATACCCGGCATATTGGGCATTTTAGTAGAAACAAATACACTGAAAATTATTGCTCCTTTAGTGCACATAAGGAAGATTTTCGTGGTACTCACACCCATCCAGTTTCATAGAAAATTGGATTGTTGTTTTTCTAAAATACTTTTGATAGTCCTAATTTATTACTTCTGGTCAGCGGTTTAAAAGATTAAGTTTTTTAAGGATATCAAAAATCCTTAAAAAATTATTTTTAAAGTATATTAAGCAAAATAATCTAGATGCAATCCATAATGAAACAGAGATGCACAAATGAAATAGGTTTCCTCCAAGCCTTCGAAGTCTAAAATATTTTAAATTTTCATTCTTTAACATATCTTTACAAGAAGCCCTTAAAATGTTTGGCTTTCCTCAGCCTTTCTTCTAATAACACGCATAAACACAAATTCTACGTCATCTAAAACTCACCTTCCTTAAAATTTTAGACTTCATTTGATTTTTATAATGAATCAATAAACTCTTGATATCCGGGATGCTTTTCGAGGGAATTTTTGTAAACACATATTTCCGGTCTCTTGAGCATATATAATTATAACATTTAGCAACAGTTCCCTTTATTCAGTCATGAAATGGTCCATAAAATTATACCTGAGTTAATAATCTCGCTATAAGGGATAATCAAAGGACCTGGAAATTATGGTCCTGATAGACGAAACCAAATAACAAATCATTACGAGTATTTAATGCTTTTGTAATTGCAATTTAAGCAGACAGAAATTGCACTTGCACCGAAAATTGTAATTGCCTTGTGCAAAATAACTGGAGTTGACCCGTACTTGCAAGTTCAATTAGTAACTGCGGTTAACTTGCAGTTGACAAGAAAGACTCCTGGGCTTTGAAGCCATTCTTCAACGATTCAGTGTTGGGCTACTCCTGGCTGCCCCCTAATAACGTTTTGCACCAACATTATTCGATAACATTTTCCATGTCTGCTCTATAACGCATGAAAGCCTACGGCAAATTATATTTATTGTCGTATTTATTTACCATCACTCAATTAAATGTGACAACCCCAACTTTAATGACCTAAGTCACCATTTGCAGTGATTTTGTACAATAGAGATACATAATTTGAGACGATGTTGTGGTCAAATAGGATTCGAGCAGAAAAACATAAAATCTAATGTGAATGAGGAACGTCTACATTAAATGTAACAATAGCTTAAAAATATTTAACAATACTTAAGTTACCAGCAATATGGCACTCCACAATGCCCTATAAATACATTCTGTAAGCCTTGAATGCATGAGCCATTAATTTTAGCCTGTATTTCATTCAAATATAAACCGTAACTGTAAATGATTGCTTTTACACAACTTTCGTTAAATATTAAATTGCATTCATTACTATACACTTGCATTTCATAACAAATCGTCATTCAATCGTTTCTGTGTGTACGTCAACTTGTATTAAACTATATACTTCGTAGCGTATTCAATCGTAGTTACTCACTGAACGCACTTAATGTTAAATTTATGTATATTAATTGTTGTGGAAGGAAATGGTCGACATTGTAACTTACACCGAAGTCTTTTAACGAACTCATGCAAAATTTCCATTCCTGCTATTTTCAAAAAATTCAGTTGCAATACTTTAAGCCGTGTACTCCTTGCACCTGTACTGTAAATCTATCACCGTTAATATGCGTTACACTACAAGATTTAATGTAATTCTGGAGGTGGTGTTCATAGTTTTGCAAACACCCGTAAAACTATTCTTGTTATCAACCTCAGCGGATCCATTTAGTCGATTTTTAAATACTTTTCAACTTTCAATGCTGCCGCATTGTCAATGTGTGAACATCGCCTTGAAATACAATTTCAATGAAAACACCACTAGCGTTTTAACTTTACAAAATCAGCTTAATGTACTATCAGTACCCCACATTTATTCATTTCAATACTCCCACCGGCAGCAAGTTTCGAATTTACGATTCATCTCAGGTTGCTCAATTTTTGTGGTATTTATGCACAAAGAATCTTTGATTCCAAGCAATGTGGAATCCTTCGATGTTTTAAATAGTCATTTTATATTTGTTTTTACCGAAGATCTGCCATCATACGCAATTAGTGACAAGGTAACTCATCTAGCCAATTCCACCAGAGAATTCAATTATGCTTTGTTTCTATTTTCATCTGCAGTCAAAACTCAAGCATTTGTACCATCAGCCTTGAAATCTCGTCAAATGCAAAAAGTATACGACATTCCGAACACATTAAAAGATAACCAATCACCACCTCTGAAAATGGAAAGGCTATTGAAGACTGATTTGCAACACGAACCAGTTGTAGTGTTAGTATGTCCGGTATGCGATCCGACTGGGGACAACCAGAAGTTTCCCGCACCTTTGATATTTGTTATAGCCGAATTTCTTTCTTTCATTAACGCAACTCCGGAATACGAACCAGTGTTTGCTGAAATTAATTCGGTTGATTGGAAAACTCCATTGGCAGACGGCACTGCCGCCATATCCATGCCTTTGATCCTTGATGGCGGAGCAATCAATTATCATCCAACAAAGTTGAAGTTCTTCTTAGGCATAACTTTTGTCACAGCACTCCCTAAAGCAATGGAGTATAGCACATTGGTTCAATTATTTCATCCTTTTAGTCCTATTGTGTGGATGCTGACGTTCGTGTTTGCCTCGGTTGTTTATGTGGTTCTGGAATTTATCTTTTATTTCAAAATGAAGCAAAGTGCGTCAAAATTATTTAACGTTGACAACATATCCATTAATCAAATGCACTCCGTTGGATGCTCACATGTTATCACGTGTGCTGTGCTACTAGTACCCTTCGTTGATCAGTCAATCCCTACCAAAATACTTGCGAATTCAAAGCGCTACTTCAGGAGTCAAATTGTTGTGGCGATATGGCTACTCGTGTTAATTGTAATGGGGTGTGGATATAAAACAAAGCTTCTGGAAATGGCAGTTCTCCCATATCATACATTCCCTCCAACAACATTCAATGAGCTGGCTGAATCGAATTACAAGATTGGTGCTTTGTCACACGAGAAACTAAAGTCGGAACTAAAATATTCCAATAGCAGTGTATCTATGGCAATCAAGCACAGATACCGAGAGTATGAGATGCTGGAATCGGATGTAACAAATTTTTTTATTCTAATTACAATAATTTTCATTAATTATATGTATGAATTGTATGTATTAATGTATTACACATACATACGATGATATTTCATTAATTTTAGAATAGAATTCAGGTATGCACAACAAATGGTTCAACAAAAGTTGCTGAGTCCGTCTGTTTTTAATTTATGTAGTGCTATCAACAGATTTTTGAGGAAGATATGGCTTGCATGGGACCAGACTTTCTGTTTGACTTCTTTGGGATCACGTACATGACCGATGTGAACAAGCAAATTATGTCACAGCGATCAAAAGACACTTTATATAATGAGCTGATAACAGTAGGAATCAGCAAATTGTACCCCCATCTTGTTGGTAAGTTAGTAGCAATCAGCTTAGATGGACATCAGAGCTATTGGATTTGGGTGTTATTTTTATTTTCATTCAAATTTCAGAGCCTTTTAATAACATTGGGTCTACGTTGATAGAAGCGGGTCTTTTTCGTAGTTACTGGGATCCCAAAATACGTTATGAAAAGACGGGAAAAGGTCAGGAGTACGCAAAGAACCATGTAGCCGTACACAAATATTATGAAGGGAAAGTAAACAAAGTTCCGTCGAATCGGCAAATGATAACTTTGTCGTACATCTTTCTCCGCAATGGTTTAATCATTTCACTCTGCATGTATGGATTGGAGATGGTAATATCCAACAGATGGCTTGTTTACACTTTATTCATGGATCTTCGTTATAAATCTAGTAGAAAAATAAAAGTATTGTATCTATAATAATGTACAGTTTTTTTTGTATAATTTGTTATTCCAATGGAATAACAAAAAGTGGTTGCACACTCCGATTCGTGCCCTCGGGTAAAACAGAATTGTCAACCATCTTCTACCCTTCATAAATACATCAATTTGTTTCAGTTTAACCTTTTCTTTGAATACTTGAACTTTCTCGAGTCATCATCCTCCTTGCATTAAAGGTGACATAGCTGAGCAGCTAGGGAAATATCCTTATCCTTGAATAGAATTAATAACCACGCCCCGTGACTAGTGGTCGGATCGATTCAATTTGATTCGAATTTTTCAATTTGATTCAATTTGAAGCTTGAATTGAATCGAAAAACCGATTTTCGATTCAATTTGCCCCAAAGCAATTCAATTCGATTCGATTCACTCAGTGAATCGAATTGAATCACAAATCAAACGATTCAAGCAGGAAAGCAGTGTCATATGTATTACTATACAATGTAGTATATACATATTATAAAGGGTATAGTACAAGCTACGCTAAAATAACAAACGTTGTGGTATACGTAGTATTTGGATTTTGAAAATGTGGAAAAAAGGTACACGTGCCCAGCCGAAGCGGTATTGGTGAATTGTTTGAATTGCAATTCACATGATATGATTCGATTCAGTTCAATATCAAAATCGAATCATTCGATTTGGTTTTGCTGCAAATCGAATCGAAATACTACTGAATCGAATTGAATCGAATTGAATCGAATCGAAAATTTCCAATTCTGAATTGAATTGGTCCGACCACTACCCGTGACTCGAACCAGGACATACAGACAAACCTCGATATAATTCTTGGCTCCAACAAGGGACCAGTCGTTTCCCCTCAACTGAGAATTACAGGCAGAATTACATTTTGACATCTTTACCAGTCTAGTCTATCTGTACTTGTTTAACCAATCCCTTCATTCCCACTGGCGCTGCAGGAACATGTACAACACTTTTGCGACGAAATAAGTGAACTAGGAGCTCTTCAGCAGCAACTGCAGATTCCATTTATCTTGCGTATGTATAATTATATATGTGTACATAAGGTTAGATATTTATAAAAATAATTATTTCTGGCAGGGAAAATCTGAATATCTCAATTCTTTTTGCTAGCGGGGATTTTCAAACTCGGCCTTTGTTTGTCAGGGATTTTCAAATTTGTTGGCAGGTTTCAGGGAAGTTTGTTATAAGGATTTTTAGATTGGTGGACCGTATTTGACATGGATTTGACGTCTTGTAGGGAAATTATTTTTGCCAGCATGGATTTTGAAAATCGTTGAAGACCTTTCTGCAGGGAAACAATATTCTGTAGGGAAATTCAGAAATGATATTCCAGGGTGATTTACAAAGGTCTGACCCCTGGGTAGAGCAAATATGTTTGTACACGGGGATTTTAAAGCACAGAATCACATGACCCATGGTGGCAGTGCTCGGACTGGGTACAGAAACCGTGTACCCGTACCCATACCCCAGTACCCGGGTAAATTATTTCAGTACCCGTACATATAATTACTTGAAACTACAATGTAGTAATTACTTGTACCCACAATTTACCCGTACCCGTAAAGTACCCAAAACTTGTACCCATACCCGAGTACCTATTGTTTGTACCCGGTTATTACTCGGGTACTGGAAGTTTGGCCGATTGAAAATTCCTGAAGACATTTGCCTGCCCATCTGAAAATGTTCAATTTGTCAATTTTTTTGATCTCTACTAAAATGCCCGAGAATTTAAGCATTTTCATTTCAAATTCATAAACACTGACGAAATTCAAACACTACGCCAAAGTAATAGCTTGCTGAACGAAATTTATTCTAGCAAATTGGTTATTGAACAATTATTGTGTTTTGTAAGGATAGACGATTGGGACGAATTCTTTAATACTAAACTCTTAACCGAAAACTTGCTTTTCAACTTCGAGAACATGAAAAAATTTTGTTCCCGGCTAATGTTTTTCTCAAAACTCTTTTAACGTCTTTCGACGTTAGGTATTTTTGTCAATAGGACGTATTGTTAGTAAAGTACAAGAGTAAAGTAGAATTTTCTGATCATGCCATTGTTTTCGTCAACGATATAACGTAATTACAAAGCAATATATTTGAGCAATCCTTAGAAGCGTTAGATTGCACCACCGCGTAATCATAAATGAAACGAATCCTCTTGGCTCTGTCACTAATGCAAGTATCTGTGTACAAAGAAACAAGCAACTTCACGATTGGCAGGTCATATTGTTAGCCATAGTAATCCATCCCAGTATGAATTCTTGAAGTACACAAAAATACTCGGGTACAGCACCCACGGGTACAGATATTTTATATTGTGATACCCGTGTCTACTGGGTACTACCCGATTGTCACTGAGTGAGTACCCATACCCGTACCCGTGCCTGTACCCACTTTATTGCCTAAAATCCAGAGTACCCGAGTAGTACCCGCGTACTTGCGAGTACGCAGCTTCTGTACCCGGGTAGTACCCATACCCGTACCCATTTACCTGAGTATTACCTGTACCCAGTCCAAGCACTGCATGGTGGGACTTTCACAGGATAAAAGGGTTTAACTCTGGTCAACACAGTACCATTTTGACTTGTGGGGGTCATATCATAGGTCACGACCTTTCATGCTTTAAAACAACAAAATTGAACAAAATTAGATGGTAAATATTACCACACTCTTGGGGAAAAGATTACTTGCATGCTCAACCGCATTCATAACTGATTCCTCTTTAGTATGGACAAAAATAATTCGGCAGAATGTTCTGCATGGTTATATACACTTTTGGCCAATTTCAGAAAATTTCTGACGGCAGTTTATAAAATCAAAGTTCCTCTTAGTAATGAAATTTAACCAAATTGTAATTAGTTCTAAAATTTACAAACTATTAATTCCAACGTACTAACTGATACTTTGCACTTAATATTAAGCATGAGGAACTAAAATACACGTATCAAAATGAGTAACCGTGACATTTCGCATGAATATTTCATATAGGGTTTTCTAAAACAAAACGCATCGCCATTAACAATTTTGTAGGTAAGGCGACTTTTTATAATCATTGTCAAATTCCAAGTTCTTGTAATATTACTATCAAAAGCTAGCTCATAGTTTTTACCAGTGATTTTTACATTTAGATTATTAATATTCTCTCATGATTCAAACTTTACTAATTAAAATTATTATTAAGGTATGTCAACTACCAACATCATATAGTGTCATTTCACCATATAATTTCAGGAATGTGCCCTTTGATCTTTGAGTCGTGATAAATAATGATGATTGGAATTTGGAATAGACTCTTGGAATAAAACCTTGCACTAATTTATTAAATGAGTAAAGTTACTTTAAAACAAATTGAAACCTAACAACTGAGATAGTTGTCGTAATTTTTACATAAACATCCTCCGATCATGAAGCTCTAGTCTGGAGATCCAAGAGAATTTGTACCAATATCTGCCCGTAAATAGAGACGAGAAGAGGGAAACGAGAATGCGAAAGGATCTTTTGTATGGAATTTTTGCTGGGTCTGGTTCTCGTAGGTCTGGATCTTTCTCATCTCCTTTCTCCTTGAGATATCTGCGATCTGGCTCATATACGATCACCGGTGTGTGATTAACTTCTTCAAATTTCCACAGGTGATGACAGCATAACTTGATCCTTGCACATTTAGGAATGCTGAGCCCCACTTTGAATTTCGAAAATAAACCAAATCTTTCATCTATGAATTAAACCCGGCCACTTCATATTTTCAGCCATCAAATTTAACTTTCCAAAACGAAGTGTCTAAAAAAATCAACTAAGTCAATGAATGCTTCAATAAGACCGAATATGAAATTCTGTAGCAATTTACTGTAGCAAAAATTGTTGCTTTCTCCGGGGAATTTAAACTAACACGTTATATCGAAAAATTCGCTAAAAAGCCTACATTGTATCTAGATTTGGTTTTGCAACGGCTGTGTTGGAACAATAAGTCGAATACAAATACATAAAATCTAAGGCTTACTTTGACAGGAATGCAAACCGCACAATGCTCCCTCAAAAAATTACAATAGACCATTCAAAGTAATATGTAACCCACTTAAATAACAACCGTAACTGTAAATGATTGTGCCTACACATCTTTTGTTAAATACAAACCTGTATTTATTACTACACTGGTAGTTCAATAAAAGCTCTTCATGGATTTGTACATATGCCGCAAGATTTCTCAAGGCTCAGCGTAGCATATTCAAAGTTTATTGATCACTGACCATGAAAGCATACATTTCAAATTATTTATAGAAATTATTTGATCCGGAAAGTGTTGCTGCGGTTTAGAATTTTTCGAATCACTATTTCCAGCAAATCCTTTGTGTACAAACCGTGTGCAAATCGCTCTTATAAAAATTAAAATTAAACAAAATAAACCGTAAAATCCATAATTATTCGTTAAATTTGCACGTGTATAGCGTATTACCATTATTATGTGTTACTTTTCAAGACCCAACGTAATTCTGCTAGTAGTCTTCTGGGGTTCGCAAAGACCCGTATCGCTGCTATTTATAAGAGCGGATCCGTTTAATCGTTTTTTAAATGCTTTCCAACTTTCAATACTACCACATTGCCAGTGTCTGAACATTGCCTTGCAAGATGATTCTGTTGTTAGTACCATAAATATTCAAACTTTACAAAATCAGCTTGATCTACTGTCAATATTCTACATTAGTTCATCCCAATACTCTCACCAGCTACCGTCAATTTTGAAATACACCTCAGGTTGTTCTATATTTGCTGTATTTGTGCAAACACAAATTACGTTTCCAAAGAGATTGACAAACTTTGATGTCTTAAATAGCCATTTTATAATTATTTTTACGGAGGAGTTGCCTTTACACACAATTATTGATAAGGTTACTCGTTTAACCCCTTCGGTTCGAACATTCAAGAATAAAGCTCTGTTTCTATTTCTATCTACAGTTAAAACTCAAGCTTTTGTTCAATCAGCCTTGAAATCTCGTCAAGTTCAGAAAGTATACGACATTCCGAATACACTAAAAGACAACCAATCTTCACTTATCAAAATGGAGAGTTCATTACATATTGATTTTCAACACGAACCAGTTACGGTTTTAGTATGCGCAACATGCGTTCCGGCTGAGGGTCACCGGAAGATCCCTCCACCTTTGATTTTTACTTTCATAGAATTTATTTCCTTCATTAACGCAACTCCAGAATACAAAAAAGTATTTGCTGATATTAATTCGGCTGATTGGAAAATCCCTTTGATAGATGGCACTGCAGCCATATCCATGCCTTTGATCCTTGATGACGGAGAGTATAATTTTCATGCAACATCTTTGAACTTTTACCTAGGAATCATCTTTATCACAGCACTCCCAAAAGTAATGGAGTACAACTCATTGGTTCAATTGTGCCATCCTTTCAGTCCTCTTGTGTGGGTATTGACGCTAGCGGTTGTCACGATTGTTTATGTGGTTCTGGAATTTGTCTTTTATTTTAAAAAGCAGTCAGGAACAACAAACGTGGCTAAAACCTCCAGCGCAATCTTTAATCAAATTAATTCCATTGGATGCTTACATTTTATGACGTGGCCGGTGCTACTAGCGCCCTCCTTTGATCAGTCAATTCCTACGAAAATACTTAATCATTTTAGGTGCAACATTTTGAACAAATTGTTATTGGAATATGGCTACTCGTGCTAATCGTCTTGGGATCAGGGTACAAAACAAAGCTGCTGGAAATGGTTGTTCTCCCACTCTACGAATTCCCTCCGTCAACCTTCGAGGAGCTGGCTAAGTCGAATTACAAACTCGGTGCCTTGATACACGGGAGATTCAAGTCGGGACTGAACTCATCAAGTAACAGTGTGACCCAGGCAATCCTGCATAGATACCGAGCATATGATTTCTTAAAGCCAGATGTAATTTATAAATCAATTAAACAGTTGTAAATTATTTTTTAATCATATTTAATTATTACAGAAGTATTGTGATGTTTTCAGTGTAGACTGCAAGAATGTCGATCAGATAATTGGTAAATGCTTTTGAGTGATTTTTTGTTTTTAAATCCCGTAGTGCTATCAACAGATTTTTGAAGGAGATATGGCTTGCATGGGACCAAACTTTCTGTTTGACTTCATTGGAATCATGTATACGACCGATGTGAACAAGCAAATACTTTCACAGAGATCTAAGGACACATTTTTTGACCAGTTAGTAACAGTTGGCGTGAGTAAACAGTATCCCCATCTAATTGGTAAGGTTACAGTATTTTACTTGGACGGACAGTCAAGCTATGTGAATCGAATATTAATTTGGTACTCACACATATTTCAGAGCCTTTTAATTTTGTCGGGTCTGGATTGGTATCAGGGGGTCTTTTTCGAGTCTACTGGGAACCTAAAATGCGTCAAGAAAATGCTGGAAAAGGTCAGCAGTACGCAAGACGCCACGTAGCTACACACAAATATTATGAAGGGAAAGCAAGCAAAGGTCCCTCGAATCAGCAAATCATCACATTGTCCTACAGGCTTCTTTTTTACGGTTCCATAATTTCTCTTTGTACGTACGGAATTGAGATGGTAATATCCTACAGATTGCTTATTCATAGCGTATTGGTAAGAGGGTTGTAAAAATAAAAATGCCCTAGGTTGTGTGACTGCCAGAGCTGTCCAAAATACATGGTATTTTAAATACATGAATTTCAAATACATGTATTTCAAATACATGTATTTCAAATACATGTATTTCAAATACATGTATTTCAAATACATGTATTTCAAATACATGTATTTCAAATACATGTATTTCAAATACATGTATTTCAAATACATGTATTTCAAATACGTATTTCAAATACATTTTTGTATTTTGTATTTTAGTGGCTAGATATGTATTTTGTATTTTGTAGTTTGTATTTTGTCTTACGAAGCAATGTATTTTGTAGTTTGTATTTTGTCTTACGAAGCAATGTATTTTGTATTTTGTAGTTTGTATGTTAGACACCAGAAGGAATGTATTTTGTAGTTTGTATTTTCGACGCCTGAAGAATGTATTTAGTATTTTGTAATTTGTATTTGGGGAGCATGTATTTTGGATTTTGGACAGCTCTGGTGACTGCACAGATGAAAATTCCCTGTTTTTTTAAACGTGGATTTCAATTTTTTTATATTTGCAATGTAAGAATAATTAATCAAATTAAATATAAATTTCAGTTAATTTGACTTAAATTTTGTGAACTTCAAAAATATCATTCTATTCTAATCAATGAAAAGTGTTAGTTGTATCTACGGTTAGCACGTGTAGGCCTAAAAGTCAAAAATGCAAGTCTCGCCTAAATTGCCACGTGTGCAATGGTCTGTTTGATATAAAAATAAGCCCATAAAATTGGCCCGAAATCCAGTGTGCATGCCCTTTTTTCAAATTAAAGTTGGAACAGAAGTTATCTAAAAATTTCAATTTTGTTCCGTTCGTTTTACTAACGTGAGCGTATGTGTTGACATAGGGTAATGTTTTTCTTTTGAAACAAGGACACGAAAATTATTGTCAACACTTGTATGTATCGTATTTGTATGTGTACATATATTTCTTATATATAATATCTTCACATGACTTTCACAACAACTTTGGATGAGGTGGGTTTTAATTTTCCCTCAATTAAATTAGTACTAAACTAATACTGACCTGAGTCCTTGACATTCAGTTACAAAACTCATAGAAATAATTTAATATTGCAATTTTTCGAAAATTGGTCTCTTGTAAGATCCCAAGGTTAGCCGACCGTTTCGTTGCCGAAAATTTCAAAACATCACCGAGTTTATTCAAACGTTTTGCCGACTAACTAGGAAGCCCACAATTTCAAAACATCCCGACTAACAGTATAAGATGTAATTAACAATAATTCTTGCTTTTAGTGTTGACGAACCAAACGAACTCCACAATTACATTTCTTAAATTACATACGATTAGGCCTAAATTCTCCAACTTTTGAGACATGCACAAAAAGCCATTAACTGCAACTTGTACCCCATTCAACATTTAAGCATGGTTTTCAATAATTCTACTGAGGCATAGTTTGTTAAACGCTTAGTTGTATTTACACATCACTCTCGCCTGTCATAACAAAGCGTCAATTATTCGTTCATGAGAACGTATAATTACTGGTCGTCTGTTATTTTCCACTGCCCGCAATTAATGCCCAGATTATGCATTCATAGAAATTAATTGTTTTACTTGCACTTGTTTTTGAGTTCAAAGAAGCTTAAAATACCACTAACCGCAAATCTTTTCAATAAAGTCCGCGTGCAAGGTGCTCCTAAGAAAAAAAGCATTAGTAACCTTGGCGAGAGCTACAATTTATTCCGATATTTTAAAAATTGATATGCATTACACCGCAAAATTCGGCGTGATTCTGCCACTGATTTTCTGGGTTTTGTATACACCCGTAAATTCGACGTTACTTGAAACGTTCACGGTTCCGTTTATTCGTTTTTTGAATTCTTTTCAGATTTCCATCCTCCCAAAGTGTCAGAGTATAAACATCGTTTTGAATAATGATTTTACTGGTGGTAACACCTTCAGCACGTTGAGTCTACAAAATCAGTTTCACATGCGTTCAATAATTTACACGTATTCCTCCAAAGCCTTCAACGCCCCCCAAAATCCTGTTTTAAGACATAATTTTGGTTGCGTAATTTTTCCAATCAATATGCGCAAAGATACTTGGATTCCAAATGGATTTACAAACTTCGATATCCTAAATGGACATTTTATATTTATTTTTACTGGTGAGTTGATAACAGGCACAATTATTGACCAGGTTTCACGTTTATTCGTATCGGTACGAGCCTTCCGAAAGGTTGTGTTTCTATTCTTATCCTCATCCAAAACACGAGCAATTGTACCGTCGGCACTAAGATCAGGCCACTATGAAAACGTTTATGATGTTTCGAATAGCTTAAACGATACTCGTCTCATACTCTTCAATAAAGAAAGGTTGACAAAACTTGACTTGGAACAACAACCAGTTAAAGCCTTGGTATGTCCTTTATGCGATCCAACGGGGGACCCCTCGAAGGTTCCTATTCCATTGATTTTTGTTTTCACCGAATTTATCTCTTTTATCAACGCCACTCCGGAATATGAATCCGTATTTGCTGAATTTAATTCAGACGACTGGATAACTCCATTGATAGATGGCACTGCCGCAATGTCCATGCCTTTGTTGATTGATAACAGAGATATTAATAATTACCATCCAACCCCTTTGAACTTCTTTCTAGGTATTATCTTTGTCACAGCACTCCCAAAAGCAATGGAGTATAGCTCGTTGGTTCAATTGTGTCATCCTTTCAGTCCTCTTGTGTGGGTGATGACCCTAGCTGTTGTCACATCTGTTTATGTTGTTCTGGAATGTATATTCTATTTTAAAAATCACATGGGTACATCAAAACTGACTACAGCTCTCAATATGAACTTCCATCAAACGCATTTCATTGGATGTAAACACCTTATGACGTGTCCTGTGCTAGTGCAACCCTTGTTTGATCAGTCAATTCACACGAAAATACTTGTGCGCGCTTGTCAGAATATTTATGGTCAAATTATTTTAGCATTATGGCTGCTCGTCCTAATTGTGCTGGGATCGGGGTACAAAACCAAGCTGCTCGAGATGGTTGTTCTCCTGTACTATGTCGTCCCTCCCTCCACATTTAATGAGCTGGCAGAGTCGAATTTCAAAATTGGGGTTTTGTCATTGGAGAGAATAAGATCTTACTTTAACTCGTCAAATAGCCATGTAACTAAAACAATCGCTCAAAGATACACAGAATATGAGATCATGGACTCGGCTGTAAGATAAAAAAAATATTTCCCCTATATTGATAATACAGTTAAACATATTGTGGATTTCAAAATATTTTTCGAATGTGTAGCATAATTATGTGTCCTTTCAAATTCCGTAGTGCTATCAGAAGATTTTTGAGGAAAATATGGCATGTATAGGGCCAAACGTTGCATTTGACTTCATTGGGACCACATTTATGACAGATGTTCACAGGCAAGTCATGTCACAGCGATCTAAAGACACAACTTTCGATCAATTAGTAAATGCAGGCATCAGCAAATTTTACCCCCAGCTTATTGGTACTTTTTAACTCCATTTACAATCAATATTATTGGAATATGATATGCGGTTGTGATTACAGAAACGTACTCTTACAGTATCACTTCAAGCAATGAGTACTAGTTGTAGGCAGTAATCTGGGTTTTCTTTAAATTTCAGAGCCTTATAATTTCGTGGGGTCTGGATTGGTCTCAGGGGGTCTATTTCTGAGCTACTGGGATCCAAAAATCCAGCATGACCAAACAGAGAGAGGACAGCAGTATGCAAGGCTCCATGTGCATACACACACATTTTATGAAGGGAAGGGAAACAAAACTCCCTATAATCGACAAATCATAACTTTGTCGTACAAGCTTCTTATTTATGGATTGATTAGTTCTCTTTGCATGTTTATAGTGGAGATGGTCATAAGTAACATACGCCTTGCTTATATTGCATTTGCATTATTACATTTCCATTGTAATAAATTTCGAGACAAATTTAATAACCCCAGCAATGCAATTGCTAAATTAATTAAACTGAAGTTAATTTGTTTTATGCAAGTAAAGTTGAAATGTTTCAAATAATTTTTTTTTATTTATATTAGTATTTTTTTTTATTATACCACCTTTTTGCGAATTCAATACACCAATTAGTAGTAAACTGATGATGGTTTATTTTATACAGATCAGCCTTCTAGGGATTAAGAACACTGGAACGTCAGAATAATGGTGTCACAACTGGAACATAAATTTTATACCATTTAGTAAGTATCTTTTCATCAGCGTTTAGATTTATTAGTGGAAGAGTAACATACATGCTCATTCATTTATGCATCCCTTCCTATTATGTAGGGGTTAAAATTGTTGGTTTTTTCTGATTTAAAATAATAATTAAATAACATGGGGACAATATTTACGTCCCGAAATTGTTTTGTCCCGATCAGAAACCGTAGTCCTTACTTTTGATTACAAAATTTAGGGAACCTTAAATGTATTGTTTGTGAGTTATCGAAATGTATGTACATATCGAGTCTAATTGATTAAATTTTAAACCGAAAATTGTTTCGGCCTCCTGTCGAATTTATTTTTTTTAGCTGAAAAAAGAACGCACGATTTTGCGGCTTTGGCGACAAAAATTGTGCAGAGTAAACACGTGATAATCTTCTTGGGCGAATCTCAACGAAAGTGCAATGTCATTATTTATTTTTTATTCTTATATAGGTATGTATATAAGTGTATAATGCAAAGGTACAGTTCGCTTATCTTCCGCTAGTTCAGTCAGAGTTTTTAAAAATTAATTTAGACAAATTGTTTTTATAAAGATATAATTTAAACTTGAACTTTAAATATAAGTGTTAACCTAATAATTTCAAAATAAGCTGTTTCGCAAGATCTGCCGACTGTACACACTCTTCCAGTAGAATCTTCAAATAATTAACAGTACTCACATTACTGCACATGCAAATCGAAACTAAGCAATGTTCTAATATTAAATTCTGTAACCTTCAAACACATGTACAATTGTAACCCGTGGTCCATTCAAATAGCCCTAGTAACTAAAACGGGTTGCCTTTTATCCCTTAAATACTAACATGTATATATATATCCTTCACAATAATAATTGTGCACACTTGCATTTCATATCAAAGCCTCATTTATTCATTTATGTGTATGCCATATTTGTCTGTATGAAGCCAATATGCTAAGCGTATTAAAAATGTATCGTTCACTGCATGCATTAAATGTGAAATTTATTTATAGAAAATAACTTCTTTGTAAGGTTAAAGCTCCATTTGAAGCAAAGCCTTCAAATGAAACCAACGAAAATTGTTCCTACTTAAATTTTAAAAAAGTTTACTTGGTACGCTCTAAGCCTGTTTGTTATATTCTATTCAAAATTTAGCATAATTATCTGTTCGTGTAATGCTATAACATTTAATATGCGTTACACTACAAGAGTCAGAATAATTCCGCCTTTGGTTTTCTTGGTTTTGCTTACACCGGTTAACACATCGGTCTTATCAACGGCCCCAGATCCGTTCATTCGCTTTTTCAATGTTTTCCAACTTTCAACGCTCTCACATTGCCAGTGTGTTAACATTATCTTCCAAAACGATTTTCCTATTGACACCATAAGAATTTTAACTTTACAAAGCCACCTTCATCTACCTTTAATAGTCTCCATTTATTCATCTGCTAACTCCCACTCGCTGCAAGTGTCAAGTTTGAAATATGCATCCGGTTGCTCCGTGTTTGTGGCATTCATACACCAAGAAATCTTGATACCAAATGGAATGACCAATATCGATGCCTTAAATAGTCATTTTATATTTGTTGTAAACCAAGACTTGCCATCGCAAGAAATTAACAACGAGGTTACTCGTTTAGCAGATTCGACACGAGCCATCCGGAAAATTGTATTCCTATTCTCATCTGCAGCCAAAACACAGGCCTTCATACCGTCAGCCTTAAAGTCTCTTTCAATTCAAAAAGTATACGATGTTCCAAATACATTAAATGACGCTACTTCTTCCTTCAACAAAATCAAAAGTTCATTAAAGTTGGATTTGGAACAGGAACCAGTTATAGCTTTAGTTTGTCCAGTCTGCAATCCAACAGGGGAAGAGCAGAAGATCCCCCCACCTTTGATGTTTGTTTTTAACGAATTTATTTCCTTCATTAACGCAACTCCGGAATATGAAAAAGTATTTGCTGCAATTAATACAGCTGATTGGAAAACTCCGTTGGTAGATGGCAGCGCGGCCATTTCCATGCCATTAATCCTTGATAATACAGAAATCAATTATCATCCAACAAATTTTAAGTTCTTCTTAGGCATAACTTTTGTCACAGCACTCCCAAAAGAAATGGAGTATGGCACGTTGAATCAACTGTTTCATCCTTTTAGTCGTTCTGTGTGGATAATGACACTGGTTTTTGTCACTGTTGTCTATTCGTTTTTGGAATTTATCTTTTATTTTAAAAGGCAGCAAGGTGCATCAAAACTGCATGACGTTGTCAACGGGATCACTAAAAAATTGTACTCCATTGGATGCGTAGATTTTATCACGTATCCTGCGCTGCTACAACCTTTCGTTGATCAGTCAATCCCTAAGAAAATACTTGAAAATTGGAAGCACTACATCAGGAGTCAAATTATTTTAGCAATATGGCTGCTCTCACTAATTGTGCTGGGATCGGGGTACAAAACAAAGCTACTGGAGATGGTTGTTCTCCCGTACTATGTATTCCCTCCCTCGACTTTCAAGGATCTGGTTAATTCAAATTACAAAATTGGTGCTGTGGGACATGAGAGACTAGAATCAGAAATTAACTCTTCAAATACGAGTGTCACTCAAGCAATCCAGAACAGATACGAAATATATGATTTCTTGGACCCGGATGTAACAACTTTTTTAAATTTAGAACTTTAAATTATATTTAATGTCATATGTAATTTATATTCTGTGGAATGAGAAAACAAATATCAAAAGATAAAATAATTATGTGACTCCTTGTTTATAAATTCCGTAGTGCTATCAAAAGATTTTTGAGGACAATATGGCATGCATAGGACCCAAATTTGTGTTTGACTTCATTGGGATTACGTACATGACCGATGTGAACAAGCAAATAATTTCACAGCGATCGAAAGACACACTGTGCGATCAGCTATTAACAGTCGGTATCAGCAAGCTGTTTCCCCATCTAAAAGGTAAGGCCAAAGTATTAAGTTTAGATCAGTATTAAAGCTATGGTATGGGAAACGGGTATTAATTTGACATTCGCATATTACTGTACTTCAGAGCCTTTTGATTTTATCGGGTCTGGAATAATGTCAGGGGGCCTTTTCCAAGTCTATTGGGATCCCAAAATACGTCGTGAGAATACGAAAAAAGGTCAGCAGTATGCAAAGCGTCATGTTGATACACACAAATATTATAAAGGGAAAACGATGAAAGCTTCCTCGAATCGTCAAATCCTAAATTTGTCGAACCGGCTCATTGTTTACGGTTTAATTCTTTCTCTTTGCATATATGGATTGGAGATGGTAGTATCCAGCAGAGGGCTTGTTCATAGGACATTCTTATATTTCCATTCATCACGTGTAATAAATCTAGAAGAAAATGAGACTACCCTTTTTGCAAAATAAACGCAAGATTTTGAAAGTATTTAATAGAACACTCACGTAAATTATCATTACTTGTAACCAAATATCCTGTCATCCCAGGATCTTGAAAATGCCCTGCGTTTTGACCATTTTTGTTCAATGCTAAATGGCATATCAGGCAAGAGCATGTTGAACATTTTAATTCCATGGAAAATTGGGAATTTTGCATTCGATGACGAATTGGGAATTTTCATTCCAGGGCAAGTTGAGCATTTTCATTCGAGGTAAAGTTGGGCATTTTGGGCACAATAGGGGAATAACATATAGAATTCGTATTCGTATAGAAAACGTATAGAATTTGGGAATAGAGTTAAAAATTTCTGAAAAAGTTTGGAGAAAAGGCGTTTAAAAATGATTTGAAAGGGATTTTTTATTAACAATATTGGCTAGGATTTATTTCGCAAATTACATATTGATCAGATTTATGTCAAGTGTTAATTTATTGCGTGAATTTTAAAATCGTCCCGAATCGACGTTGAGATACAATACACTTCATTTAATAGCTTTTATAGTGACACTGTGCTTTCGAATATGAATTAATTATGCCATTTAGATCAAATGTGCTTGAATGTTGTATTATTTGACATGAAAACTTGTGAAACATCTGATTATGATAAGCCAACGCTTGTAAGCATGTAAATTGTTTTAGGATTATTTTGGATTATTTTTCCAAACATTATTGACGACATAAAATGTTTTTCCTTCATCCTGGACACATATGTATGCTTATCTACACGTGTATACATGTACACATGTTACTAATGGGGGCTCAAAGATATTATTTTTGTTGAACTTTGAGCCTTTACAGTGGACACTAATGTTTTCTTCTCACATGAAAATTTCTAAAAAAAACTCGACCTGTGAGAAAGTCGTCGAACTTAAAAATAATTTTATTTGACTATCATTTCCCTCCAATTATAACATTAACGAACATGCATTAAACTATACGTTTACAACTGAGACTTTTTCCTTGCTGCATCATTAAACATCAGATCGATGAATATACTGAATCTAAGTAAGTGATTTAATTGAGGTGTTTAAAAAACTATATTTCAATATCAAGCCAAGATAATACCCAAAATGTGCAAGCTTCCGTGCCCAAAATGCCTAAAATCAGTGCATTTTAAAAAGCTGTTCACGTGTTTAAAACCGTGTCATATGGGTCAAGCATTTTGGGCATTTTCAGTTGGGTGGGAAAAAACTTCAGAACAGTTTCCATCGATATATCCTAACAATAACAAAAATGCAAGATTTATGTACATATACCAAATTCGTTTTTCAATTATCAGAGACAACATAAAACTTAAGTATGATTTAATTAGTTCAAAACACAAGATGAGGGAAAAATAATACAGTATTTAGGCATATGTACATAAGTGGAATCTTATTAAGAACAATACACATAGTTATAAAATGCAGGAATTCTCAAATTTGTGAGTTTTCTCCCTGCATGTTACTTTAAACTACAACCAACGCATATCCAAAGCTTCTTTCTATCGTTTTTTAAAATCATCTTTGTTTTTATTCGAAAATAACGCTGATTTTGCACCGTTTAGACAAATTGGTCATACTGATAATGAGCTCTGGCATCTAACATTGGGAATGTAAGTGGTGCTGCTCTGCTATTTTTGAAGAACATTTTTACTGCCATGGTCGTCTAATATATTTATTTTAGTTATTCAATTGTTGAATTTAAGTCTATAATTTAAATTGCTTTCAATTTAAAATTGTAGCAACAATGCTAAAACAACGAAAGGTAATCTTTTCAATAAAGAGATAATTGTTAAGGAATATTCTAGTTCTAAAACTTAAACAGAACTGGTGAGCCGGTTCTGCGTTCAATTTCCTCGAATCTAAGTTACATTTATTCTTTCAAAAAATTCTAAATAGTTGTACTGATCTGCGGTTTAATATTTAGCTACTCTTTATAACAAATAATTTCTAATTCTTTATAATTTTTTATCTTTGATAATGAATACACAAATACAAAAATACACACGAATTCTAATTTAGACTTCAACCCTTAAAAGTACAAAGAGACAACCCCCTTTTAAGTAATGAAGTAGTTATTCATGCAATTATTCTACTCCAAGTATTCTTGATTATTCATGTACCATCCCTCAACCGTATTTGAGTAAATAAAATTCAATGGCTGACGTCACCATTTGCAGCGATTTAGCCAAATTAGAATTCCGAAATTAGATAGCGTGGTGCAAATACAAACTTCAAATAAAAATGCACTTATTATTCTGCCCAATTTGATGAGAATATACAATTTAATGATACGTCACTTTTAGCACCGATTTAGCAAAATAATTCCAGTTATTGGGGCTGTGCTGTGCAGAAATAAAATTCAAGCACTTGCAGCAAACGTATTTACAATTCTTGCCTTTACAAACAATACGTAGAACAGAATTGCGTTCTATAAATAAATATTTACTAGTTTGAATAAGAATAGCCCATCGATTGTAGTTTGTATCCTATTCAAATATCAACCGTGGCTGTAAGCATGGCTACTTAAACATAGTTAAATTATAAACAGTAAATAGTATACACATTTGTCATAACAAAACCTCAAGTATTCATTCAGTTGTATTCCACAAGCTGTATTAAACTTCAGACAGGGTTACTCAAACTTTTATTTTCGCTGTACGCAAATATTGTTCAAATTATTTATAGAAATTAATTGCTTCAATACACTCGTTTCAAAACATGCCCCTAGCCGCAAATCCTTTAAATAAAACCCGAGTGCAAGGTGTTCCTACGAAAATTTAAGTTTTCAAAACGTTTTATAAATAATTACTTATTCTTCTAATGATTTTACAGTTAGTATGATTTCCATCACAAAAGTCAACGTAATTCTGTCGCTGTTTTTCTGGGATTTGCATACACTCGCGTATACAACTTATCTTGACAATGCATACTCGCTGTCATCATCGTCACCGGCTCCGTTAATTCGTTTTTTAAATTCTTTACAAATTTCGATCCTCCCTCAGTGTCAGTGCATGAACATCGTCTTGCAAAATGATTTTACTGATAACCCCGTAAGCATTTTAAGTGTACAAAATCAGTTTCACCTGCATTCAATTTTTTACATTTTTTGGTCCCAAACCTCAAATGTCCCACAAATTCCTGTTTTTAGGCATAGTTTTGCTTGTGTAATGTTTCTAGTAAATATGCACAAAGATATGTTAATTACAAATGGATTTACAAACTTTGATATCCTAAATGGTCATTTTATATTTGTTTTTACTGGTGACTTCCCATCAGACACAATTACATATCATGTGACTCGTGTAACCGATTCGGCACGAGCCTTCCCGAAAGCTGTGTTTCTATTCTTATCTGCATCTAAAACACAAGCCTATGTCCCGTATGCACTAAAACCTGGTCAAGTTCAAAAAGCTTACGATGTTTCAAATAGTTTAAAAGTTCCCGGCCTTGTACAAATCAATCAAGAAAGATCCGTAAAGATTGATTTGCAACGCAAACCAGTTAAAGTTTTAGTGTGTCCGATATGCAATCCAACAGACAAGCCAAAGGTCTCATCGCCTTTGATTTTTGTTTTTGGGGAGTTTATTTCTTTCATTAATGCAACTCCGGAATATGAAACCGTATTTGCTGAAATTAGTTCGGCAGACTGGGTAGACCCTTTGATAGATGGCACTGCGGCTATGTCCATGCCATTGATCCTTGATGATGTAGTGATAAACTATCATCCATCGTCTATGAACTTCTTCCTAGGTATTATCTTCGTCACGGCACTCCCCAAAACAAGGGAGTACAGCTCAATTGTTCAATTGTGTCATCCTTTTAGTCCTGTTGTGTGGACGATGACGCTAGCTTTTGTCATGGTTCTTTACGCGGTTCTGGAATTCATCCTCTATTTTAAAAAGCGCATCAATACAGTAAAAGTGCATTCCGGTGGCAATTTAAAATTCCGTGAAAGGTATTCCAATGGGTGCGCACACTTTATCACATGCACGATGCTACTGAAGCCTTTCTTTGATCAGTCAATTGAGCCGAGAATTCTAGTACATTCGAGGCGAAATATTTGGAGTCAAGTAATTTTAGCAATATGGCTCCTCGTATTAATTGTCCTGGGGTCGGGGTACAAAACAAAGCTGCTGGAGATGGTTGTCCTCCCATATTATATACTCCCTCCATCAACCTTCGATGAGCTGGCGAAGTCCAATTATCGAATTGGTATTTTATCACACGAGAAAATAAAAGCGGATCTTAACTCATCCAACAGCAGTGTATCAAAGGCAATTCAGCAAAGATATCAAGAATATGATTTTATGGACTTGGGTGTAAGATAACCATTTTAATTTTCTTTGTTAAAAATCGATTGAATAGCACATATTCTCAATATTAGAATGCTTATGAATATTTTTCCCAAGGTTTCGAGTTTGTTTT
Source organism: Allacma fusca (assembly GCA_947179485.1). Classification (NCBI taxonomy): domain Eukaryota; kingdom Metazoa; phylum Arthropoda; class Collembola; order Symphypleona; family Sminthuridae; genus Allacma; species Allacma fusca. Next base: position 28,129,968 of record OX359246.1, read on the forward strand.
TAATTCCATAGTGTTATCAAAATATTTTTGAGGAAAATATGGCATGCATTGGACCCAATTATGCATTTGACTTATTTGGGACCATGTATATGACAGACGTGCACAAGCAATTACTTTCACAGAGATCTACAGACACACTGTTCGGTGAGCTGTTAAGTACGGGCATCAGCAAATTTTACCCGCATCTAATTGGTACATTTGCAAATAACGTTTGCCTTTGTTATTTATTCATTATAAGTTGCTTTTACGATTATAGAAACTTACACTGAGGAACTCCCTCAGGTTTTCTAAACTGCCGTCAGAAATGTTTCAGGATTGGCTAAAATTGATGCGGCAGGTGATTACAACTTTAAGGAGTAACCTTGCGGATTAATATTGCCCTTACCCAAAAGCGGTCCGTTATTGGTATGGTGGAGTTGCACCCCGAGATTGTGACTATATTTACCATCCGATTTTGCTCAAATTTGTTCAGAGTGTAGTAAATGTGATTGTGCAGGAGAGTATTAAAGTATATGGAATCCCAACAAATGATGACCTGTGTGGACCATATTTAAACCATTTAATTCTGTGGCGGTCACACCATGGATCATGGGCTTGAGTGCTTTAAAACCCCTTGTACAATCATACGCACTATATTTTAAACATATTTGGGCAAAGTCGAATGGTAAATATTGTGAATATGGTCATAATATTGGGGCAAAGATTACTTGCTCCATCGTACCCATAACCAATCCCTCTAGGGTAAGGATAAAAAATTTTCGCCAGAATGTTCTTTATGCTTATATACACTTGCGCCACCAATTCGTGCCAATTCAGGGACATTACTGACGACAGTTTAGAAAATCTGATGGAGTTCCCAGTATTGATATTGTTAAGGCTAAACTTACGTCATGACAAACAATCATATGAGAGCATCCAAGTACAGGTGTACCGAGAGTGGGCATGACTTCCGTCTTCAAGAGCGCCTATGAGAACTCTTTTAAACAGACGCTCATCTCAGCCCACCACTAAAAGATCAACAGGGATCTCTCAAGCTCCCCACAAACCTAGAACCTGTACTAAAGGTAGCCAAATTAAGAAGGTGAGATCTCCAAGAGGAGGAGAACTTGAAGCCCTATATAAACATCTTCCAACACGGAGAGCAGAGCTCGCCGATACGGAGTTCAACCTCTCACCACTCAACTCAATACTATCTTCTTTACAGCCCTCACTCCCAGTGCTATTTTCTACAAAGTTCCAATCTCATAATTTCGAGATAAGTGCAAAATAAAGACTCTGAATATTTTACACTTCGAGACTCAAGTTGCCCCATCATGTGCTAAGAGTCCATACAAACTTTACAACTACAAAGAGACACTTTTACTTTCAACATGAAAAGGAAGGAGAGATACAAGCCCGACCACCGCATGTGTTCCCCTTCGTGAAGTTCACTCTCTCTCAAAATAAGACCTTTTTACACAACTCACAAGTGTGCGGCCTATAACTTACATGAAGATACATTCGTCACCCCTGCTCATCGCTGCCTCTTCAGTTCCCCTTTTCCAACCCTCACGCGACTTGGCTGTGTGACTGCCCGGTATGTCTATGTAAAGTTATTATGTTGTGCCTGTAAATTAATGTACATTCTTTGTTTTACTTTTGTTTTCACTGTAGTTAAACCCATAGGTTTGAGGTCTTCCTCCTCACAATTCAATTCAATTTATGTTAGGTGATTTGGGGAAGGTCTCCACTATGGATGACATTTGCATGTAACTAAACCACGAACTAGCAGTAAGAGTCAGTTAGGTTAAAGTGCTTGTTTTAACATTTTAATATATGGAATATTTGCAGTATGCTATTCTAGAACATCCAGAATAATATTGTCTGCGGACATTAATAAACAGTTTTCATACCTACAATTTACACTATATTTCTGTAGTTTATCAGAGTACATTTGTCTAGATTAAGAAGGGAATCCTACCTCCCTCACAAAGGTAGAGACAGTTTAACACTCAGATTGGACCCTAGAATAAATATGAAGGTTTAAGTAATGGAATTCAATAAAGTAATGTCGTGTTAAAAGGATATGAACAGAATCATTTACAATTATTCTTTTCATCCATTTTATTTATATCATTCTTAGAATAACTCTCATTTACAAACCACTCATTTGTGTTCCTGGTTACGGATTCGACGGATGCCTCAACCTTGCCCGTGCTCATGTTTTCCCAAAATCCACTACACACTTTCTTTTATTTCTCCGTTTTCACAATATTCTTTCCACTTTAGATCCGTCTGGTTGGTTATTTCTTGAGGCGAGGTAACCAATTCAACATGGTGTTTCCGCCCGGGAACACTATAAATGAGAGAGTAAATGAAAATTAAAAATAAGAAAAGTATTTTATTTTTAATTGATAAAAATTCAAAATTTTTATAAACCCCTATTACGAACCATTGGTGCCTTACTTGAATACATTCCACTACACTAGTAATAACGCTTCTTAAACATAGAAAATTTTTTCCGAGGGCAATTTAACAATTTATCATTAGTAACTTCATTTTTAATCTAGGATTTTAAGCGGAAAGTGAAGGACAAATTTCTGTTTTCACTTTGTCGCCCCCAAACCCTGTCCAAAATTTTTCAAAAATTATAAACACTTTATACTTTGTTAATTGTACAATGAGATTTGGATTCAACATGGTAATTCCAAATTTTATAAAGCGACGGTAAAATTTCTGTTTTCACTTTGTCGCCCCCAAATCCTGTCCAAATTTTTCCAAAATTCTAGACACTTTGAATTTTTTTACAAACTCAAAGTAATAGAAGATTCAACATGGTATTTCCAAATTTTATAAAGCGACGGTAAAATTATTGTTTTCACTTTATCGCCCCCAATCCCTGTCAATTTTTTTCAAAATTCCAGAACACATTGAAACTTTTATACAAATAGTATAAAGGTCTATTCAACATGGTGAGCCCAGAAACTCATAAAATTATAAGGTAACTTTCTATTGTCACTTTGTCGCCCCCAGCTCATGCCCAAATTTTCCAAAAACTCAAAACACTTTAATCATTTAAAAACCCTGATAAATTATAATCAAAAATGGTTTTCAACATGGTGTTATCAAATACTAGAAAAGAGAAGGTTAAAATTCTGTTTTCACTTTGTCGCCCACGGGTCACGCCAAAAATTTTTTAATATATCATTCAACATGGAGTAAAAATATGGTTTCATATTACCCCAGGTACACAAAAAGTGACCCGATTCCATTCAAACTCTACAGGATGACGAACAATATTATTGCCCACCATCCCTCCAAATTACAGAATTTTCCAACCAACCTTTTAAAAATTTTCCAAAATTTTGGAAAATTTCAAAAATCTTTAAGAGCCCAATTCAAATTGTACTAAACAGAGTTACTACAATTACCTTCGAGTATTAAACTATATTTTGAGCAAAGAGCCCCTTCAAAAAGTTTTAAAATTATGGGAGTAAAATAATTTTAAACTTTTAAATATGAGTAAAAGGTGCATGCTAGAGTTATGCTGTGTAGCGCCCTTAAACAGAATAATTGTAGGGATAGAGCTCTCCAATTATTCGAGACTGCGAGTCTCCTTTCCTAAAAACGTCTAACTCGTTCTTAATTTTAGGAGTAAAATTATAAATAAGTGAAACGCTTAAATTAAGCTTGCTATAATTAATGCCGATAGCGCTTTGATATAATTAGAGTCAAAACCTAGTAGTTAAGCTAAGACGACCTTATAGGCATTTTTGAGTGTGAAACAATATAAAATCCTTAAAGGTTTAAGTTATTTTCTTTGAATGCGAAAAGAATTAATAGCAGTCTGCTTAAACATCGTAGTGATAGAAAAACCTTATGTCTATTCGGAAATTCATAATTTTAGATAGATTTTCTTGAGCGTAAAATATATTTCCCCCATAGAGAGATAGATGGGATAAGAAAGGCTTGAAATATTGCCGAGTACCAGGAAATTATTTTAGTATGGAAAATAAGTTATGAAAACAAGCCACTTGACTCGCGGAGTTAAAACTTGTTCTGTAAGGTTCCTATTTTACCATATTTGTTAGGATTATCATACAAATATATGGAGTAGTATTTCCAATGTAAAAATACCCCGTCTTTGAATAATTACGGAGCTGAGTAAAAATTGAGAATTTTTACAAGGCTGAAAATCATTATGAAGTGAAAATCTTCATCACGACAGAGCGCCGTATGAGGAGAAGTGTGAGACTCCTCTCTCTGATTCGTGACATGGTTTGTCTACTTTACCCCAAGCTGTGGTGTGTATCACACAGCCTGAGAAAGAGACCTGAAATGTATGTATACTCAGTTTATACGCTGAACACCCTTACCCAAGGAGTTATAGCTACTAAGTTAGCTGTGAGTAAGCTTATAATAAGAACATACATGGTTAGTTGGATACCCAAGTAAAAATATTCTCGAGGCCTGATCAGCCAACGGAAAATCTTTACTTTAAAAAATCCTTCTGGTTTTCACAGTTTAACCAAAGTTCTAGCCGTTGGAGACTGAAAAGACCCCAACGCCTGGAAAACAATAAACATGTCAAGTTGACAGATTTATGGGATTTGTACAGGCACTCTCCAGTTACAACAGTAATTATGAGAGGAACATCGCTTATAGTGTTCAACCTGTCAGCTCATAAATTCTACCACTTTTTGGCTCTCAACCAACTTTGAGTCAACCCATTTTACGCCACTTATGGTATTAGAATAAATGCAGAATGAACACACAATGGGTGAGCCAATGTGTAAAGATTTCAAATGAGGTAGGAAATGTTCGTTTTATTTTAATACCATTGTAAAGGAAAGAGAGCAAATTTTCTTTACAAATGGAGAAGAAAGAACTCCATGTGTGCACTACAGATCGAAGAAAAGAGCGAGGCTCAAAAAGCTTGTAGTACACATACACAAATCATGAGAACCCCACCAGGCGAGATGACAGCCTACTCATTGTAATACAGATCGGAGATAAGAGCGAGGCTCAAGCTTGTATTTACAATCAACAAGTTATCATGAATGAAGACAACATTCATACTACATACTTAGTGAGAAGGAGCGTGCGGCTCTGGAAACTTTGTGTGTAGTGAAAATAAAAGTTATGACTAGCTAAGTAAAGACTTAACTCGACAGGATGAGTAAACCTGTCAAGATAAGTTTACTAGAAGTACCAAACATTGAACTTACCACACAGTCTAATATGAGATTGTGCGGTGATGCGTAAAGTAAACTAATCCTTTAAGTAGTTTCAGTAATAGATAACGATGCCTCACAAAAGGTGAAAGAGGTACCCTGTGTATTTACCCAACGGGAAGCCAAGACAAATAATAACCCTGTCTAAAGCACACAATAGAACCACATCACCCTCAATGGATGACAGCAAGGGTAATAAATTTTCACCACCACTTAACATTACCTCTGGAAGCAAACCACTTGCTAATGGTTCCGGGTTACCCTTTTACACCCAAAGGAAAAATAACATCCTAATCCCTTGAAAAGAGGAACGTCTTAATGCAAACAAAAGCCCAGCTACTATCAGTTTATGGTAGACTGAAGCCACACAAAAGGATGAAAATAATCTAATTATTTTTAAGAATTTACTTTCGGACTCATAGGCACTAGACAAAGGCCAGTCAGGAAACACATGTCAGAAATTTAACAATTTATGACTTTGTTTTCACAGCTAATCTGAGTACACGTGCGTGAGTGACGCGTACTCAGGGTAAAAATCCAAGAGCTTCGGTTAACTTAAAATTGTAAGTAAATTCAAAGGAGTTGAATATTAATTACATGTTACAAATAGGATTTTAGCCCTTTTAGCAACGACACGTGTGAAGAGGTGGAGCATAGAAAGACGCTATCGCTCCTTGAGCCAACCAACAAGAGGAGACTAAATCTTATCACACAAAGAATAATCCCCCTCACCTGGCTCACCTCAACCCTAGATGAAGCGTAAGTAAAGCTTATGAGAGGTGCAACCTGAGAAAAATCACTAATCCTAGAGCAACTACGATTACATCCCTTATTCATCTTTCATTTTATTTTTACCTTTCAACTTCTTCACTTCTCACTGAACACTCTTGTTCAAACTTCAAAATTTTAAAATTTTAATTTTAAATTTTTCTTTTTAACACTTTCTACAAATTGTGAGAATCTTCTTAAACAGTGTACTTGTACTACTACCCTCTACCAACAGGTCAGTCTTTATTTTAATTTTAAATGGCATGTATTTGTTTTACAACAAATGGTGAAATTCCTACCGGAAATTTATTAACAGTGGTGCTGGTACTATTCATAGCGCTTCTTGTTTATTTCAATATTTCCCTTCTGAGAAATTTGAACGATAGGAATGGATATAGAAATAATTCAGGTTACAATTAGAAATGACTTTCTTAAAATATTCTTTTTACACAAAGCTTAGTGAAATCAAAACTTCACCTTGCAACCCCTATGTCACAGCCTTTATCAGTCTTCAAGCTGAAGAATTTGACCAAGCCCCCAACCTAAGAGAACTTTCAGATCCAGTCTTTAAGAAAATTTTGAAGCAACAAATTTTCCAGTTTCAAACTAAACAACGTCTCTTATGGAAAATATTTCCACAACAAAAGGGCAAGAATTTGAAATTATAACAGAATATGACGGAACTTCGAAAGAATTTTTATTTCCAGCTTTCACAAATAGCTTATGCTAAGCCACAATTAGCCCACACTGAATTAATAATTAAAATAGCTGAAAATTCTAGACAGGCAGTTAATCTTTCAAATTTTCTATATAGAAAGAACGAAGTTCTGAACTCTCAAAATCCATATTGGGTTATGTATGATGCAATCACTAAAGCCGAACGAAAAGATTCTAGTACCCAGACTGGACAATACATACCTTTTCGAAACCAACCCCCAATTATTAGAGTTAGACGCTGAACTTTTCAATAAAATTCTTCCATTTTTAGGACAGCTGTATAATATTAGAAATAGCCAGTTCAGATTTCAACGCTTTTTAACAATTTTCTTTTTAAACAAAAACGAAACCTTACCCCTAACCTGCAACACTATAGGTATTTCCATTCAAATCAATACATCGTGCCTTTAGAATATAGATACAAGGTAGTACACAATTTAGAAGAAATTAAGAGAGGGACACTTATAAGATCATACGAATGCTAAGCTAGTTTCGAGAAAATTCATCATGACTCCGCTTACTCTACTTCAACTCGTACTTCTATCCTTCTTTTATATGTTTTGTCAATGCATTATTTTAATAATTTTATTTTATGGCATTTATACTACATGCGCTTAAAAGCAACTATGAGCCAACAACCCACCCCAGGTGTTACAACCAATCCCACACCTCCTCAATCATCGTATCATCACCTTATGGGAATTCAACCGTACGATGTGCTTTTAGTTGGGAATGGTTGGATTAAAGCGTGTCATCGTGTAGTATTAGAAGCTCAAACTTCTCTAATACCAACTCCAAATACATTACAGAAAATTGGAAATTATTGGCTTCTACCTATTCCAGACGCTGATGTGATTGAAGCTACAATTTTCTTTGCCAACTTGTACTATGGATGCGTACCTGCCAACCCACACGTAGCATCTCAAATACATCAGAAGTTTAAACTGCTTCATTCACCAGCCCTTGTGTTTAATGCCCCTGAATTGGACCTCAACCCCAACGACTTCCTCTGAAGTCCAGGTCTTGAACAATTTGACAATTTTCTTACTTCTTGTTTACACTCTTTACTTAATCTTTAAATCTTTACTAACTATAAGACGATAAGTCACTCCTAGTCCCTTCATATGACCAAGAGGAGACTTCCCTACAACGGTGTATATACAGTCAGTCGTAGACGCTTAGTTCCAGTAGCTAGCACAAATATTTTACAAACCAACGGACCAAAAATATGTGAAGGTCTTTTAGTCATACTCGTGCCACTCATAGCCATCCTCATATTAGGAAACCTTATTTTATGGTTCATACTATACCAACTCCCCAAATAAGCCTATATGTCGGATGAAGCAGAGCTCTTCTCTGATGCAGACGATACCCCTCTGGAAGAGAAAGATACTGCACCCAATACCCCACTATATAGTGAAAGGTCATTAACTCCCACAGCCATCAAAAGAAGTAGACTAGACAAGGAATTCCTAATTTCAGACGAAAGACAAAAGATATTAAAGGAAAGCTTGCACGCTACTATCTTTCCACTATATGACGAACACATCAAAGTTCTAAAGAAATATTTCTATTCCCCAAGCATTACCATCAAATGCATAGGAATACCATTCTTTGAATATATTGCAGCAGATAGCAAAAGCCATAAAGGTAGACTCAATTGGAGAAACTATTTTCTGAGACACTATGCTCATAATTTAATACTGGATCAAGGAAGAAACCCTACTGATACCGAGATATTAGGGATCGGAGAACATTTTGTTTTGCTAGATGAAATAGTATACAATTTCACATCCCCTGAAAATATTGCCTATTTACTCCAATTAGGATCATTAGAATTTCTAGAACCTGGAGAGGACACACCATTCAAATTTCCCCCATTACTGATAAAGGGCAATGTTACAGAACCCCTTGTCAAATCCATAGATAAAACTCTAATATCAGCTTTCACATACGACATCTCACAACACCCTAATCCAGCAGCAAGAGAGTATGAAAGAAACATCCAACATCTAGAAAAATTTTATTTTTCTAAGACCAGTTTTACTTTGGATGTAATTACCAATGTACTCAGTGATGTTAAACTTAGGGTAGCCGAAAGTAAAAAAAGAATTAAAGGAAAAATATTACCTTTAAAAATAGAAAAACCCTATAAGGAGACAGTAAGGTTATTTGATATAGACTCTGAAAAATACGTCAGTTGTACGGTTGACTATATCTCATACTTCCAATACAAGGTCCAAACCTTCTTAAAAATTCGGACTTGTGACCCTCTCCAGATTTTACAAGTGATACGACAACTAGCCCAATCCACATTCAATGCTTTCTGTAGTAGCGGAATTCCCCAAGATTGGTTATTAGATTCTATCCGAAGAAGAACTTTAAAGGTCACCTCAGATTTTCCAATACGTTCTCGCTTCATCCTTTTAACACCCGCAGCAGCAGAAAAATTGAAGAAACGAGAATATATAGAAAATCACAAGGTAGAGTGGGAATGTTTTAAACTTAGAATAGAAGAACAAATAATTTCCCAGAACTTAACTACCCCAGAGATACCCAATCAATACTTAGAGGTCAGAGGAAGAGAAGGAGACGTTTTGGAAATATATCACTTATATTCAAAACGTACTTATTGGTTAACCCCGGTCATAGATACAGCATGGCCTCATGTCATTAAAGAAAGATTCCTGAAGGAAATAAATGACCCAGTATATGAGCTTAGCGAAGACGATCATACTCAATTAGAGTGGACACTACAAGACTTTGACGTAAACCCCAACCTTAACTATTTTACCACCGAATATCTTGAGTTTTTAATAAACAAGCAATATCTAATCTTATTGGATAAAGCAGGTTTTACTAAAGAACTTAGACAAGTTTACTCCCCAGCCCCATCAGACGATAGTGACTCAGAAGACTCAGAAGACAAAATGAATGTCTTAAGTCAAATCCCAAAATTTAAGGATGGTGACAATCCTGAACAGTATATTAGAAAGATCGACATGGGATTAAATCTCATGAGAACTGGAACAGGAGGATTACAGGAGGAACAGAAAATAGAATGCTTTATAATGCAACTCCAAGGACCCTTCCAAGCATGGGCCGAAGGCAAGTTTGCTGCTCAAGGAAGAAAGGGCACGTGGACTGCATTTAAGCAAGATTTCACAGATAGGTACAAATTAAACAACCATCAGTTAAAAACACTTATGGAAAATAGACGTCAGGGAGACAATGAGAAAGGACACCACTACATCAGTGAGAAATTAAATCTCATAAACCAGTATGATGTAGACTCTAAGATAAGCCCAGAAGACAGAGTAGAATTAGTACTAAGAGGATTATCGAGACCCCTCCTCAAACTCATTGCCCCCAATAAAGCTCCAAATGACACCGTTGACTCTATTTACAACAAGGTAAAACAAATAGAGGAATACGATCTAAGCTATGGACAAAGTATTATTAAACGTCCAATGGAGGAACAATTAGCTAAACTCACTGACCACATGCAGAGAATAGAAACCAACACTAACCAGGCCCTAAAAGCTATTAGTGAAGCTAAGAAAGACCCTCCTAAAGATAGCACTGAGAAAAAGTACCCTCCACGACAACCAAGACCACGCTCTAAAACTCCTGAACGAAAGGAGTATAAGAAAAATTATGATGACTTACCCAGCTTGCCAGAATTAACTCAAATGTTAATGAAGTATGGTTATAGAGCCATTGCTGACCAGCAACCACACAAGTGTCAATGCACTTGTACAAAGGGTACCCAAAATAACCCTAATAGCAATAGTGGCGGCTATAACCAGAACAATAGGCAACAAAGCCGGAACCGATCTAATTCTAGAGGCCGATCACCAGCTCCTAGAAATAGATCGAGAACTCCAGATCCTAAAGTACCCATCAAAACTTATGATAGGCCCAAACGCTCATATAGCAAGGAGAACGTAGCTGAAGTTATAAATTCAGTCGCGGAAGGTAACGATACTTCCAATGACATTGAATGCTACACCTGTCATAAAAAGGGTCATATGTCCAGAGACTGTCCCTCGAGGGAATGCTATAATTGTAAGGGTATAGGACACATCAGTGCCGAATGCCCTTCACCTAAAGCAAACCAACAATAGGACTTACGGGAGTCCTCAGGGCTCCCAAGTATCACGAAAGAAGAACAAATCGCAGAGATATACTCTATGAGTAACGACTATACCTCTGTTGTTATGATTCCCGCATTAGTATATAACTGTAAGCTTTCAGCACTTATTGATACAGGAGCCAGTAGAAGTTTCATTCATTTTAAGCTTCTACCCCCAAATACCAAATTAGACCCTCCACCGACCAACTTAAAAATACGAACAGCCACAGGACATATAACGACTCCACTTGGGATGATGGAAATAGAATGCAAGCTAGGAATAAACCCTGTTAAGTTAACAGTGTGTGTATTAGAAAATTTAGAGCCCCTTTTTATCATAGGGAATGATTTCATGAGACAAGCAGAACTTAACATCAACTTTAAACATGGGAAAGTTACAGGAAAATATCTACATCCCATACAGATGCAAGGGATAGAAAACTCTTTTGGCCGAGAAAAGCCATCACATGACTTTTCTCAGCTAAGATCAATTTTTAGTTTCAAATCAGCGAAACCCGAGAAGCACAGGGCAATAAAACTTAAAGAGAATATTATATTGCCTGCATATGCTCACACTACGGTAGAAATAGATATTCCCCCTTGTAAGGACAAAACATTTTTGTTTGAACCTTCAAGATTATTTTACCAGAGACAACGAGTGTTAGGGACTAGATCTATTATTCCCACAAAAAATCCTGTAGTTTACCTATGTAACCCCAGCCATGAACCCGTACGACTATATGCAACTACCACTGTAGGGCATATAGAATACGAGGACTCATTCGAGATATTAACAGATTATAGGCGTAGTACTAAAGATGTAGATAAACGCCTAACAGACGAACAACTTGACACTCTAGATATAAACCCTGACTTACCCATAGAATTCCAAGCCAGATTTAGGGATTTACTTAGCAGATACCCAGAATGTTTTTATTTTGACCAAGAAGAATTGCCTATAGCTAAAGTCCCACCTCATCATTTAAACACAGGAGACGCGGCTCCAGTCAAAGAGCCCCCCTATAGAGCCTCTCCGGCTGAAAGAAAGCATATCATGGAGGAGGTTAAGAAACTAGTAAAGAAAGGAATACTTAAGCCTTGTATTAGTGAATGGGCTTCACCCTTATTCCTTATAAAGAAAAAGGATGGAACCTTTCGAACAGTAGTAAATTACAGAAAATTAAACAAGGTCGTAAAACATCGAGTATATCCTATGCCCAGAGTTGACGACATATTGGACCAATTTCATGGAAAAAAATATTTTGTCACTATGGATCTCGTCGCGGGATTTCACCAAATCCCTGTAACCAAATCCACAGGCAAGAAACTAGCCGTAGTCACCCAAGACGGTATGTGGTGTACATTGAGAATGCAAATGGGAGACACTGATGCCCCAGCAGCTTTTCAATGCACCCTAGACCATATACTAGCCTCCCAAAAATTCAGAAGCGCCATGGTATACATAGATGATATTATTTGTTATGCAGCTGATGAGGAAGGTATTTTATACGCTTTAGAAGAATTTCTGTTAAGACTGAGTAAGGCAGAGTTTGTAGTCAAGCCCAACAAATGTAAATTTGGATATCAGAGTATAGAAATCTTAGGTTTTCTTATTACGCCTGAAGGAACAATGCCACTTAAAGACAAGCTTAAGGCCATCGAGCATGTTCCCATACCCAAAACAGAAAAACAAGCTAGAAGTTTCTTTGGTATATGCTCTTTTTATAGAAAATATATTAAGGACTTTGCCAGTATAGCTGGCCCTATATCTGCTTGCTGGAAAGGAAGTAAAGGCAGTAAAGCTAAGAAAACCAGAATTAGTATGTTTAAATGGACCCCAGAGGCTACATATGCATTTCATAAATTAAAGAAAGCATTAATAACTGCTCCAGTACTTAGGCACTTCAATCCTGACCTACCAAAAATACTTCATTGCGATGCTAGTAGGAGAGGATTAGGTGCTTCCTTATTACAAAAATATCCCACAGGCGAACACCCCGTAGGCTATGCCTCGAGAGGATTACTACCTGCAGAGAAAAATTCTTTTTCAGTAACTGAACTCGAACTTTCCGCTGTAGTATTTGGTTGTAGGAAATTCCGACCCTATCTATATTTGTCGAAATTTCTTATACGTAGTGACCATCACGCCCTATGTAATTTGAAGGTACGAGCACAAAATACCAACAATAGCTCGAGACTAAATCGCTTTTTGTTTAAATTATTGGATTATGATTATGAGGTTCAATATATCAGTGGTAAGAAACACCTAGACGCTGACTTCCTGTCAAGATGTCCACTCCCTGTTGATGAAACAGACGAGCAAGACCTTGAGGATAAACTCCCTCATGACATACTTTTGACAGAAGACAAGCTGAAACCCAAACAGGCTCGTAAAGTCTTACGACCTGTCAATCAAAATATTCCCACTGCTATAGCAGCAGCTCTCATTGAGGAAAAGGACAATTATCAGCCTTTTAGAGTACTCAATGAGGGAGAAATAATAACAGAAGCTAAACCTCCACTCCCCTCCAATAACATTAGAGAAATGCAAGCCACTGATCCCACTATACAAACTATACTGGATAAAATTAAGCTTCTTCCTAATAACAAGAAGATAGCTAATTATCATATTGACTCGGATGGTATTTTATACCATAAGAAAAATAACCATTTTAAGCTTTTCATACCCAAATGCTTAATAGAGTTTATTCTGAAAACTGCCCATGACGACACATTTTCAGGACATTTAGGTTTTGCCAAAACACTCGGCAGAATCAAAGATAGATATATATGGAAAAGCATGACTAAGGATATAGCTGAATATGTCCTCAGCTGTGAGACTTGCGGTGCTAGTAAACACACGACCACTAGACCCGTAGGCCTACTACACAGTATAAAAGTAGGTGAGATATTTGACTTAATAGGCGCAGACTTGATGGGACCATTCCCTGAAAGCATAGAAGGATTTAAATATATCATTGTAGCTACCGAATACAGCACTAGGTATGTATTTACCAAATGCCTAAAAAGCAAAGAGGCTAAAGAAATAGCTAGCTTCTTCGTCAATGATATTATATGTGTACATGGTTGTTTCAAGGTATTACTTACAGACCAAGGTACAGAATTTAACAATTGCCTCCTTAATAATATTATGTTATTATTAGGAAGTAAGAAAGAGTTCAGCACTCCATATCATCCACAAACAAATGGATTGACAGAACGGGCCAATCAGACTTTTGCGAGAATGATTTCTCATTTTGTCAATAATAAGCAAGATGGGCTTGAAGCTCAAAAGCTATGGAGCCTATATGTACCACAAGTAACCTTTGCTTACAATACTGCCGTGCATGCAACTACGAGAGAATCCCCCTTCTTACTCTTTTACAAGCGCGAAGCCAACCGTCCCCTGGACTTCATTATAAATTTAGATATTTTAAAAACCCAACGCACCCCCGCCGAGCTGGAGAAAATACTTTTGAAAGCTCGCAATAGAATTACAAAGAGTCAAGAGTATAGCGCTAAGGTTTATAATACACGTAGAAATAAGCCCCGATATGAAGTAGGAGACTTAGTGAGAGTGTTTACACCATCGAGAAAAGTAGGCTTCGCTGAGAAATTCTTAGCTAGATACGCCGGTCCCTACAAAGTCATAGCAAAAGATCAAAGGGATAACTTTTCATTATCCCTAATGTCAAATCCGTCAAAAATAATCTTAGTTCACGCTGATAGATTAAAGTATTATCGTAATCGAGACGGTTTCTTTGCCTTCGACTTCGCCATAGAAGAGCCTATAGTGGAAAGTGCTTCGGACCCAAATACTCATGAGTGTGACTCACCGAGAGCCGATATTAAACAGGCTACTCTCGTGCCTTTGTGGCCATCAACCGACCTCACCCGAGAGCACTCACCTGAGCCCTCCTCCCCTCCCACCAAGAAACGTGTGCGGTTCGCGACCCCCCTCAAACAGAGAGGAAAGATTCCCAAGAGCAAAAGGACAACAGGCTCAATCATTGAACCAGAAGTCCCAGTCATCACTGTTAAAAAGGCAAGGCGAGGCCGTCCGAAGAAAATCAAGGAAAGTGATCCCACCTACACTTATAGAAGTCCCGGAGCCAGAAGTCTCGAAGAAGCAGAATATCATCGCATGACTAGAGGTCAACAGCATGGAGAAAAGACGAAGACCAACCGTAGAAGGCCCACGAGCCCGGACTACCGACTTCGCAGACCCCTATCATCGCCGATGCTATAGTGCAGTACATGAAAGAGTCGAATTATGTGCATTTCTCCCAATTAATCAAACAGTGCGATTGTGTTTTTACAATTCCAACGGAGATATACTCCCACACTCAACCACCTATCATCCATGGTCCGGTGTCGGAGCCCGCCACATAAGTTACGAGAAGTGGACTGAAGGAGGATTACCCACTAATTTCACCAACACAGTAAGAGACGAAATTAATTTCAAAATAGAGCTTATTAAGGAAAATGCTCGCATATTCAGTCAGAAACAAAGTGAGCAGGTTCAACCTACTCCCTTGCGGCACGTGCCATGCACACCAGCCCCCATGTTTACTCACCTTCCTATGAATATGGCTACTACTATAACTCCCATTTTTCCTTCTTCCACTCATACAAATCCTTCAGCCCAACATATCACACAAGAACATACTTATGCGACTCCTTATTCTCACTCCACCCAAACCATATATGAATTTGTCCCTGACAATGGGAATAATTACCAACAGCAGGAGGTAACTCAAAATATTCCGGTAATGCATATACCTGATAGGGATATGGCCTCCACTCACTCTTCATTATCTCTCAGCAGGGTAGGAGCTAATCTATCTGAAGCTTCAGACCTTTCCTCAATTCCTACTTCCTCTATCAGTCACCCTTCCCGAATAAGCCAGACTTATTTCAGGCAACGAACTGACAGTGGATGTCCATTAGGTCCATCCTCAAATACCTATCCTACTATAGCCATTATTAACAATCAAGTTACAACAGGCCCCACTACGATAGAAACCATTACTGAAGAGGACGAGAACACTGAAGTAAACCAAATTCCCATTAATGAAGTAATTAACACCATTAACTCAGAATATGCAGATAATTCAAGAAGTAATGAAAATATTGACGTAGTCAATACAGACGACAGTAACACACTAGAAGAAGAATTCAAAATCCTTCTAGAACAATTATTTCAAGCAGCTCAAGACGCCACAAGAACTTACAATAAGTTGACTACTGACCATAACACCTTGTTACAAGCAGGAGACATTGTAAAGGCCAACGCTCTTCTCCCCAAGATTAAGGTTTGCGAAGAATTCCATATTAAGACTTGGGCAAACTTCAAGAGGAGAGAAATTGAATACAGACGCATATATCCCGGAAAGAAACTCACATTTGACCATAGCCTTGTAGCTTTCCGACAGCAAGGAGCTCAACATCAACAGCAACTCCCCATAAACACTCGCACAAGGTTCATTAACCTGGACGAGTATAATAGACTCCTCAACATCCCCGAAACACCCTTAAAACTTTTGCCTATCACTCAGCAGGAAATAGAAATTACCCTTGTTAGAGAGTTTAGACCATCAGAAATAAACAACATACATTTCCCAGCAGGCTATAAAACCACTATACCCCTTAAGCAAAAGTTTGAGAAATTCATTGCAGACAATGGAGCCCCTGTTTTTGTTCAACAAAATCTCAATGTAGAGAGAAAACTACTAGCTCAGCTCACAACATATGCGTTAGGGAATGAACTATCCCCCTGTAGACTTGCTTCAGTATCATGCTTAGAAGACGTGCAGATATGTACGATACAAGAGCTATATCAAGTCATTGATATACACTTTTTCCACCAGTACAAACATATATTTGCACCTCACGTGGACTTAGACGCCCACCGGCTGCGAGTTATTAATAGACAACCCACGCAAATAAACTTTAAGCACAGTAGGCATCAGACTATCAGACGCACCAACACGGCTATAGAATTAGCTAAAGCTCAACGGAACTTACCCCCTACCACAGCTAAAGCCGCAGGTGACACGATGGAAATAGATTCAAACCCTTCAACATCAGGTTCAGGAGGAGGCTCCAACCTAGGAATAATCCCCTTACTTTCAATGTGTACTATTGTTAGCCTCACATTGGAAGGTGCAGCTGAAAATACTCCAGCACTACCATTCATGCTGCCAGTACTTTCTAATCCCTCTGCCCAGAAGTTTATTTCCACCCATACGCAGTCAGGAATAGACCAGATTTTTAACATGGACTTTAGTAAGTTCAGAGTCGCCAGTAAGACCCCCGCTGACTCAACTACTACCGAAGAAACCACTCCCCTTCTAAAAGAAAAGGAATACTCCACCACCCGAGGTTCGAGTACCCGAAGCAGCATTGCTCACAATGCAGCCGACTCCAACTCCCCTTTTCTAACACGAGTCTTTAGGTACTTTCGTACGTTACTTGGTCCCTCCAATCAGAAGAGAGCAGAGTCACCCTCTCACTCCCTTCTGGAGTATAAATATTCGGAGAGCGACTGAAGGAAGCATCAGTTCGCTTGAGCTGATCAACCCTCCAACTCTATTCGAACTTCTCTCTTGCTCTTCAAATTAAAAAATTTTATTTTTGACTTCAGTCTTAAACACTTAGAGACTCTCTCTGAACTTTGAATACTTCTTAAACTTTTCTTTAAAGTTTACATATTTATTAAGAAATCAAGTTTACTTTAACTTCTATTAACGTTGAGTGCAAGTATATTAAAACACGTATATCATTATCATTAGTTAAGTGCCTACATAAATCTAAATAGACTTATTCTAAACTGTTACTTTTACTGTTGCTAGACATGTCTAAACTATCGCAACAATCAGTTCCCCTCTCCTAATCTACGAAACTTGAAAGTTTTACAATTCCCATCAACTCTGTGAAACCAAAACAAACTCTGGTCTTCTCTCATCTTTTGACTCTTCTTCAAGTTTGAATTTCATCAACTCGGTGGAAAACTTGAACATTTTTAGTTTCACTAACTACTGCCATCCAAGCTGTTAAGTATTACCTTACGAATTGTTCTTTTGTCAACACACCATTATCTTTCTGTCAACGTGGAAACACTCTGAGAATTTTTTAAATAAGATACGCCAAAGTATAAGATTCCACTTTTGCCTGTTATGCCATTAACTTTTGATGACCTAAGACTTTTCCTTGTTCATTTCGCAACTGGATAAAAGATTTACTCCAAACTGTAACTTCTACAGGTTCAATCTACTCCATAGAACACTAACTCTTTAACGTTTCTCAATTTCCGTCTACTCCGGCTTGTAATATCCTTCCTCTCTCCTTTGAATGTAAGATTTACTAAACATTGACGGAGAACACAAACACTAGTATTTTTCTTACAAATCCTCAAACTGAGAGGACAACCTTTTTCTCTTGTGTGTGAGTTAGCGACTTGAACCATTTACAAGTTCTGCGTTAAAGTGCTTCGCCCTCAAACAACGGCAATTAGTACTTTTTCATATTAGACGGCAATCTGCAATACCAGGGAAACCACAAGTTTACAAGGGAGAAAATTACAAGTCTACAAGGAAGAAGACCAAAATCACTGGGACATTCTCACTTCAGTCTTCAAGTGACTCAATCACGGAAATTGCAAAGCAGCCTTTGAAAAGGATCACCATCACTCCTACATCGTAAGAAGCCGCTTATTCCGGAAGAATTCTCAGTGACATGACCTGAACTTGTGTGCAAACTCACCCGAACATCCGATTCCCTGATTCCCGAAGATCAAGCAAAAGTGTCGTACAAAAACCGTATCTATCCAGAAAAATCTAAAAGGATTTCTCACTGTAAGATCGTATCTTTTCATTTTTCATTTTTCATTCTTATTTCAATTTTGCTCGAGTTATTAGGGGCAAAATTCTCATTCTTCCTTTACTTCCCTATATACTTTCAGGGAAACAGAATTATTCTTCACCTCTAGTATATTAAAATATCGAATGAAAGTATATCATTAAAATGAATGTATAACATAAATATGTGTGTCTAAAAGTGCAAAACTAACATTGTGAATGTTTGTCGTATGGTTATGGGATTAGAATATTTGTTTGTATATGTCTTATGAATGTTTTGTCTCAACTCTCCCCATAAACTAGATTCCCTTATCTATAAGAATTTGGTATGGTAAAAGACGGGAAATAAGTGTCTTTAACGCTTCTATTTAATTTCCCTCTAAGGTATCTTAACACTCCCCATTATTTCTCCTTCAAAAAGTTGTAACTTTCCTATCCACCCAAAAACCTCTTAACGCTTTTTCTTGTATTATCCAAAATGTGTATTGGAGTATAACACTCCGGATGTAAACCATGTATTGAAGTCTCACTCCTCGTGAAACCATTAAAACCCTCACCCAAAAATCCTGTGTAACATAAAAATTAATATTCTTAATATAACAATCTCGTATTAATCAACAATTAAGATATTAATCGCATGAAGCATATTAAGACTAGCAACGGGTTATAACGTTGCTGTATCAACATCATTTGAGGGGTAATTTTAAGTAGCTTCATAATACATGAACCATCAATAGAGCAAGAACAATACCGAGAACTCAGCCTCTGAAATATCTTTCTCGCAACCCTAATTTCATCTCGACATTTATGACTAAGGAAAACTTTATTTTCAAATTCAGTCAGAATTTTAAGAAATATCTACCTTCAGCTTAGCCATTTGTCTGCTAAGTCGCTCAATATCTTTTTCCAATTTTCCAACTTGATACTTTCAAAGGGAAAATTGTCCTCGCAATTTTTATGACTGTTGTTAATATTCAAACAACTCAGAATACTCCACAAAAATTTTTCCAGTTGAACTTTTTAGCATCAATCATCGAAGAAAATTTAAGGGATTTGGAATCGATGATTAGCTCAAATTCAAGTTTGAATTTATGGGATTTGCGTATATAATAACTCAGTTTCAATCTTGACACGTGAACTGTTAGGGTTTTAACTGTGTTACCAACAGTAATGTTCCCTGAGACTTTAACATAAAAATTATGAAAGGCAAGCAAAACTTTGCATTTTGGGACTGGAATTTCTGAATCAGTTTTGGAATCCCGATCCTCAGGAATGTATTTTCATCATAATTGTCTTCCTGAAAATAACATTTGAATAGCTCCCTGATAGGTTTTTCTTTTCCAAACAGAAATACAACAAACAGGAAGAAACAAATTTTTATTTCGAGTTTTTCCACTCTAATAAGTCAGATTTCAGGAGACAAAGTCTAACAAAATTCGTTCTCGTTACGACCGTAAATTTCGGAATTTTGAGAGAGTCCCACTACATTATTTACATCCGTTTTGAAAACTCGATCCTCAGGGTGAGTGATCAATTCTATAAGTATCGGGAAAAATAGAGGAGTAGGAACTAGCAATTTCCCCTCTCTTTTTTGTAAAGTAATAGATGTTATTCCAAGAAATCATTGATAGCCAATAGTAACGAAGTTCGAATCATTAACAGGCATCAATTTTGAGTTTATGATTCAGAAATAGAAGGCTTCATAACTTAACGTGACGTTGCAGTAATAGGCTAGAAAGTTTTTTTCTATCTTCACAACTCTACAAATATTATTTTACAGTATGGAATATACTGAAGTCATATCTCATTTTACGTAATCTGAATCATTGAAGCCAAGGTCAAGAGAATTAAGTCCTTCCGACTCCCATAATGCTTTCCGAAACTTATATCCCAATTTAGTTTCCAGAGTAAAACAATTTTCTAGCGTTTTTGAATTATAGTTCATTAGGGTTAAAAGCAAAGGAATTTCGGTATTCTCTTAACAATGTACGTAGTTTAAAGAGTTTTTCAATTTTCAATGTGGTCACCTGCTGATAATAATTTAGCGGTTGAAGCAACACTTTGTTTACTCTCAAAAACAACACGAATTGTTCTTTCAACTGCAAACAAGCATTACATTACAATTAGTGAATACGACGCCCCAGACACACATATCTGTAAGTTAAACGTTATTAAGGATAATACTCTCCATCAGAAAGTATTTGACACTATTGGAGAATTATATCTCTTTATGTTAACGACCCCTAACGTACACCTTGGTAATCAAATGGAACTAAATACCACTCATGCCCCAATAGTCCACTTCATGGGCTAGCCCAATAAGTTGCCCTCAAAATTTCTCTTTCATCCGCATGAATATCACCGCCGGACAAAAATATAGGTTAGACGGTGACCCCAATAATTACGTAAAATTCGACATCCGATACACAACTATTTTTCCCCTTCCAGACTATATTTTGACAGTCAAAAGAAATTCTCAAATTTTTCAGAAAACATTCCCCAACTGGGAAGAATTATTGATTTTTACACTACGAACTCCCAATGTCAATCTAGGAAATAAAATGACTAGAGTCACATAAGAACATTCTTTCATTATATTTCCATGGCTTACCTAGAAAAACAGCCAGGCATTGTTACCAGTTTCGAAATCCCAGCATCAGATAACCCCATTTTCTGTACAGACTGCATAGAATTTGAACAAATTCTGAGAGCAGACGGTACCACTTTCCATCTATTAAGAGTTAGAAGAGGAGCACAAGTCTTCCACAAACAATTTACAACTCACCAAAAACTTATAAATTTTTTGTGTACAACCCCTAATGTTTCACGTGGTTTTAATATGTCAGAAGTATAAATGAGTAACTTTCGACCCGGAATTGCTTACGAGTTTGAAATTCCCCTCAACGAAATTACTATTTCCCCCAACTATCCCATTGCTACTTCTGAGCTTTTACAAAATATAAATAACTATGTGTACATTTTAAGAATACGAAAAGGGAGCGAGATTGGAGAAAATTATTTTAATTCTCACCAAGACTTAATCAATTTTCTTTCAAACAGTCCCCATCTAAGTTTTTCCCCTCCAGCCAATGAGGAATAATTTACCTGGCATACAGGAATATTTAAAAATTCCTCTGGAAAATAGTGACTGTGCTGAGTATGAGTTAATTCGACTTTATGACGACTCCCTCATACACCGCCTCACTCTTACAGTAAATTCTAAGAAATTCGAAAAAGACTTTACTTCCATCACACTTCTCCTCAAATTTATCTATTCCCACCCTAACTTATTTAAAGGTTATTGGATGCTAGAAATATGAGAATTAACACTTTATTCTATTATAAACACCCCTTAGTTTACCCCATCACCCGCAAATCAGATTACATAGCTTATGAAATTTATGGATCAGACCTTAACTGCGCAATACATATTTTAACTCTACAATATCAGGAGAATAAATTTCAACGTCAGTTCCCTTCTTATAAAGCCCTTATGGAATTTGTAAGAATAACTCCAAATGTAACCACAGGTCAAGGAATGAACCCTGCATAAGTAAAATCTTATCCGTATTTTCATTTAAGGTTTATGCGCGCCATCTAGTGATAAAATATAATACTCACTCAACTACTTGAATTTCTAGATTTATATGCTTTCAATAATTTCCCCTTATTTTCTCTTTCAGTTTTTTTTTGTTTTTACATGATTTTTCGTTTATTACATCAATTTTTAAAGAACTTTTGCTCACAATTTATCTTCGCTTCAAGGATCAATCCATCTTCCACATGGTAGCGTAACTAAAGTAAAACACTACATAAGTCTAGGTTAAAATCACAAAGGTAAAATTACTTGGCAAAATAATATTAACAACTAGCTCTAACAAGAACCTGAAAACGCGGGAAAATCTTTTGCTTTGTTTTTTCTTGGATATATATTTAAGCATAATCTATTAACGAGTCAGTAGCTTCCCACAACATCGTGAAGTAGTAATAAGTAGTATATGGTATATATTTTTAAGGAGTATCCAGTTATAATTACCTTTAAACTATAAGTATCTGACATCAAGGGTATATGTAGGGAACACACAAATACAAATACCATTTTTCTCACTAGAATATGAACAAAGGAACTATACACACCTATAATTAGCGGATAAGGTATTTTAGGACTACACATAACATAATCGAGTTGGTTACTTCCATATATAACGTTGATTCTTTACAAGTATTTCATTCTTCAAAACTCTTCTAATAATGACATAAAGGTATAATAACATCAAGTTTTAAATATATGGTCATAAGTAGAAATATGTCGTGCTACTGCTGAATTTAGGCTAATGTATTAACATTTCATACAGAATTTACCCTAATTTTTAGGACAATTTTATGTATTTTCTTCGAAGTTTTTAAGAACAGTGTTAAAGGTTTTTAAGTACTGTTTACCCGAACTGAGTGCATTTAGATCGTAGAGGTTTCAGTAACAGAGATTCTAGGAATCACCCGGTCTTCCTTCAGGTCAAACTATTAATAGTTATCGCCTGGTTTTGTATATAAAAATTGTTTCAAAACATTTACTTAACATTGATGGAAAACACAAACTACTAATAATTCCTCGTTTCATTTTTTGTATTATAATAATTATTGACCCCAATACTGTCTGGAGTATTATACAGCAATTGATACCTTAAAACTGAATATAAACATATCATATGTAAAAAGTCACAAATTTTGAGTGTATAAATAGTGCAAGCAACATGAGTGCGCGTCCTTCGAGCAGTCACCAGTCTATCCCCAACCCTCCACCACAACCACCGAAGAATGTTCCAGACAAGATAGGAGACATCGGTCCTTCAGCAATTCAGCTCCTCCGGTTACAGCTAGATATTCAAAAGACCATTGAAAACATCACTCCATTTGAACAAACACTCCCATACCAAAACATTCTAATCAACAGATTACTAATAGACTGTGTAAAGTTTATTCTTTCAGCCAATGGTTTGATCAGAGCTCATTACACTGACAATTTTGAGATTTATGCCCAAACTATGAATAATATTTTGCACCTGCTCGAGACAATCAATCCCGATTTCCCATATTGCGAGTGCCTTCCGTGGCAAGTAGCCAAATACCAGGTCACCCCACCCACTCACCCACCAGCGCCCCCGCAGCTATAAGTCCGTTCCAGCGCCAAGCATACACGAATATGACCACAATATTTTTCACCCATCCCATTGTGCATCGACTACTTAACTCAGAATCCACAATGTCAGTTCTGTACATTATATTCATAGTATTGCCCTATTCAGTAATTGGATTCTCAATCTTCTTTGTGATTTGCAAGTTTTGTGTCCACCCATATCTCCAGCGCCGACTGTTCCGTCAAACTCCAGTGTGGACACCTCCCGGTCATTTCACTACCGAACCGTCTCAGTATGATTTTTGTCCACCTCCAATAAGTGCAGTATAGGCTGGTTGAGGACAACCAGTAGCCAAGAAAAGCCATGTTAAGGCTAAACTTACGTCATGACAAACAATCATATGAGAGCATCCAAGTACAGGTGTACCGAGAGTGGGCATGACTTCCGTCTTCAAGAGCGCCTATGAGAACTCTTTTAAACAGACGCTCATCTCAGCCCACCACTAAAAGATCAACAGGGATCTCTCAAGCTCCCCACAAACCTAGAACCTGTACTAAAGGTAGCCAAATTAAGAAGGTGAGATCTCCAAGAGGAGGAGAACTTGAAGCCCTATATAAACATCTTCCAACACGGAGAGCAGAGCTCGCCGATACGGAGTTCAACCTCTCACCACTCAACTCAATACTATCTTCTTTACAGCCCTCACTCCCAGTGCTATTTTCTACAAAGTTCCAATCTCATAATTTCGAGATAAGTGCAAAATAAAGACTCTGAATATTTTACACTTCGAGACTCAAGTTGCCCCATCATGTGCTAAGAGTCCATACAAACTTTACAACTACAAAGAGACACTTTTACTTTCAACATGAAAAGGAAGGAGAGATACAAGCCCGACCACCGCATGTGTTCCCCTTCGTGAAGTTCACTCTCTCTCAAAATAAGACCTTTTTACACAACTCACAAGTGTGCGGCCTATAACTTACATGAAGATACATTCGTCACCCCTGCTCATCGCTGCCTCTTCAGTTCCCCTTTTCCAACCCTCACGCGACTTGGCTGTGTGACTGCCCGGTATGTCTATGTAAAGTTATTATGTTGTGCCTGTAAATTAATGTACATTCTTTGTTTTACTTTTGTTTTCACTGTAGTTAAACCCATAGGTTTGAGGTCTTCCTCCTCACAATTCAATTCAATTTATGTTAGGTGATTTGGGGAAGGTCTCCACTATGGATGACATTTGCATGTAACTAAACCACGAACTAGCAGTAAGAGTCAGTTAGGTTAAAGTGCTTGTTTTAACATTTTAATATATGGAATATTTGCAGTATGCTATTCTAGAACATCCAGAATAATATTGTCTGCGGACATTAATAAACAGTTTTCATACCTACAATTTACACTATATTTCTGTAGTTTATCAGAGTACATTTGTCTAGATTAAGAAGGGAATCCTACCTCCCTCACAAAGGTAGAGACAGTTTAACACTCAGATTGGACCCTAGAATAAATATGAAGGTTTAAGTAATGGAATTCAATAAAGTAATGTCGTGTTAAAAGGATATGAACAGAATCATTTACAATTATTCTTTTCATCCATTTTATTTATATCATTCTTAGAATAACTCTCATTTACAAACCACTCATTTGTGTTCCTGGTTACGGATTCGACGGATGCCTCAACCTTGCCCGTGCTCATGTTTTCCCAAAATCCACTACACACTTTCTTTTATTTCTCCGTTTTCACAATATTCTTTCCACTTTAGATCCGTCTGGTTGGTTATTTCTTGAGGCGAGGTAACCAATTCAACAATATAGTTATAATTGTAAGCGTCGAGTTGGTATTCTTACGAATTTCAGAGCCTTTTAATTTTGTTGGATCTTCATTGGTATCCGGGGGTCTTTTTTTAAGCTACTGGAATCCGAAGATACAACGATATCAGACAGCCAAAGGTCAGCAGTATGCTAAGCTTCATGTGCGTACACACAGGTACTATGAAGGGAAAGGAAACAAAGCTCCCTCTAATCGTCAAATCGTAACTTTGTCATACACACTTCTTATATACGGATTAATTAGTTCTCTTGGTATGTTCGTGCTGGAGACGGCCATATTCAATAGACGACTGCTTTACACTACACTGTTATATTTTTATTCATTCCAATGTTCACATCATTTAAATTGTAAACTGACAAACACCGTAATTTCTTTGAGAACAAGAAAAGCATCAAGTTTTTAAAAGCTGTTGAGCATTAAATATTTATTCGTTTTGCACTTGTTGCAATTTTATAGTCGTTTATTGTGCAGCAAAAACTGTTGCATGACAATAAATTAAAAATTAAATCGATTTGAGTAAATTGAATGCAAACAAGACGGAACTTCCCCTATTGAATATTATTACAAGTACTTGTCCAATTCATTTTATCATGTTCGATGTGTGAACGTGTGAAGTATCTTATACATACATTAACGTACACATTTACAGAACTGCAAATCTTTAAAATCTGTAATACTTTTAAATCTTTGAATCAAAGTAAGAAAGGCGATGGAAGACTGGATACATCATAAATTGCAACTAAATATATTCATAACCGATTAGAAACCTTATGTATGCAAATCGTAGTGTTACAATAGTATATTGTAAGTATCTACATTTCCAATACATACAGTGAAACAAAATCGTTGCTATATACTGTGATTTATATTTCGGAATACATGCAACAGGGATTCCGAATTCCGGTGAACAGGTTCAACGTGGTAATAAGTACTAAAAGGAATAATTATTTTGGTAGCTCAAAGTTATTCCTTACAATGAGAAACATTGCTATTACGCATGCAACATTGCACAATACTAATAATAATATTGGAAGGCTAAAGTTAACCACAGAGCCTAAATATAATCAACGAAGAGGAGCTTATTTAGCAAGAACACGTAATGTCAATAAGACCTGGAAACAATAAATTATTAATTCAACCTTTAAGTAAGAGAAAACTCACTACTGAGATTGTCAGTAGAGAGCGACTGGATTTCAGGTTAGAGAGGCCCAAAGAGACAGCAACAAGGTAACTCTACTCCGTAGCTATAACAAATAGTAATGGATATTAAAATCCTTCACAGTACGTAATCTCGAATTTATTAAAGAATGAATTGTTATAACATGTCGTTTTCCCAATTGCATCGAATGTTTACATTTTGAAAACAACACTACGTGTCAACCATATTCAGCTCGAAGTTTCATGGTGGCCAGAATCTTTGGTCACTGAGTAAATTATACTAGTAAAAGCCCCGTGCTTCGCACAGGAGCAATTACTTGTGTAAATAAATAGTGTAAATAATAAAAGTGTAAATGACAATAGATCTCGTATCAAGGCCTGTCGAGAAGGCATAATATTAATATCCCGCTTCGCCAGGCAAAGTAATCTCATATAAGACGTGAACTATTAACTGTAAGACTAACAATTTGTTTCATATAGGTAGTTGGCAATTCATCATCAAAATATTATGGGATAACAGCTTCCGGCCCACTAAAGGTTTCTCTCAAACTCAATATTTGGCTATACACGTGGAATTTAACTAATCGCTTGATCAATTTAATACCAACGTCGTTATTAAACCTTGCTGTTGCATCACTGCATGGTGCTTCACCCCTTAGTGGATCACCACAACGTGCTGATCAAATATGATTTTTTATTATTTTATAATTTATATATAGATCCGTTGTACCGCAATATTGTAACTGAAGCCTCAGACACTGGACGCACTGATTATTTAAAATAGAAAAAATGAAAGGATTTCATATTAGCGCAACACATTTAACTTGCTATAGTTACTAAAGTCCATGGTTCCTACAAATCAATCCTTACTTCCTTAATGATATTTTTAGGGATATAAAGATCAAAACTCTGGATGCTAAGACTTGTAATTATTCTTCCTATTAAGAATCCCACACGAATGTGAACTAAGTTCAGCCATTAAAATTCTCCTCTTATCAAATTCTTCAGTGGTGTAACCGAACGTAGTTTTTCTCACTACCACTCTTAATTTAATCCAAATTTGATGATTTATGTCTAATGTTATAATAATTATGATTAGCGCTTTTAAGTGATAATCTAAAATGGCGTAATATTGCGAGGTTTCAGTAGGCTGCAAGCAGTTGGTATATATCCGAGAAGCAAAGCGAGCTGAGCGAGCTGAAAAAGCTCTCCTCTGCGACAGAGTCTCATCTTTCAGCTCGCTGTGCTTCTCGGCTTGTTGTATATACCACCGACTTGCTTGGACATATAGTGAAATAATATAGTACATACCGGCTTCCTATATAGTGAAATAAGCCTGGAAGGTTTGAATTCGTGAAATAAGCCGCGAAGGTTTGAATTGTAAAGCCAAGGCCGCGAAAGTTTAAATCATAGAAAGTGGTCAATAATAATAAGAACTAGTAACAGCCCCGTGCTTCGCACAGGAGCAATTACTTGTGTAAATAAATAGTGTAAATAATAAAAGTGTAAATGGCAATAGATCTCTTATCAAGGCCTGTCGAGAAGGCTTAATATTAATATCCCGCTTCGCCAGGCAAAGTAATCTCATATAAGACGTGAAGTATTAACTGTAAGACTAACAATTCGTTTCATATAGGTAGTTGGCAATTCATCATCAAAATATTATGGGACAACAGCTTTCGGCCCACTAAAGTTTTCTCCCAAACTCAATATTTGGCTATACACGTGGAATTTAACTAACCGCTTGATCAATTTAATACCAACGTCGTTATTAAATCTTGCTGTTGCATCACTGTATGGTGCTTCACTCCTTATTGTTAGTGGATCAGCACACCGTGCTGATCAAATATGTTTTTTATGTTATTATAATTTGTATATAAATCCGTTGTACCGCAAATATTGTAACTGAAGCCTCAGACACTGGACGCACTGATTATTTAATTTTTCCTGGTAAGAATCCCACACTAATGTGAACAAAGTTCAGTCATTAAAATTCTCCTCTTATCAAATTATTCTGTACTGTAACCGAACGTAGTTTTTCTCACTACCAGTCTTAGTTTAATCCAAATTATTGATGATTTATGTCTAATGTTTATATAATAATTATGATTAGCGCTTTTAAGTGATAATCTAAAATGGCGTAATATTGAGAGCTTCCCTTCCAGTAGGCTGCAAGCAGTTGGTTTATAGCCGAGAAGAAAAGCGAGCTGAGCGAGCTGAAAAAGCTCTCCTCCTCCTCTGCGACAGAGTCTCAGCTTTCAGCCCGCTGTGCTTCTCGGCTTGTTGTATATACCACCGACTTGCTTGGCTTAAGCCGGGATGGTTTGAATTCGTGAAATAAGCCGCGAAGGTTTAAATCAAAGGACAGGTCGAGAGCAATAAGAAGAAGGATTAGTATATCCCTTAAAATATCTGTGATTAATTTTTTTAAATTGCAAATAATTCCATTTTATTTTGTGAACAAGGATGAAATTACTAAAGTTCATGGTATCGTATCATATCATCGGTCAGGTATCAAATACTATAACTTTTATAGCAGATTTATGCTACTATGCTGTCCAATGCAAGTTAATTCGGCAATTTAAATCAAATGCGCTTAGATGTTGCTATAATGGACGTTACAAATTTTGTGAAAAATGAGCTCATGACAAGCCAATGCTTGGAAGTGTGTAATCTTTTCTGATTTTTTAAAATTTCTAAACTTCAAAAAAAGAAATTATTTTCCAGACTATTGATGACTTAAAATTATTTCCTACATACTGGACACATGAAAATATGCTTGCACATGTACGTATATTACTAGTGGGTGTTCAGATATAATCAATAGTAACCCTCACAGTAATGTTTTCTTAGCACATGAAATTACAAAAAACAAACTCATTATAAGTATATTTGTTGTTGTTAACAACATTTATTTGATGAGGGTGAAAAAGTATACCGCAACTCACGGTTTTAAAAATAAATTCGTTTGACGATCATATATTTAAGCAATCTAAACAAGTGTTTACATTTTGGTGCTCAAAAACTATTTTTCAGCATCACAAGGAATTTTTAAACTGTGATAAGTCTCAAAATGTCCAAGCTGCACTGCCTAAAATACACAAAAACATGGCATGTGGGCAGGTGTTTTTAGTTGGGTAGAAAAACACTGCATGAGTTTCAATCGACACCCTAACAATAGCAAAAGTTCAAGGATTGAAATTTATGGCCATACAAATTACGTTATTTTATGTACATACATATTCCGAGCTAGTGACATAAGTGCCTTGAGAAACATTCAGTAGTTATTGAGATTTTCGACTTGCTGGTTTTTGACTTGAAGTCAAAAAGTCAATACAAGAATTTGTTTCTCAAAAACTATCCGCCCGATTTCACCAAAAGAAGAACTCGGTCTTACTTTTGACACAAGTATTGTCCATAACAAATTTCATTGAAATCGGTTAATGAATTTTTGAGTGAAGACACGGACGTACGGACAATGCTATTTTACTGGGGGGATGACGCTACCCTAAATACGAAATGACATTGTTCACTCCAATCTTCCTGTTTTGAAGATTTTGTAATGACACTGTTTTTATATTTTGATTTGCACTGTTACACTAAATGGATCCTGTAATGTCAGGGATGAAAACCAACATATGTATTGACTCCTTTGACATTGAAATAAAAAGTAATATTAACAATAACAATAACAATATGCACATGTAAGATGCAATGATTGTATTGTCAACATTAGAGAATACCAAAAGCACAGTTATGGCAATTTAAACGCATGCAGTGTACTCTCACTATGATGGCATTTTATGCATATTTATGAAATAAATTATTTATGGGGTCATTATATATACGTGTGCTATTACACTGAAAATACACTGCATGTTTAAAACTAATTAAAATAGTAGCTATGTACGCACAGTTCGGAGAGTAAAATCATGTCCGTGCTATAATTACTTTTACTAGTTTTAAATGTAATGTTTTGAGTAATTATACACGAGTCTCACTAAATAATGAAAAAAAATGTGATTTTTTTTCAATAACCTATATTAATTTTGCGGATTTTATGCGAATAATACACTAGCAAAAGTAGTAAATAAAAATATTTAATGGTATATTTCACGGATACTAAGCTTGTTTATGAAAATCGTGTAATTTACGCTATACTATACGTTCAAATTTGGGACATGTTTGGACGTCTTTTACTGCTAATATTTGGGTGATTCACAAACGTTATCAACTTCACCGTTCTGAAACATTTAAAATCAGTACATGTACTCCAAGTATTCTCGAATATTAATATACCATCAACCTTATTTGAGAAAATCAAATTCAGTGACTGACGTCACCATTTGAAGCAATTTATCAAAATATGAATTCAGGATTTTCATAAAAGAAACTTCAAATAAAAATGTGCTTATTATTCTACCATATTTGAGAACATGAACTTTAATGATACGTCCCTATTAGCAGCGATTTAGTAATATTCCAGGTATTCGGGTTGTGCTGCCCAGAAATAAAATTCAAACACTTACAGCAAACGAATTTACAATTCTCGCTTTTACAAACAATACGCGAACGGAATTGCGTTCTATCAATAAATACTAAACAGTGTAAATATGTTTGTATACAGTAGGTCATTGATTGTATCTTGCATCACATTCAAATATCAACCATGGTTGTAATACGTTTTACTACTTAAGGAAAGTTCGTTAAACATTCAGTAGTACACACATAACACGGCCACAAAAGCAGCGATTTAGCAAACTAGAGTTCCAAGTCATGGGGTTGTGCTGCGCAGAAATAAAATTCAATCACTTACAGCAAAATAATTAACAACTATGGCTTTTACCAACAATACATAATTCCGTTCGATCAATAAATACTGCAGAGTTTTCACTTTAATGTTTTCACAATAGGCCATGTAACTTGCATCTCATTCAAATATCAACCAAAGTTGTCACTTATTGTATACTTAAGCATTGTTAAACAACTAGTAGCATACAAGTTACTTTTGCATGTCATAACAAAAGCCTAAATTATTCAATCATTTGTATGCCACGACCTGTATTATGCTTCAGACAAACGTATTCAAACTTGTATGCTCACTGTGCGCAATTAGTGCTCAAATTATTTATAGAAATTAATTTTTGTGATGGTTACACTTGTTTCAAAACATCTTAAAATACCACTAACCGCAAACACTTAAAGCCCGAGTGGAAGTGTTCCTACGAAATTTTAAAGATAAAACCATTTGTGACACTGCAAAAATAGCTCTTATATGTATAAATTTACTTTTGCAGTTAGTATGCCTTACACCACAAAAATCAACGTAATTCTGCCACTGCTTTTCTGGGGATTGCATACATTCGTAAATGCGAATACAACTAATCTCAACAAACCTGACTCGTTGTTGTCAGAGACAGCGGTTCCGTTCATCCGTTTTATAAATTCTTTTCAAATTTCGATCCTCCCTCAGTGTCAGTATATGAACATTGTCTTGCTAAATTATTTTACTGATAACCCCGTTAGCACTTTAAGTGTACAAAATCAGTTTCAGATATATTCAATTTTTTATATTTATTCGTCCCAAACCTCAAATGTCACACAAATTCCTGTGTTTAGGCATAGTTTTGCTTGTGTAATGTTTCTAGTAAATATGCACAAAGATATGTTAATTCCAAAAGGATTTACAAACTTTGATATCTTAAATGGTCATTTTATATTTGTTTTTACTAATGACTTCCCATCAGACACAATTACAGATCATGTGACTCGTCTAGGCGATTCAGCACGAGCCTTCTTAAAAGCTGTGCTTCTATTCACATCTGCAGCCAAAACACAAGCCTTTGTCCCCTCAGCACTAAAAGCTGGCCAAGTTCAAAAAGCTTACGATGTTTCAAATAGTTTAAAAGATACCGGCCTTGTACAAATCAGTCAAGAAAGTTCCATAAAGATTGATTTGCAACGCAGACCAGTTAAAGTTTTAGTGTGTGCGGTATGCGATCCAACAGCGCAACAGCAGGTTTCATCACCTTTGATTTTTGTATTTGCCAATTTTGTTTCTTTTATTAATGCAACTCCGGAATATGAAACCCTATTTGCTGAGATTAGTTCAGCTGACTGGAAAAACCCTTTGATAGATGGCACTGCGGCCATGTCTATACCTTTGATCCTCGATGATGGAGTACTTGATTATCATCCATCCTCTTTAAACTTATTCCTAGGCAATATCTTTGTCACGGCACTCCCCAAAACAAGGGAGTACAGCTCAATGATACAATTGTGTCATCCTTTTAGCCCTGCTGTGTGGGCGATGACTCTAGCGTTTGTCATGGTAGTTTACGCGTTTCTCGAATTCATGTTCTATTTTAAAACGCGCATAAGTACAGGAAAACTGCATATCGGTGTGGATGTAACATCTCGTCAAATGTATGCCAATGGATTCACACACCTTATCACGTGTCCGGTGCTACTAAAACCCTTCTTTGACCAGTCAATTGAAACGAAAATTCTTGCACATTCGAGGCGCAATACTTGGAGTCAAGTAATTTTAGCAATTTGGCTGCTCGTACTAATTGTGCTGGGATCGGGGTACAAAATGAAGCTTCTGGAAATGGTTGTTCTCCCGTACTATGTATTCCCGCCATCCACCTTCAATGAGCTGGCAAAGTCAAATTACCGAATTGGTATATTGTCACACGAGAAAATAAAAGCGGATTTAAACTCATCAAAGAGCAGTGTGTCTAAGGCAATCGAGCAAAGATACATAGAATTTGAGTTTGTGGATTCAGCTGTAAGATAACCATTTTGTCAATGCTAGAATAATTTATCATACGGTTTTGAATGTGTTTCTATTTAAATTCCAGTGTTATCAAAATATATTTGAGGAAAATATGGCATGCATTGGACCAAATTATGCATTTGACTTCCTTGGGACCCCATATATGACAGATGTTCACAAGCAATTACTTTCACAGAGATCTAAAGACACATTATTCGATCAGTTAATAAGCATTGGCATCAGCAAATTTTACCCCCATTTAATTGGTACTATTAAGCTCTATTAATAATTATTCTGAGAATACATGCCTTTCTGAATATATAGACTTTTTGATTAGATTATTGGAATAATCATTGCAAGTTGTAGGAACTAAGTATCCATTTGACATTCTCATAAATTTCAGAGCCTTTTAATTTTATCGGGTCTGGATTGGTCTCCGGAGGTCTGTTTTTAAGCTACTGGAATCCAAAGATACAACGACTCAAGACAGATGAAGGTCAGCAGTATGCTAAGCTTCATGTGCGTACTCACCCATACTATGAAGGGAAAGGAAACAAAGCTATCTCTAATCGACAAATTATAACTTTGTCGTACAAACTTCTTATTTACGGATTAATTAGCTCTCTGTGTATGTTCGTGCTGGAGATGGTCATAACTAGTATAGGACTTGCCTATACTGCGCTGTTACATTACCATTCGAAGGCTGTAATAAATTTAGAAGAAAATGTGGTAACCCCAGAACTAAATATATAATGTAAACTGTAACTAATGTATTATCACAAGTAAGGCTGACAAGTTTGAAATGTGACAGTCAAGCAAGTCGTGTACGTACATGCGTAACGTCATTGGGGAAAGCAAACAATTTTGTATTGTTCTCATGAGTTAAACTGTAAATTAATTAATTATTTAATTTCTTTGAAAACAAGGAAAACCCTCAAGTTTTAAAGAGCTGTCATTAAATATTTATTCATTCTGCATTTGTCGCTACTCTCCAAACGTGTATTGTGTATGGAAAACAATTGCATGTCAATTAATTCACAATTTTAATCGATTTGATTAAACTCAATCTGAATAAGACGGAATACCTCATATCGCATATTATTAGATGTACATACATATGTACATGTCCATTTTATTCTAGCATATTGGATTTTGTGAAGGATCTTATTCATTAACGTAACACATCTACAGAAACACAAATTTTTAATATCTGTAAAGCTTGCAAGTCACAGCCAAAAATTACAAAAAAGGATGCACGACTCGTTAATTGAAATCAAATACATTCTTAAAAAATAAAAAACGTGATTTGCAACTGTACAAAGCAATACTTAACATAACACTGAAACGAAATCGTTGCTCTATATTTTGTTGTATTTTGCCTGTATGGAATGCAATAGGGTTGTTTTTTTTCAGCTTAATGGAAATCAAGTCAAGATGATTTCTGTGACAATACAAAAACAGTTTTAAGTCCGAAGTACGAAGTTTGCTTAAATACAGCAAATATAGCTATCATAATTTCATAACAAATGGATACAAAGAATGTGTCAATAAAAGCAATCAATCGTCAGTACACAATACAATAGAATGCAAGTATAACTTATTGTTAGGATATGTTTCATTCAGTCCAAATTTAGGTTTCTTGGTAAAAGTATGTATCTCACGC
Organism: Allacma fusca; assembly: GCA_947179485.1. NCBI lineage: Eukaryota > Metazoa > Arthropoda > Collembola > Symphypleona > Sminthuridae > Allacma > Allacma fusca. Next base: position 28,165,225 of record OX359246.1, read on the forward strand.
ATTCCAAGAGTAAATCTATACTGTCGCGTCGTAATAAATACATGACCTCTAATTTATTAAAGAATGAATTGCAATGAAATCATATCGGCCGTGTTTAACTTTTGCCACAACCCTCCGTGGCAAACATATTCATCTGAAGGTTCCATGGCCGCGTAATTTAACACATTGGATACGGAGTAAATAATATGATATCCTTGAAAATATCTGTGACTTCCAAATTAATTTTGTGAACAAGGATGAAAATACTAAAGTTCATTATTTTCCCATTTTGCTTTTGTCATACAGCAAAGTCATTCCTCATCAATCAGCTTCTCAGCAACTTTATAAAGTCATTTTACTCATCTGTTTCGGAACAGTGCTCAAGTTTAGATTTGGTTTTTTATGGTGACTTTAGCACATTTACTACATCTCAATCTGTAGATCCGTTGGTCCCGGAACAATTCTCTCAATTTCGAATTCTTCAAATTTTCCAGCTTAATAGAAGCAAACCCCTGAGTCGATTTTTAAAACATTTCGGTTGTCTTACCTACTTCAGTCAAGTAGAGAATATGAGTACATTTTCCTTGACACCCGTTGCAACATTTGGGGAATATTTTTACTCTTCCTTTTACTTTTTCCTTCTCCCCATCCATTCATTGAAAGATTCTACAGAAGACCTAACACAGCTAGCTGAACTTACTAAAAGTATAAAAAAATCCGCATTTCTCACACTAACCATAAATTCCTTACGTGCTTTCATAACGGAAGGACTAAGTGATAAAACCATGATACAAGTATTCGAATCAGAAATATTGTCGGAGGAAATAACCCCCAAGATTGTGAAGAGGATACAGGAGTTTTCATATTTTAATAAACAGAGAATCAATTTGCGCCAAGAGGAACTTAAAAGCCTGGTATGCGCAGTATGCATGCCCAAGGAGGACGTAGTGGAACACCCAATCCCGATTTTTAACACATTGTTTACATTCATGGACTACATTAATGCAACATTGATAATGGAGCCCATATTTTCGGATATGAATGACGGGAACAATTTCCGGGATGGGGAATGGGACGAATGGGTGGAGCCGTTGCTCGATGGGACTGCAGCAACTTCAATGCCATTAAAGCTCGTTCCAGGACACTTACAAATATTTTACCCCACAAAAGGTTTTTTCTTACGCGTTACATTCCACACTGGCCGGCCTAGAAAAGCCGGTTTTAACTCCTTAAGGCAACTAGCGGACCCTTTTAAAATCTCCGTTTGGATTCTAACCATTGTATTTGTCCTGGCTACTTTTATTGTCCTGGAATTAATCCCATATGTTAAATCCAAGAATGAGTTTCAGTTTCCAGGAATCAAAATAAGGGAGGATGGTCCGTGTTCAAGATTTATAATGAGATTTAAGAGTATTTTTAATTTTTTATTCCTTTTGCAACCCATGGTGGATCAAGCTTTGGCGCTAAAGATTGTGTCAGCCACAATGCAACATGGTTTAAGTCAAATATTGCTTGTGTTGTGGCTTTTACTGTCAATAGTATTAGGTTGTGGATACAAATCCCAGTTACTTGAAACGATTGTGCTGCCCCAGTACATCCCTCAACCCACAACATTTTATGAGCTTGCAAAATCCGACTATAAAATCGGGGCAATGACTTACTCCTCAAAAATTCAGCCGGCGTTGATAGCCCTTAATAACAGTATGGGCAGAGCCATTCAGGAAAAAGTTACTGAGTATCCGTTTCAGGACCCGGAGGTAATTATGATATCCCTGTGTTCATGTACAAGCCTCCCTAATAAAGTTCACTCATATAAAACCAACTTAATAATTTAATTGTGAACTCAATTACATTGTTCCAGTGCTACCAAAAAATTTTAGAGGATGAGCACATGGCATGTATGGGACTTGAGGTTGCTTTTGACTACATTGGACTCAAATATTTGGTAGACGTGAACAGAAGAAAGTTATCAGTTGAAACCCGACAGCCGATTTTCCCACAATTAATAAATGTCGGCATCAGTAAACAATACCCACAGCTTGTTGGTAAAATAATATTTTCCGCCCAGATTTAAAACAAGTGTCTATAACTCCAAGATCTCATAATCTGTAAATTCCTGGGTTTGTAATTTTTCTAGATCCTTTTAATTTCATAGCCTCTGGAATTGACAACGCAGGCTTGTTTAGTTACTACTGGGAGTCACGAAAACATGAAGAGAATATCCGAAAAGGTCAGGAATATGCTCGACGTAATTTTAAGACCAAGCCATACTATGCTGGTAAAACAGACAGGGATACTTCTAACAAGCAAGTCTCGGGGCTGTCACTTCAACTGCTTATTTGTGGCCTCGTTTCTGGTGCTATTATTTTTGCAGAAGAACTGATTCAGTTTTACTTCCATCGTACTTATAATAAATTAAATACCTCGGATGTTATAATAATTATACAACAGTTACATTAATATTATATAATTTCCCTGCCATTACAATTAAATGTGTATCTCTTGAGTTCCTTCATCCTACTTTGGTCGCATGCATAGATATATATACATATGTTTATGTACCCATAAAAAGAGGTAGTACGATTTTTATTTTAATGTAGTCCAGTTTGTGGTTGCGTGGAATTCTCAAGCCGAACTCGAACCCATCAAATAATTCCTGAGTCTTTCCTCCAGAAACTCTCTTGTCCCTGTATCAAATCCTGTTGCTGCGACAAAATTAGAGTTAATGGGAGGCTTGCTGGGAGGATTTTTTTCCACGCATAATGGAACAGAAAAAGATTTGGATTTTTGGTTCTGGAGATTGGACAAGAACGGTCGGATGGCTTCAAGTTGTAAGCAATACACTGTATCTTGCAGTACAATATATTAGATATGATTTTATATAATATCCCACACTCATACTACTATTCTGAACATAGGAAAAATAAATGGTGTTTTGTTCAAAATTTTGTCAAAATTCAAAAATTAAAGGTTGGATCCATTCTTCTAATTATATCTTTATCTTGGAATATTTACAACTCTTCGTTTACACGTGATCAGCTCAATTCCATCCTGAATGAAACTCAAGATGATATAAGACTACAGCAGAAGATAGAGTTAAAGTTCCGTAAGTTCCATAGATTAATTTTTTGTATCATTACCGTTGATACGTAAGTCGGCATGAAACTAATATTTCTGTCGTAACTCTTTCAGTTAATTACTATTTGACGAGCTCTGCAATTTGCCTCATACTTGCCTTCCTGTATTTGGTTATGGGGGGATTTTTACTACGAGGAATTTATAGTGTAAGCTTCAGTCTACAATACTACGATACCTGAAATATTTTTACAGTGTATTAACTAAAGGGAGTATTCACAACATATTTCTAATTAATTGTTAATGGAATGTTGGTTTCCAGAAAAATATACATTATTTACAAGCCTGGATAGTTTACACGGCCATGAGCTCCTTCATTTTGACAATACAGGCACTGGTCATATTTTCTGTTGCACCTTCGTGTGAAATAATAGCTACAACTCTGCTATTTCTAATCTTCTTCCTGACAGTCCAGGGATTCTGCTCGTGGGTTGTGGGTATTTACAAAGACGATATTGAAGCCTATTTATCAGGTTTTGTAAAAGCTTAGTATTTTTTATTAAACCGTATTGGTGGGTAGCAGGAGGTGGAAAGGATTTTTAAATGATGTAAGTAATTATTACAATTCCATCAACCGTAAATTGAAATCAGGCAAGTGATAGATATTTTGAACGGAGATACTTGTGTAGTTATCTGTAGGCAAAAATCTCTACCATTTAAAATTATTGTTACATATAGACACTTACATTTGCATGGTTTAGATTCCTGTATTATGTACTTAATAAACACAACTTGAATACAAAAAAAAACCTGGTGGAAAATGCCTACTGTAATACTGCTTGCATATATGGAAATATAAAAAAGTCCATTATTTGTGCGTGGCCTGGCCTCAAGGAACAGGAAGTGAGCAGATTTGGAGTTCCTAACCCAGTAATCTACTTTTGAGCGTAATAATCGGTTTAAGGAAAAATCAGAGTACACATGCATATGTAGGTATGCACGTGATGAGACAACAACCTATCTGTAATTAATACGTATACATTTGAGTGTAAACACATTTACACTACGGACACTTCACTCTAATTCATTAGAATGTTCTTGTTTTCATAAAATGAGAAAAACTATAACAAGTTGTACTAAATAATATGATACCACAAATGGGTTTAAATTTTTTGTTATGCATGTTACAACACATGTTTTTTAATCCTCATTGTTGAATTATTCATATAAGGTAGCAGGCATTCCGGATTAACGATGAGCAGATTATATTTAAGCTTTCAAGTACACGTCCTTTAAATATTAGTTTAAAATGAATAACATTAAGAAACAAATTCGACGACAAAATAATTATTGACACTACAAATATGGACAAAGTATTCACCGAAATTGATTATAGTGAATACAGTGGAAGAGCAGGGCGACATGATGTATTAAATTAATTATTATTGCGGAATTATTTTTTGAGACGAAAGTATGGTTTGAAAGCAAAGTTCAACTGCAAGGAAAGTACAGTGCGCATATCCACTGTTGATAACAACACTTCGGGGTTAACAAATCATCTACAAAAAGTGCACAAAATTGATTTGATTGTTACGACCCCGAATTCTGACGGCAATTACGATATTGAATGTTGGCGATATGTAGACAACGTGCGATATATCGTCAAAACTATTTTTGACGATAGCGATATTTCCGATATGAGCAAAGTGTAACAAGTTACATTTGTCAGCGTTAGTTAATGCGGATAAACAGATTAGTATTTTTGAAATAATTATTATACTACATGCTTAATTAAAGTTGAACAAAGGATTTGCTATTGAAGAATTAATCAGGGGGGTTGACTCTTCCAGGTCCAAAATAAAAGTACGGATCTTTGAACGTTGTTCAAAATATGTGTATGCATATACACAGTTACATTTCTGATTTGATCAAAGATTTATAAACTGCTTTATAAAATTTCTGGATTATTGCATTCGGAATAGCAGCACTGAATAGCTGCATAATAACACAAGGACCAAACTAAGTAGGTTGATTGTTGATGCAAATGTCCTAGGATACTGAGTGTGAGTGAGTGATGAGTTCATTGGTTTGACCTTAAAAACTTTGTAAGAGCAATCATTGTATGTATAATAATACGCGATCTTACTATATTCACAGACGATAATAATAATAATTGTAAACAGAAAAATAATAAATTACGAATTATGACATTTAACCTGCGTGTGTGTACACATTACTTTTAAGACTTTAATACATTATGTACATTCATATATAGTCGCAGAAAATACGTGACATTGGAATCATGGCCTGGGTACTTACAACTCCATATTGACCCAAATAACGTCTGAAAAAATTTTAGAGACCGGGTTTTCAGCCAGTTTGGGTGGTAACAAAATTTTCAAGACAGAATTTTCAGCGGGTTCGGGTGATAAAAATGTTAGAGACTGGGTTTTCAGGGGTATCGAGTCGTACAGAAAATTAATGATCTGGTTTTCATGGGGTTCCGGCTTGATTACATGTGTGGAAAATAAAGTCAGCTAAATACAATTTAACCATTTGGCGGGTTGGGTAGGGCATAAAAAATTTGTTGGTTTCTTCTGGGTTGGTGCTAATATTTAAGCCCGAATCCCAACTCAATTTGAAGTTAAGTTCGAGTTCCAGTGTATAGTTTTAATTTTAAATTTGAACTAAAATAAAACTTATTAATTTCTAAAGAAAATCGTATGTTATATTTATTATAAATTGTATCTAAATCATTTTGCTTTTAAACTTGCATGAACTTCATTTTGATGCGGAGGTTTTGATTTGGAGATGCACTCAGGTCATTTCATCTTTTCACCGGCTATATGCACTCACGTTTGCAATATAGCAAAAGGTCGTTACAGGTAACATTTGCCAGTATTAATTAATGTGATTAATAAGTAGTACAATAATTAAAGTAAATGTATCCTCAAAATACATGCAAAAATTGCCTTTATTTCTTAACGAGATCCATTGTATAACTTGCAAATGCGTTCTTAAGCAGATTGAGTTGGCAGGGGTAAAAATCAATAAGCAATAAAAAACATGTAAAAGTTTTAACGGACTGAGGCTATGCAACAAGGAATTGGCAGGGTAGTAAGTTCATTGGGAAACTGTTAAAAACTCGCCAGAACCAAACAACCCTCACTCATTCCACGCCTCGAAAAGTACATGCTGTCGAACAAACTTGTTCTACACTAATCAAATTGCTAATTTATTATACTTATTTATACTTATTAAAGTCTTGTTAACTTAAACAGCAGGCAACTAGCCATTACTTATTCATTGGCAGGTAAACACTAATTTTTCAAGCGTCTGTATTCCATTGAACTTTGAAGCGTACGTACATAAAAATCTCATGTTTTAGGTAATTTGGATCAAATAATTATCATAATTCAATTACAGTAGAACTATGACTTGAATTTTAATATGCCATTAATGACAATAACAAAATTCTAATTTATTGTAAATGGCATTTGAACTTGAAAGCATTTACTGCTGTAATAAAAAAATAATCCTCTCAAATATTCCTTATTATAAATGGACGAATGCCGTCAGATAATTAACACATGTTATTCCAGTAATTTTATGGAAACCCTAAAATTTGAGTTGCTACAGTAATTATGTACTATGTCTACACATAGAACTTACCTATAGGTACATAGTATTGTGGATGCAGTATTATTATGAGCTGGAACATTCCATTTTATTTGTCACAAACCCAAGGGGAATCTTATCTTTTCATGGATACCCACAATATTAAGGATTTACATTGCAGTGACCGGCAATTAAAAATTATGCATGGGCATCTATATATGTATACATGTGCAATTATAAGAAAACGTTTCACTACTGACGGTATGGAATAATATTATTTCATTGATAATAGCTTTTCCAAATCTCTGCTCCAAATCTATCAACCATATACCTACTCTAATTTGATTTAATATTAACCCCCATACATTAATAATTCCTTTCCAATTCCAACAACATTTCCTTGGGAAATTACAGAGCAATAATTACGCCCTTTGCTATAAGAAATTAAGAACGCGTAAAGGAAAAATGAAACGAGGGAAATTATTGAATGCCAAATTAAACCTATTGGGGTTACAATTTATATCTCCCGTCAATCCTCTCACCTAAATCTTGCGTCAATTAAATTCACAAATCCACAAATCAAAATGATCATATGCTTAAATATTACAGTAAAATAACATTATACAGAAATGTACTTCCTCAAACAGTCTGCCTAAAAAAATAAAAGTGTAACACGCCTTAAAATATGTTAAAATGAAGAATAAGGTTTATTATAAAAAGCTACGCCTTCACATTTCTCAATGAATGGAATTTTACAAAGGTCAAGTACAAGAGTAATTAATAAATCAAACAGGAGCACTCCAATGTGCATTTATGGTTGTGCTTGCAGTTTTCTCCTTTGAAAATTCCGAAGCCTCGTAAATACCATGAACTACAAAAAAAATTCCCTTTCAAAGTTACACAATGGGTAAATGGATGCCGCAATGGAAAAAAATAGATCTTTTACATATAAAAACACCTGTCAAATTAAGTCCTCAGGGAATACAGTACTATTGCTTAATAGCTTTTTACAATGTTCAATTTTAAGATGCATGAGCATTCAATGAGCATTCTAATCAGAGCAAAAGATTTTTGCGCCTATTTATACAGTCTACGTTTTGGGAATATTTACATTATGAAATAACCTTACAAATTATAGTGTAATATAATGTAAGATTTGAATTCATATGGACTTGTAAATATTGACCATAGCCTTAGCCTTGGCTTTATTACGAACGGTTGAAAATACAGTAATTTTGACTTTATCGGAGGGAAATCTATAAGAACCATTTAATTTACTATTGAGGCATTCCATATTATAAGGATATGTTACATAAACCATTTACAAATATGACAAGACTTGAAATTAATTCTTACAGCTTCAAACTCTATACAGACACATGAACCCTGTTATTAAATACTTGGCTTTTGTATTTGTATTCTGAATTGATACATTTTAAAGGTATACATAGCTGCTTTGAAAAAAAAACCTGTGTACATACATACATATGTAATTACATATCAACGCTGAAGAGGAAAAATGATCTGAATGTTCTACTAAAGTATACACACGTAAAACATTTTGCCGCTTCGTCAAATATATGTAAAGTAGGTAGTTTGGGTAAGTGTCTACAATCATATGATTTTGTACAGTACTACAGTAGATAAACTATAATAGCTTGTGTAGCATAAGTGCATTTTTTATATATGAATGGTTGTATTTTTAATGCATGTCTGTACATACAAAAGTAGATGCTATGTACTAATATACACCTGCAAAATTTATACGCACATTAGTGGGTAGGGTGTAGCTATTAAATTATAAAAGTAATGCAAAAGAAAGTGTATATACAGATACGTAAGTACAAATGGGTTAAATCACCTAGTGGGAGTCCTAATCCTTGACACATGCTCCAATTCATTGCCACAGGACGCACCTTTACTTTCGTGAAGTGATATGATTCAAAAGACAATGATAACTCCTCCTGAGTATATTGAAACCTGCTATCTATAACTGTGGACCAGAGAACTTCCATATGGAAATCATAACAATCAATTAAAGTCCGTAAAGGTAGAGCAATTACATGATCAAAATTGACTCCTATCAATGACCCAGACATAGCCTCCGGCTGGGTCTCAATCACAGCCATGCACCTGTGTATATATGTACGTACGTATATAGACACACGGTTGAGAGACTATTTACACAAAACGTTGTAGGATAGTTCACTATAAAGGATACAGAGAACTATGGAAGGTACTTTGGAAATTTAATAATATCAGGTGACAACATTCGATTAAATAATTTATTTATTATATTGTACTAAGAACTCAGCGGAGACTCTGATTCTGAGTCAACATCCAATTAGCTATCTGTATTAACGCATTTGATGGCTCCTACCAACGCCCTGCATGTCAGGAAAAGATTGACCCAAGAAAAGTATAAAAGCCGAAAGGCACTGTCAACAAGGCACACTCAGTTCACTACCACTTGTGAGTTTACAACAAGAAGAAAAATATTAAAACATGATCGGAAAGGTAAAGGCTGTTTAATTATTTGAAACCCCGAACCTGGTTGAGTGCACATTTTTGTGGAGAATTATATTTTGAAAAAAATATTTTAAAAGAAATTTTCGAAATCTTTTTAAAGAATACTTTTCATAAATTTTCATTTTTTTTCAAACCTGAAGTAATTTATACTCCAGAACCTCCTGTTGCGCTGAACATTTCAACTTATTAAAAAAAAAAAAATTATATATATCGTTGGCTAAATTTTAAAAAGTACCATTTTCATTTGCGAATCCATTTAAAAAGCATAGGTTGGGAAATGAAAATGGTACTTTTTAGAATTTAGCCAACGATATATATATTTTATTATTTTTTGTGTTGTCGTCTAGTATTACGTTACAGCAAGATCTTCAAACGAAATAGGCATCCAGGACAAAAATAATTCAAAGAGGGCAATTACTACGAATAATATGTAAAATTTGCAACATTTGGATTGTGTTTCAGGTTGCCACTTTCTTGGCCCTCGTGGCTGCTGCCAACGCTGGACTCGCCCCAGCTCTTGGTTACGCTCAAGCTCCATCTGTTACCTACTCCGCCGGACCAGCTATTGCTAGGGTCGCTGCCCCAGTCGCCTATGCTCAACCAGCTTACGCTGCCTATGCTGCCCCAGCTGTTGCTAAGGTCGCTGCTCCAGTCGCCTATGCTCAACCAGCCTACGCTGCCTATGCCCCAGCTGTCGCCAAGGTCGCTGCTCCACTCGCCTACGCCGCCCCAGTTGCCAAGGGTAAATTACAAACTATAATAAATTATAATTTTCTAAATAAAGGTAAAAATTTGACCCAATTTTTTTTGTTTTATTTAGTAATTTTATATGTAAATTTTGGTTATTCATAGTCGCCGTTGCCGAGCCCTTCGACCCCAACCCACAATACTCTTATGGATACTCCGTCGCTGATGCTTTGACCGGAGACTCCAAGACCGCCACTGAGACCCGTAATGGAGATCTCGTTCAAGGACAATACTCTTTGGTTGAGCCCGATGGTGCCGTCCGTACCGTCACTTACACCGCTGATGCCATCAACGGATTCAACGCCGTTGTTGACCGTTCTGCCCCAGCTGTTGTGAAGACCGCCGTGGCTAAGGTTGCTGCCCCAGTCGCCTATGCTCAGCCAGCTTATGCTGCCTATGCTGCCCCAGCTATTGCCAAGGTTGCTGCCCCAGTCGCCTATGCTCAACCAGCTTACGCTGCTTATGCTGCCCCAGCTGTCGCCAAGGTTGCTGCCCCAGTTGCCTACGCTCAACCAGCTTACCTCGGTTAGATTCAGTTCCATCGAGTCTGGAATTGTTTCCTAAAATTAATATATATGACCCTTTTCTATGTATTACTTCTTTTCTTGTGTTTTCTTTCCCACTTCTTCAAATCTGTTTTCTACCATTTCTTGTACTTTTGATACATTCTGTTCCTTCTTTATTCTGTTACCCTGCGCATTATGTATTTATCTTTTCCCGGAAGGAAAAGTGTGCATGAACTATTCCCCTATGTTTCTATAAATAAAGATTTTCATCTACAAAAGTATATCACTTTGAGTAAATTCATTCACAAATTTTGTTGGGTACGGATATATGTATGTATGTGTAATTGGTGTCACTATGTAATGACGTGTCGCAAGTTTTGCTAGAAGAGACGCATTTATAAGGACATTTTCTTCTGTGGGACAAAGTTTGGACACATTTCCATTCCTACGAATGGATTTATCGTTAAGCGTATTTTACTGAGTCATTTTAAGTACGGCTTTTTGATTCTTGAGGCGGTGTTCATATACTTATATATATGAAGAGAGTGCACTGTACGAATGCATACATAACCCAAGATTGGTGAAAAACACAATGTAATGTTACGCGTTCAGATATTATCTGCGTTGATTTTAATGGGAGGAAAATTTGCCTGAGTATATATGTACATATAATCAATAATAAGAGCAAGTATGATTGCAAACTGTTGGAAGCTTCTGTCGCTCGTCAGTATGAGGATAATTGTCTGTGGTTGTGGCACACATAACTTATCGTACTCGTAGTGCTGGCGCTTGAGAGCAAAGTAAGAATAACTGATGAGAGTCACGGAAAGGAATGCATTAACGAAGACGATAACTGCAAACGCCAGTCACTCTTTTTGGGCTGCTCCTTTGGACAATCCCGTGCTTAAGCAGGAACGGTAGTAATACATGCTCAGTGCAAAGATGATTATTAATCCAATTACTATGGTCATGTTTGTGAACATCTATAAAATCGAGAGTCTTCGACAGGTCTGCAGGTGTGTTTTGATCATGTACATCAGTTAGTATATTAATAGAATTAAATTATTACATTTGAGACTTTCAGTATTTAAATGGTTCAACATTTTTTTTCCGGTTAAATTTTAAAAGGCATCACTAGCTCATAGGCGGATACATTTAAAAAATCATATTCTTTATAAACTTATGATGGTAAGTGGCACTCTCCAACCAAATACGAATAATTCAGGCTTACGGTTGACACAAGTAGTGGTCATAAAAAATTTCATTAAAATCGGTTCTTGAGGTTTTTGAGACAACATGCGGATGTACACACGGAAATACGGGTACGGAGAAGGCTGTTTTACTAGGGGGCTGACGACACCATAAAAAAGTATGGCTTTAGGATTGTAGAGCTAACAGAGATGCGCATCAGCATATTAGCTACGTTACGTTACACTATTACTATAGGTTTTAAAATTGACGTTAATTATCATTACGTTACTAAGTATCGTATGCAAAATTCAGTGTTACCGTTCCGTTACCACAAATCAACTGTAATACTCCAGTGTTAGTTTTCGTTACCATTAAAAAATATAAAATAGCCGTAGCTTTCCGTTATTGTTATTATTATGTCCGCTCGTTATAAACTAAAATATCAAACATCTAGTGACACCAGACATTCCTGGTAAGCCAGAAATGTTGCGAAAAGGCAATTACAGTTTCTCTGCAGTTCATGGTTCACCTAAAATGTGATCCACTTCCCGACTACCAAATGTTGTAATCTCGTCATTTGACCTATAATGAAATTCATCTGTATAATTTAACTAGCCCCCGTATTCTCCACGATTTGTTTTAATTTACTAAACCCTTAATTCGTAAGCCGATCACACATCCTTTTTTGTGAGCAAAATCATGTGTATTATGCAAGCAAAAGGGTCTATAATTTCCTATGGAAATTTGTCCTGTTTTCAATAATGTACATAAATGATAATCAGGGTGTTCACATCCAACTGAAGTTTTTAGTATATCCCCCGTTTATTTACATGCGCAGTTACTCCAAACAAATGCAATATTAGCTGCTAATGCGTCATGTAAAAATATATATGTGCAAGCGTATATTGAATTGATAGCGCTGCGTTACGTGACAATATCGTTTTCTGTTTACACACGCTTAAACGTTATAGTTATTCCGATAAATGTTTATCACACCCTAGTTCCGTTACCGTTACGTTATTGCATTCTACAGATATATGCCGTTACGTTAAAAAACGACGTTATTGCGTTATTGTTGGGTACAAGTAACGTAACGGGCGCATCACTGAGGAGAGTTAACAGTGGGAAGTAGTTGGGTTGGGATATATCAGATGTTTATGTACATACGTACATATATAATAAATAGGAATGTGTGAGCGGACTACATTCCCAACAAGGCTATGCAGTCTTGGACTCACAGGACAGACTGAGTGGATAAACAACAGGACTGACTGAAGACTTGGACTATGACTGATACACAGCTCTATTTTAAAGACTGAGACTGACTGGGACTGACACAATTTAAGGCTGAGACTGACTGGGACTTGTTAGGTACACGACTGATGTTTATGTATTCAACTGATTGGGAGTTGCAATCCTCTAAACGATGTTCACTTCACATTATCCGAGCTACAATGAATGTATATTGGTGCTAGCCTTCCACCTAGCGTTGTATTTGTAAATTAAAAATCAAACGACATGCACTGTCCCTTTACGGCGAATGAATCCAAATTTAACGAGCGAAGCAGATGAAAACTGTGCCGATATAATTATTCGTGAAAATGAATCCTGATCACCTCTTAAAACCCGGATGAAGTTTAAGCGTTTCAACCCGAGTTTCTACATCAGGAAAACAAATGGGTAAGTCTAGGAGATTATTTGTTTACACTCACGAAAATTAAATTTAAATTAGGAAGTTACATTTCATTCATTGCGCATTTTGAATTTGGCAACCTTGGTCTAGTTTCACCTCAGTCTACTTTTTCATTCCATTTCAGTTTTAAATTGCAATAATTAATTATAGTTTTTTAAATTCTTGAATTCCTGTAGAATATACTAGGATGCATCAACCAAATATTACGTCATTCTTGAAGAGACGCGAGAGAACTGATTTACAAGGTAAGGTACTAGCTAACTGATTTATAATATGAGCTATCTTATTTTTTATCTAAATTCAAAACATGATATCTTAAAATTTAAGTTTACAATGACTCCGGTGGACGTGAGCTAAATCAGAGTAGTCAGTACCTAGCACAATCCAGTTTTCTAACAGACGAAATTCCCAATAAAGTTACGGACGAAATTTCTGGTAAGATTTAGTTTTTGATGTTACGGTTCTAGAGCTTTGCTCATTAAAAGGAACCAATTATAATTGGTTGAATCGAATTAATTGTTTCTGAGCAAGTCTAGTACATCATTAACCGAACATACACTGGGGTGCAATGATAACGGAACAGCGGTGATTAAATTCTTTCAATGACGTTAATGACGTCAGAAGGGTTCGAATTAAAAAATATTCGATGGCATATTGTTGAGAACTTAATGGCGTTCCCTTGACATGCTTATAATTTGCAATAGCGCCATTAGTAAATTTTAGGCGGGCTTCGATGTAAACAAAGTCCAAAATAGCCCTTGCATAAGTGATGGAACACGACTGACTATGGTACAATCTGAGATGGATAACTAAAGGTACGTAATTTTATTTTAATTAAAATAAAGCACAAACACATGTTAGTGCCTTTTAGAATTCCCTTATCCACATATTGGTCAATATGTAACCGCAAAGAAAGGAGATTCCAATACCGGTGAGAGAGCTAGTGATCGAGAAGTGGAGGAACTACGGTAAAGATCCTCCAACGTATAGGCAGATTGCCAAAGAGGTCCGCCTAAGACCCACAACGGTCTTCAACACTATTAAAAAATACAAGAACACTGTTATCGTCGAAAATCGTATAATCTAATACTATATCTTATAATACAATGTTTTTCACATTCACAGAGATTCCACATAAGCTTTAGTCATGTTTTAAAATTATTGCCGAATGATTTTGAAATAGTAAAAAGTAAGTAAGATATTTCAAATTACTTTTAATGTCTAACATTCTTGAGAATTTTGAAACCATATAAAAAATTTCGCTTAGTAATTTTTATAAAGTGACATGTAAAACCTGATAAAAATTAACTAGAACTAATTCTGATTAGCCGACGAATTAAGTTCAATATGGCTGCTCAAACCTTTGTGGTAGCACTTAACGGGAATACTTTTTTGGACATCCGTAGTAAATGTTGGCACTAATTTAGTACCACATATTTTTCCTTGCAAATCTATAGCGCTTTGAATCAACGCAATTTATTTTTTGTTTCAGAACAAGGCGACACCGTTGAAGTTTTTTTGTAACAGAGTCGGCCGTACCAGGGGCAGAGAATGGAGCAGAACAGGCAGTGTCGACACCACTTTAAAACATTGACCATTCTGAATCTAAGTGATTGTAATTATTGTCAAAAGCGATTCAAGACAACTAATGCTACTAATGTCAAGAGGCATTTACGAATTTGCAAGCCGGATGTAAGCAAGGATGTGGGAGGGAAAGACATACCAGCACCCAATTTGGCAAGAACTTTTAAACCTCTATCAGCGGTATCTTTCAGCTAGTATTATCCGCGTAACCATCCAAAGCAATCGAAAAAATCTAGCTTTTCTAGCCGGAGGTACATCAGAAGCAAAACGTCTTCTTCAAAGCCTCGAATTTATTTGTATTCATATAGCAGATCCTAAGCTAAGGGTCCCAAATTATCGCACAGTAAATTCTGACATTAAAAATTTGTGGCTATTAGTAAAAGCCACATTGAAAAGCTAATAAAACCTATCCGCAGAATGACAATTTCTTCGGATATCTGGTCAAAGAAGGGTCAAGTGAGCAGCTATTTAAATTATTGCAACATTTTATTGTGATAAACTGAAGAGAAAGGTTGAAGTAGTTTTGTCGGTTTCCTAGATTGAATCGGTTAGTCACACAGCGAAGGACATCGTTTGAGAAATGAAAGACGTTATTGCGAAATATGATATCCAACCGCAACAGGTCTGGCGCTGCATGACAGATGGTGCCTCAAAAATGATTGCTGGTCATCGTCTAAGGAGTCCTGTCTTTAATCAAAAACCTCAAGCAACATCTGTCACTGAAGCAGGAATTACCAATGAAGTTTTTGCATGATTATGGAATTGATGAAATCACAAGCGATTCACACGATATTTTGCAAGAAGTGTCAGTAATCCAGGAAAGGCATCGTTTGTCCGATTGTGAATTGCCAAATCGTGATGCGCATATTGATTTTCACGGCTGGTATCGGACACTGACTTGTTTCATACATAAATTACTGCGTTGTGTGAGTGTCTGTAAGACAAGCTTTTCGGCAAAAAAGATCCAACCTGTCATTAAAAAGGCGTGAACTTGTTTCTTTCTGTGAAACTCGGTGGAATTACATTTTAAATGTATTTACACGCCTATTAAGGGTTAAGCAAGAACTGATTGATATCATAACTCCGCTAAAGAAAGACAAGTATATTATCACTGACGTCGAATGGGAGCAAATTGAAACAATTACGGGATTTCTAAAACCATTCATTGAATTCGCGAATACTAATTCCAAAGTGCAGGACGTAGTTTCAATAGAAGTAATTGTAACAATAATTCACTTGTACTAGAATCTTGATGCTTACGAACCTGATGTATTTTTGGATAATTTTAGTCAGTCAATTAAATTAAAACTAACAGGAAAACTTTCGCACTGGTTTCTCGAAAAATTCAAGCAACCATTAGAAGAAACATGTATATGCAACTTTGTTAGATCCTCGGTATAAATGCTTCTTACCAGAAGAAAAACAAAACCTCGCAAAAATATGTATAATTAAAGCGTTCAATAGTGTGCTGAATGAGTCTCAATCAGATCTTACGACTATTCCCGCCCAGCAACCTTCACAGAGTAGATTGCGAAAATCCAGTGGTTTACCACTACTCTCTGGCATTAAATCTTCAGTTCTACTTGCACGATCAACAATTTCACAGACAACTCTAGATCCATTCAAAATAGAATTAAAGAAATATATGGAGTCAGTAGAATGTGACGAAATTGAAGAACGCTATAATGTTCTGAACTTTTGGGAAGGTATGAAGTATCAGTTTTCACTCCTTTTACCCCTTGCATTGGACACTTTATCGATTCCATCTTCCACAGCCAATGTAGAGTGTATGTTTTCTACCGCTGGAAGCTTATCCACAAGAAGGCGTTACAGTTTGGAAGGGGAAAACCTCGAAGACAAGGTTTAGTTAACTAAAAATAAGCAGTTGTTGGAAGAAAGTTTAAAAAATGCGAGTAGTCAGTAGCTAGCTTTACTAATATTTGTAGCTAGTTCACAGGAGTGTAATATATAATTGTACTAGTTATTTAGTTACAATTGAAATGAGTATATTTTGTAGATCTTTGCAATGTTAATTGTGATTTTATTTTAAGGTTTGTTACATTACAAGGATTAAAAACAGGTTACATATTCACGATTGGGAATTGTAAATTTCGCTTCATATAATCCCAAAACTGTTTTTAGGACGGCGTCAGTCCCCTTGTAAGATAGTTTTGTCCGTGGGTCCGTATGTCCTTCAGTTTTCCTCCGAAACTGTATAACCAATTTCGTTCACTTTTTAACATTGTTTATGCAGGAAACTCGTATGAGTTCGTTATTTATTGAAATCGTGGTCGTGTTCGTGTGTAAACCAATTAAATATGTACTTCCGGCACTTTTCCTTCAAAATTGCTCATTTAGATTGTGTTCAAATTTTTTGTGAGCATTCTTTTTTCCAATTAGCTAAATGATTTTTTTATTGGTTGAAATCAGTCCTCGTGATAGTAAGCAACAAAATTAAATGGAACAAAATCTTTTTTTCTCCCGAACTGTTCCACCGATTCTAATGAAATTTTTATATACCAGTTCATACTAGCACCACTATTTGTTTAAATTATGAAAGCATTTTTTTTAAATTTGTAGCGTGCATTTTTTAAATGAATTCAGCATTATACAAAGGAGAAATGGCTGAAGCTGACGCAGTCCTACGCGACAGATTTAAATAATCGTGGAGCGATGATTTTTGAAAATTAATTTTGATTCTCGATTATAGCAAATTTCAAACGTTGTTTGCAAATCTATTAGACGGCCAATACAATATGGCAATACGGCCTATGCAATAGTATTTCGTTGAATATCTCTATCAGGAGCGGCATTAAAAGGAATGTGAAGAGATGTTGTCAAAAGCTATGACTGGTATGCAAATTGTTTGACGTGATAAATTAATTATTGCTGTTCAAAAAATTTGGAT
The DNA here is from genome assembly GCA_947179485.1 of Allacma fusca. Classification (NCBI taxonomy): domain Eukaryota; kingdom Metazoa; phylum Arthropoda; class Collembola; order Symphypleona; family Sminthuridae; genus Allacma; species Allacma fusca. The sequence goes on from OX359246.1 coordinate 28,183,055, forward strand.
TTTTTTTTTACCATTCTCATATTCAATCATTTTGTGTTACAGTCAACATGGTTCAAATAGAAAAGCATGTTCTTTTCCCGAATTATTTATTAAATTTCTAGCACACAATTGGTTGTAAAATTAGAGTTCGAAAATTAATGAAATATTCGAAATTGAGATCACTAAAATGCGTATTCTCAAACTTGTAGTACTCTTGTGGTCTTAAATGCACATGGAATACATAATTGACTGACTGAGACTTTTACTAAGGACTTTTGGTGAGACTGAGACTGGTAGGGACTGATAAACCGATACAATAAGACTGAGTGGACTGACTGATACAATTCTACTTGCGACTGTTAGAGGACTGTGACTGATCAAACCAAAGACTGCTTAGCCTTGCTCAATACGTGAGCTCCTGCTCGAAAGCACTCATCGAGTCCGAAGGACGTAATTTTTGATTTATAAACAGCTTGAACAATGGTTTGACGCTAAACGTGCAAGCATGCTTCACAATGCTTAACCATAGGACATACTATAGCATATGCAGAGTTGACCAAATGAAAATGTCCTACGTTTTATGTCTGCCCGTTTGAAAATTCCCTGAGAATGCCAAAAGTACCGATGAAATGCCAAAAAAGCCCAACTTTCAATTGCATTTTGGGCAATTTTGGCAAGCATTTAGAGCGTATTCGATTGTTTGTAAATAAATTTTATGCACCGCTCTTTTTTGTAGATTTTTTTGAAATACCTATCTTCATACCAAAATTACACATTTTACAGAATGAATTAATCGAAAACAATACAACTTGGTAACTGTTAGTTTTCCTGCATCATAGCTTCCACTGTGTATTCTTCATCTATTTCATACTCAACATCTCCTTGTTAGGGTAATAATACTACACGAAACTTTGGTTTTACCAATGTCTGCCAACTGAAGTCAAATATTATATATATTATATATATACCCAACAGTTGTAGGATAGTTCACTAAAGGTTACAGAGAACTGTGGAAGGTAATTTGGAAATTTAATAATAACAGGTGACAACATTCGATTGAATAATTTATTTATTATATTGTACTAAGAACTCAGCGGAGACTCTGATGTGAGTCAACATCCAATTAGCTATCTGTATTAACGCACTTGATGGCTCCAACCAACGCCCTGCATATTCATGTCAGGAAAAGGTTGACCCAAGAAAAGTATAAAAGCCGAAAGGCACTGTCAACAAGGCACACTCAGTTCACTACTACTTGTGAGTTAACAACAAGAAGAAAAATATTAAAACATGATCGGAAAGGTAAAGTGTTTAAATATTTTTGGGTCCCGAGCCTCGCGGAGAGCAATTTTTGTGGAGAATAATCTTTTGAAAAAAAGATTTTAAAATAACTGTTCTAACTGTCCTAAAGAATACAATTTCAAAAATTACTTTTCATTTTATTCAAACCTGCATGTAACTTATAGCCCCAGAACCTCCTGTTGCGCTGAACATTTAAAAAAAAATTAATTAAAAATTTTAATTTTGTAATTTATATTGTCGTCTAGTATTACGTTGCAGCAAGACCTTCAAACGAAATAGGGATCCAGGATAAAAATAATTCAAAGAGGGCAATTACCACGAATAATATGTAAAATTTTCAACATTTGGATTGTGTTTCAGGTTGCCGCTTTCTTGGCCCTCGTGGCTGCTGCCAACGCCGGGCTCGCCCCAGCTCTTGGTTACGCTCAAGCTCCATCTGTTACCTACTCCGCTGGACCAGCTATTGCTAAGGTCGCTGCTCCAGTCGCCTATGCTCAACCAGCTTACGCTGCCTATGCTGCCCCAGCTATTGCTAAGGTCGCTGCTCCAGTCGCCTATGCTCAACCAGCCTACGCTGCTTATGCCCCAGCTGTCGCCAAGGTCGCTGCTCCACTTGCCTACGCCGCCCCAGTTGCCAAGGGTAAATTATAAAAACAAACTATAATAATAATTTTCTGAAAAAATGTAAATATTCCACTAAAATTTTTAAAATTTTTTATGTAGTAATTTTATATGTAAATTTTGGTTATTCATAGTCGCCGTTGCCGAGCCCTTCGACCCCAACCCACAATACTCTTATGGATACTCCGTCGCTGATGCTTTGACCGGAGACTCCAAGACCGCCACTGAGACCCGTAATGGAGATCTCGTTCAAGGACAATACTCTTTGGTTGAGCCCGATGGTGCTGTCCGTACCGTCACTTACACCGCTGATGCCATCAACGGATTCAACGCCGTTGTTGACCGTTCTGCCCCAGCTGTTGTGAAGACCGCCGTGGCTAAGGTTGCTGCCCCAGTCGCCTATGCTCAGCCAGCTTATGCTGCCTATGCTGCCCCAGCTATTGCTAAGGTTGCTGCCCCAGTCGCCTATGCTCAACCAGCTTACGCTGCTTATGCTGCCCCAGCTGTCGCCAAGGTTGCTGCCCCAGTTGCCTACGCTCAACCAGCTTACCTCGGTTAGATTCAGTTCCATTGAGTCTGGAATTGTTTCCTAAAATTAATATATATGACCCTTTTCTATGTATTACTTCTTTTCTTGTGTTTTCTTTCCCACTTCTTCAAATCTGTTTTCTACCATTTCTTGTACTTTTGATACATTCTGTTCCTTCTTTATTCTGTTACCCTGCGCATTATGTATTTATCTTTTCCCGGAAGGAAAAGTGTGCATGAACTATTCCCCTATGTTTCTATAAATAAAGATTTTCATCTACAAAAGTATATCACTTTGAGTAAATTCATTCACAAATTTTGTTGGGTACGGATATATGTATGTATGTGTAATTGGTGTCACTATGTAATGACGTGTCGCAAGTTTTGCTAGAAGAGACGCATTTATAAGGACATTTTCTTCTGTGGGACAAAGTTTGGACACATTTCCATTCCTACGAATGGATTTATCGTTAAGCGTATTTTACTGAGTCATTTTAAGTACGGCTTTTTGATTCTTGAGGCGGTGTTCATATACTTATATATATGAAGAGAGTGCACTGTACGAATGCATACATAACCCAAGATTGGTGAAAAACACAATGTAATGTTACGCGTTCAGATATTATCTGCGTTGATTTTAATGGGAGGAAAATTTGCCTGAGTATATATGTACATATAATCAATAATAAGAGCAAGTATGATTGCAAACTGTTGGAAGCTTCTGTCGCTCGTCAGTATGAGGATAATTGTCTGTGGTTGTGGCACACATAACTTATCGTACTCGTAGTGCTGGCGCTTGAGAGCAAAGTAAGAATAACTGATGAGAGTCACGGAAAGGAATGCATTAACGAAGACGATAACTGCAAACGCCAGTCACTCTTTTTGGGCTGCTCCTTTGGACAATCCCGTGCTTAAGCAGGAACGGTAGTAATACATGCTCAGTGCAAAGATGATTATTAATCCAATTACTATGGTCATGTTTGTGAACATCTATAAAATCGAGAGTCTTCGACAGGTCTGCAGGTGTGTTTTGATCATGTACATCAGTTAGTATATTAATAGAATTAAATTATTACATTTGAGACTTTCAGTATTTAAATGGTTCAACATTTTTTTTCCGGTTAAATTTTAAAAGGCATCACTAGCTCATAGGCGGATACATTTAAAAAATCATATTCTTTATAAACTTATGATGGTAAGTGGCACTCTCCAACCAAATACGAATAATTCAGGCTTACGGTTGACACAAGTAGTGGTCATAAAAAATTTCATTAAAATCGGTTCTTGAGGTTTTTGAGACAACATGCGGATGTACACACGGAAATACGGGTACGGAGAAGGCTGTTTTACTAGGGGGCTGACGACACCATAAAAAAGTATGGCTTTAGGATTGTAGAGCTAACAGAGATGCGCATCAGCATATTAGCTACGTTACGTTACACTATTACTATAGGTTTTAAAATTGACGTTAATTATCATTACGTTACTAAGTATCGTATGCAAAATTCAGTGTTACCGTTCCGTTACCACAAATCAACTGTAATACTCCAGTGTTAGTTTTCGTTACCATTAAAAAATATAAAATAGCCGTAGCTTTCCGTTATTGTTATTATTATGTCCGCTCGTTATAAACTAAAATATCAAACATCTAGTGACACCAGACATTCCTGGTAAGCCAGAAATGTTGCGAAAAGGCAATTACAGTTTCTCTGCAGTTCATGGTTCACCTAAAATGTGATCCACTTCCCGACTACCAAATGTTGTAATCTCGTCATTTGACCTATAATGAAATTCATCTGTATAATTTAACTAGCCCCCGTATTCTCCACGATTTGTTTTAATTTACTAAACCCTTAATTCGTAAGCCGATCACACATCCTTTTTTGTGAGCAAAATCATGTGTATTATGCAAGCAAAAGGGTCTATAATTTCCTATGGAAATTTGTCCTGTTTTCAATAATGTACATAAATGATAATCAGGGTGTTCACATCCAACTGAAGTTTTTAGTATATCCCCCGTTTATTTACATGCGCAGTTACTCCAAACAAATGCAATATTAGCTGCTAATGCGTCATGTAAAAATATATATGTGCAAGCGTATATTGAATTGATAGCGCTGCGTTACGTGACAATATCGTTTTCTGTTTACACACGCTTAAACGTTATAGTTATTCCGATAAATGTTTATCACACCCTAGTTCCGTTACCGTTACGTTATTGCATTCTACAGATATATGCCGTTACGTTAAAAAACGACGTTATTGCGTTATTGTTGGGTACAAGTAACGTAACGGGCGCATCACTGAGGAGAGTTAACAGTGGGAAGTAGTTGGGTTGGGATATATCAGATGTTTATGTACATACGTACATATATAATAAATAGGAATGTGTGAGCGGACTACATTCCCAACAAGGCTATGCAGTCTTGGACTCACAGGACAGACTGAGTGGATAAACAACAGGACTGACTGAAGACTTGGACTATGACTGATACACAGCTCTATTTTAAAGACTGAGACTGACTGGGACTGACACAATTTAAGGCTGAGACTGACTGGGACTTGTTAGGTACACGACTGATGTTTATGTATTCAACTGATTGGGAGTTGCAATCCTCTAAACGATGTTCACTTCACATTATCCGAGCTACAATGAATGTATATTGGTGCTAGCCTTCCACCTAGCGTTGTATTTGTAAATTAAAAATCAAACGACATGCACTGTCCCTTTACGGCGAATGAATCCAAATTTAACGAGCGAAGCAGATGAAAACTGTGCCGATATAATTATTCGTGAAAATGAATCCTGATCACCTCTTAAAACCCGGATGAAGTTTAAGCGTTTCAACCCGAGTTTCTACATCAGGAAAACAAATGGGTAAGTCTAGGAGATTATTTGTTTACACTCACGAAAATTAAATTTAAATTAGGAAGTTACATTTCATTCATTGCGCATTTTGAATTTGGCAACCTTGGTCTAGTTTCACCTCAGTCTACTTTTTCATTCCATTTCAGTTTTAAATTGCAATAATTAATTATAGTTTTTTAAATTCTTGAATTCCTGTAGAATATACTAGGATGCATCAACCAAATATTACGTCATTCTTGAAGAGACGCGAGAGAACTGATTTACAAGGTAAGGTACTAGCTAACTGATTTATAATATGAGCTATCTTATTTTTTATCTAAATTCAAAACATGATATCTTAAAATTTAAGTTTACAATGACTCCGGTGGACGTGAGCTAAATCAGAGTAGTCAGTACCTAGCACAATCCAGTTTTCTAACAGACGAAATTCCCAATAAAGTTACGGACGAAATTTCTGGTAAGATTTAGTTTTTGATGTTACGGTTCTAGAGCTTTGCTCATTAAAAGGAACCAATTATAATTGGTTGAATCGAATTAATTGTTTCTGAGCAAGTCTAGTACATCATTAACCGAACATACACTGGGGTGCAATGATAACGGAACAGCGGTGATTAAATTCTTTCAATGACGTTAATGACGTCAGAAGGGTTCGAATTAAAAAATATTCGATGGCATATTGTTGAGAACTTAATGGCGTTCCCTTGACATGCTTATAATTTGCAATAGCGCCATTAGTAAATTTTAGGCGGGCTTCGATGTAAACAAAGTCCAAAATAGCCCTTGCATAAGTGATGGAACACGACTGACTATGGTACAATCTGAGATGGATAACTAAAGGTACGTAATTTTATTTTAATTAAAATAAAGCACAAACACATGTTAGTGCCTTTTAGAATTCCCTTATCCACATATTGGTCAATATGTAACCGCAAAGAAAGGAGATTCCAATACCGGTGAGAGAGCTAGTGATCGAGAAGTGGAGGAACTACGGTAAAGATCCTCCAACGTATAGGCAGATTGCCAAAGAGGTCCGCCTAAGACCCACAACGGTCTTCAACACTATTAAAAAATACAAGAACACTGTTATCGTCGAAAATCGTATAATCTAATACTATATCTTATAATACAATGTTTTTCACATTCACAGAGATTCCACATAAGCTTTAGTCATGTTTTAAAATTATTGCCGAATGATTTTGAAATAGTAAAAAGTAAGTAAGATATTTCAAATTACTTTTAATGTCTAACATTCTTGAGAATTTTGAAACCATATAAAAAATTTCGCTTAGTAATTTTTATAAAGTGACATGTAAAACCTGATAAAAATTAACTAGAACTAATTCTGATTAGCCGACGAATTAAGTTCAATATGGCTGCTCAAACCTTTGTGGTAGCACTTAACGGGAATACTTTTTTGGACATCCGTAGTAAATGTTGGCACTAATTTAGTACCACATATTTTTCCTTGCAAATCTATAGCGCTTTGAATCAACGCAATTTATTTTTTGTTTCAGAACAAGGCGACACCGTTGAAGTTTTTTTGTAACAGAGTCGGCCGTACCAGGGGCAGAGAATGGAGCAGAACAGGCAGTGTCGACACCACTTTAAAACATTGACCATTCTGAATCTAAGTGATTGTAATTATTGTCAAAAGCGATTCAAGACAACTAATGCTACTAATGTCAAGAGGCATTTACGAATTTGCAAGCCGGATGTAAGCAAGGATGTGGGAGGGAAAGACATACCAGCACCCAATTTGGCAAGAACTTTTAAACCTCTATCAGCGGTATCTTTCAGCTAGTATTATCCGCGTAACCATCCAAAGCAATCGAAAAAATCTAGCTTTTCTAGCCGGAGGTACATCAGAAGCAAAACGTCTTCTTCAAAGCCTCGAATTTATTTGTATTCATATAGCAGATCCTAAGCTAAGGGTCCCAAATTATCGCACAGTAAATTCTGACATTAAAAATTTGTGGCTATTAGTAAAAGCCACATTGAAAAGCTAATAAAACCTATCCGCAGAATGACAATTTCTTCGGATATCTGGTCAAAGAAGGGTCAAGTGAGCAGCTATTTAAATTATTGCAACATTTTATTGTGATAAACTGAAGAGAAAGGTTGAAGTAGTTTTGTCGGTTTCCTAGATTGAATCGGTTAGTCACACAGCGAAGGACATCGTTTGAGAAATGAAAGACGTTATTGCGAAATATGATATCCAACCGCAACAGGTCTGGCGCTGCATGACAGATGGTGCCTCAAAAATGATTGCTGGTCATCGTCTAAGGAGTCCTGTCTTTAATCAAAAACCTCAAGCAACATCTGTCACTGAAGCAGGAATTACCAATGAAGTTTTTGCATGATTATGGAATTGATGAAATCACAAGCGATTCACACGATATTTTGCAAGAAGTGTCAGTAATCCAGGAAAGGCATCGTTTGTCCGATTGTGAATTGCCAAATCGTGATGCGCATATTGATTTTCACGGCTGGTATCGGACACTGACTTGTTTCATACATAAATTACTGCGTTGTGTGAGTGTCTGTAAGACAAGCTTTTCGGCAAAAAAGATCCAACCTGTCATTAAAAAGGCGTGAACTTGTTTCTTTCTGTGAAACTCGGTGGAATTACATTTTAAATGTATTTACACGCCTATTAAGGGTTAAGCAAGAACTGATTGATATCATAACTCCGCTAAAGAAAGACAAGTATATTATCACTGACGTCGAATGGGAGCAAATTGAAACAATTACGGGATTTCTAAAACCATTCATTGAATTCGCGAATACTAATTCCAAAGTGCAGGACGTAGTTTCAATAGAAGTAATTGTAACAATAATTCACTTGTACTAGAATCTTGATGCTTACGAACCTGATGTATTTTTGGATAATTTTAGTCAGTCAATTAAATTAAAACTAACAGGAAAACTTTCGCACTGGTTTCTCGAAAAATTCAAGCAACCATTAGAAGAAACATGTATATGCAACTTTGTTAGATCCTCGGTATAAATGCTTCTTACCAGAAGAAAAACAAAACCTCGCAAAAATATGTATAATTAAAGCGTTCAATAGTGTGCTGAATGAGTCTCAATCAGATCTTACGACTATTCCCGCCCAGCAACCTTCACAGAGTAGATTGCGAAAATCCAGTGGTTTACCACTACTCTCTGGCATTAAATCTTCAGTTCTACTTGCACGATCAACAATTTCACAGACAACTCTAGATCCATTCAAAATAGAATTAAAGAAATATATGGAGTCAGTAGAATGTGACGAAATTGAAGAACGCTATAATGTTCTGAACTTTTGGGAAGGTATGAAGTATCAGTTTTCACTCCTTTTACCCCTTGCATTGGACACTTTATCGATTCCATCTTCCACAGCCAATGTAGAGTGTATGTTTTCTACCGCTGGAAGCTTATCCACAAGAAGGCGTTACAGTTTGGAAGGGGAAAACCTCGAAGACAAGGTTTAGTTAACTAAAAATAAGCAGTTGTTGGAAGAAAGTTTAAAAAATGCGAGTAGTCAGTAGCTAGCTTTACTAATATTTGTAGCTAGTTCACAGGAGTGTAATATATAATTGTACTAGTTATTTAGTTACAATTGAAATGAGTATATTTTGTAGATCTTTGCAATGTTAATTGTGATTTTATTTTAAGGTTTGTTACATTACAAGGATTAAAAACAGGTTACATATTCACGATTGGGAATTGTAAATTTCGCTTCATATAATCCCAAAACTGTTTTTAGGACGGCGTCAGTCCCCTTGTAAGATAGTTTTGTCCGTGGGTCCGTATGTCCTTCAGTTTTCCTCCGAAACTGTATAACCAATTTCGTTCACTTTTTAACATTGTTTATGCAGGAAACTCGTATGAGTTCGTTATTTATTGAAATCGTGGTCGTGTTCGTGTGTAAACCAATTAAATATGTACTTCCGGCACTTTTCCTTCAAAATTGCTCATTTAGATTGTGTTCAAATTTTTTGTGAGCATTCTTTTTTCCAATTAGCTAAATGATTTTTTTATTGGTTGAAATCAGTCCTCGTGATAGTAAGCAACAAAATTAAATGGAACAAAATCTTTTTTTCTCCCGAACTGTTCCACCGATTCTAATGAAATTTTTATATACCAGTTCATACTAGCACCACTATTTGTTTAAATTATGAAAGCATTTTTTTTAAATTTGTAGCGTGCATTTTTTAAATGAATTCAGCATTATACAAAGGAGAAATGGCTGAAGCTGACGCAGTCCTACGCGACAGATTTAAATAATCGTGGAGCGATGATTTTTGAAAATTAATTTTGATTCTCGATTATAGCAAATTTCAAACGTTGTTTGCAAATCTATTAGACGGCCAATACAATATGGCAATACGGCCTATGCAATAGTATTTCGTTGAATATCTCTATCAGGAGCGGCATTAAAAGGAATGTGAAGAGATGTTGTCAAAAGCTATGACTGGTATGCAAATTGTTTGACGTGATAAATTAATTATTGCTGTTCAAAAAATTTGGATTTTTTTTTTACCATTCTCATATTCAATCATTTTGTGTTACAGTCAACATGGTTCAAATAGAAAAGCATGTTCTTTTCCCGAATTATTTATTAAATTTCTAGCACACAATTGGTTGTAAAATTAGAGTTCGAAAATTAATGAAATATTCGAAATTGAGATCACTAAAATGCGTATTCTCAAACTTGTAGTACTCTTGTGGTCTTAAATGCACATGGAATACATAATTGACTGACTGAGACTTTTACTAAGGACTTTTGGTGAGACTGAGACTGGTAGGGACTGATAAACCGATACAATAAGACTGAGTGGACTGACTGATACAATTCTACTTGCGACTGTTAGAGGACTGTGACTGATCAAACCAAAGACTGCTTAGCCTTGCTCAATACGTGAGCTCCTGCTCGAAAGCACTCATCGAGTCCGAAGGACGTAATTTTTGATTTATAAACAGCTTGAACAATGGTTTGACGCTAAACGTGCAAGCATGCTTCACAATGCTTAACCATAGGACATACTATAGCATATGCAGAGTTGACCAAATGAAAATGTCCTACGTTTTATGTCTGCCCGTTTGAAAATTCCCTGAGAATGCCAAAAGTACCGATGAAATGCCAAAAAAGCCCAACTTTCAATTGCATTTTGGGCAATTTTGGCAAGCATTTAGAGCGTATTCGATTGTTTGTAAATAAATTTTATGCACCGCTCTTTTTTGTAGATTTTTTTGAAATACCTATCTTCATACCAAAATTACACATTTTACAGAATGAATTAATCGAAAACAATACAACTTGGTAACTGTTAGTTTTCCTGCATCATAGCTTCCACTGTGTATTCTTCATCTATTTCATACTCAACATCTCCTTGTTAGGGTAATAATACTACACGAAACTTTGGTTTTACCAATGTCTGCCAACTGAAGTCAAATATTATATATATTATATATATACCCAACAGTTGTAGGATAGTTCACTAAAGGTTACAGAGAACTGTGGAAGGTAATTTGGAAATTTAATAATAACAGGTGACAACATTCGATTGAATAATTTATTTATTATATTGTACTAAGAACTCAGCGGAGACTCTGATGTGAGTCAACATCCAATTAGCTATCTGTATTAACGCACTTGATGGCTCCAACCAACGCCCTGCATATTCATGTCAGGAAAAGGTTGACCCAAGAAAAGTATAAAAGCCGAAAGGCACTGTCAACAAGGCACACTCAGTTCACTACTACTTGTGAGTTAACAACAAGAAGAAAAATATTAAAACATGATCGGAAAGGTAAAGTGTTTAAATATTTTTGGGTCCCGAGCCTCGCGGAGAGCAATTTTTGTGGAGAATAATCTTTTGAAAAAAAGATTTTAAAATAACTGTTCTAACTGTCCTAAAGAATACAATTTCAAAAATTACTTTTCATTTTATTCAAACCTGCATGTAACTTATAGCCCCAGAACCTCCTGTTGCGCTGAACATTTAAAAAAAAATTAATTAAAAATTTTAATTTTGTAATTTATATTGTCGTCTAGTATTACGTTGCAGCAAGACCTTCAAACGAAATAGGGATCCAGGATAAAAATAATTCAAAGAGGGCAATTACCACGAATAATATGTAAAATTTTCAACATTTGGATTGTGTTTCAGGTTGCCGCTTTCTTGGCCCTCGTGGCTGCTGCCAACGCCGGGCTCGCCCCAGCTCTTGGTTACGCTCAAGCTCCATCTGTTACCTACTCCGCTGGACCAGCTATTGCTAAGGTCGCTGCTCCAGTCGCCTATGCTCAACCAGCTTACGCTGCCTATGCTGCCCCAGCTATTGCTAAGGTCGCTGCTCCAGTCGCCTATGCTCAACCAGCCTACGCTGCTTATGCCCCAGCTGTCGCCAAGGTCGCTGCTCCACTTGCCTACGCCGCCCCAGTTGCCAAGGGTAAATTATAAAAACAAACTATAATAATAATTTTCTGAAAAAATGTAAATATTCCACTAAAATTTTTAAAATTTTTTATGTAGTAATTTTATATGTAAATTTTGGTTATTCATAGTCGCCGTTGCCGAGCCCTTCGACCCCAACCCACAATACTCTTATGGATACTCCGTCGCTGATGCTTTGACCGGAGACTCCAAGACCGCCACTGAGACCCGTAATGGAGATCTCGTTCAAGGACAATACTCTTTGGTTGAGCCCGATGGTGCTGTCCGTACCGTCACTTACACCGCTGATGCCATCAACGGATTCAACGCCGTTGTTGACCGTTCTGCCCCAGCTGTTGTGAAGACCGCCGTGGCTAAGGTTGCTGCCCCAGTCGCCTATGCTCAGCCAGCTTATGCTGCCTATGCTGCCCCAGCTATTGCTAAGGTTGCTGCCCCAGTCGCCTATGCTCAACCAGCTTACGCTGCTTATGCTGCCCCAGCTGTCGCCAAGGTTGCTGCCCCAGTTGCCTACGCTCAACCAGCTTACCTCGGTTAGATTCAGTTCCATTGAGTCTGGAATTGTTTCCTAAAATTAATATATATGACCCTTTTCTATGTATTACTTCTTTTCTTGTGTTTTCTTTCCCACTTCTTCAAATCTGTTTTCTACCATTTCTTGTACTTTTGATACATTCTGTTCCTTCTTTATTCTGTTACCCTGCGCATTATGTATTTATCTTTTCCCGGAAGGAAAAGTGTGCATGAACTATTCCCCTATGTTTCTATAAATAAAGATTTTCATCTACAAAAGTATATCACTTTGAGTAAATTCATTCACAAATTTTGTTGGGTACGGATATATGTATGTATGTGTAATTGGTGTCACTATGTAATGACGTGTCGCAAGTTTTGCTAGAAGAGACGCATTTATAAGGACATTTTCTTCTGTGGGACAAAGTTTGGACACATTTCCATTCCTACGAATGGATTTATCGTTAAGCGTATTTTACTGAGTCATTTTAAGTACGGCTTTTTGATTCTTGAGGCGGTGTTCATATACTTATATATATGAAGAGAGTGCACTGTACGAATGCATACATAACCCAAGATTGGTGAAAAACACAATGTAATGTTACGCGTTCAGATATTATCTGCGTTGATTTTAATGGGAGGAAAATTTGCCTGAGTATATATGTACATATAATCAATAATAAGAGCAAGTATGATTGCAAACTGTTGGAAGCTTCTGTCGCTCGTCAGTATGAGGATAATTGTCTGTGGTTGTGGCACACATAACTTATCGTACTCGTAGTGCTGGCGCTTGAGAGCAAAGTAAGAATAACTGATGAGAGTCACGGAAAGGAATGCATTAACGAAGACGATAACTGCAAACGCCAGTCACTCTTTTTGGGCTGCTCCTTTGGACAATCCCGTGCTTAAGCAGGAACGGTAGTAATACATGCTCAGTGCAAAGATGATTATTAATCCAATTACTATGGTCATGTTTGTGAACATCTATAAAATCGAGAGTCTTCGACAGGTCTGCAGGTGTGTTTTGATCATGTACATCAGTTAGTATATTAATAGAATTAAATTATTACATTTGAGACTTTCAGTATTTAAATGGTTCAACATTTTTTTTCCGGTTAAATTTTAAAAGGCATCACTAGCTCATAGGCGGATACATTTAAAAAATCATATTCTTTATAAACTTATGATGGTAAGTGGCACTCTCCAACCAAATACGAATAATTCAGGCTTACGGTTGACACAAGTAGTGGTCATAAAAAATTTCATTAAAATCGGTTCTTGAGGTTTTTGAGACAACATGCGGATGTACACACGGAAATACGGGTACGGAGAAGGCTGTTTTACTAGGGGGCTGACGACACCATAAAAAAGTATGGCTTTAGGATTGTAGAGCTAACAGAGATGCGCATCAGCATATTAGCTACGTTACGTTACACTATTACTATAGGTTTTAAAATTGACGTTAATTATCATTACGTTACTAAGTATCGTATGCAAAATTCAGTGTTACCGTTCCGTTACCACAAATCAACTGTAATACTCCAGTGTTAGTTTTCGTTACCATTAAAAAATATAAAATAGCCGTAGCTTTCCGTTATTGTTATTATTATGTCCGCTCGTTATAAACTAAAATATCAAACATCTAGTGACACCAGACATTCCTGGTAAGCCAGAAATGTTGCGAAAAGGCAATTACAGTTTCTCTGCAGTTCATGGTTCACCTAAAATGTGATCCACTTCCCGACTACCAAATGTTGTAATCTCGTCATTTGACCTATAATGAAATTCATCTGTATAATTTAACTAGCCCCCGTATTCTCCACGATTTGTTTTAATTTACTAAACCCTTAATTCGTAAGCCGATCACACATCCTTTTTTGTGAGCAAAATCATGTGTATTATGCAAGCAAAAGGGTCTATAATTTCCTATGGAAATTTGTCCTGTTTTCAATAATGTACATAAATGATAATCAGGGTGTTCACATCCAACTGAAGTTTTTAGTATATCCCCCGTTTATTTACATGCGCAGTTACTCCAAACAAATGCAATATTAGCTGCTAATGCGTCATGTAAAAATATATATGTGCAAGCGTATATTGAATTGATAGCGCTGCGTTACGTGACAATATCGTTTTCTGTTTACACACGCTTAAACGTTATAGTTATTCCGATAAATGTTTATCACACCCTAGTTCCGTTACCGTTACGTTATTGCATTCTACAGATATATGCCGTTACGTTAAAAAACGACGTTATTGCGTTATTGTTGGGTACAAGTAACGTAACGGGCGCATCACTGAGGAGAGTTAACAGTGGGAAGTAGTTGGGTTGGGATATATCAGATGTTTATGTACATACGTACATATATAATAAATAGGAATGTGTGAGCGGACTACATTCCCAACAAGGCTATGCAGTCTTGGACTCACAGGACAGACTGAGTGGATAAACAACAGGACTGACTGAAGACTTGGACTATGACTGATACACAGCTCTATTTTAAAGACTGAGACTGACTGGGACTGACACAATTTAAGGCTGAGACTGACTGGGACTTGTTAGGTACACGACTGATGTTTATGTATTCAACTGATTGGGAGTTGCAATCCTCTAAACGATGTTCACTTCACATTATCCGAGCTACAATGAATGTATATTGGTGCTAGCCTTCCACCTAGCGTTGTATTTGTAAATTAAAAATCAAACGACATGCACTGTCCCTTTACGGCGAATGAATCCAAATTTAACGAGCGAAGCAGATGAAAACTGTGCCGATATAATTATTCGTGAAAATGAATCCTGATCACCTCTTAAAACCCGGATGAAGTTTAAGCGTTTCAACCCGAGTTTCTACATCAGGAAAACAAATGGGTAAGTCTAGGAGATTATTTGTTTACACTCACGAAAATTAAATTTAAATTAGGAAGTTACATTTCATTCATTGCGCATTTTGAATTTGGCAACCTTGGTCTAGTTTCACCTCAGTCTACTTTTTCATTCCATTTCAGTTTTAAATTGCAATAATTAATTATAGTTTTTTAAATTCTTGAATTCCTGTAGAATATACTAGGATGCATCAACCAAATATTACGTCATTCTTGAAGAGACGCGAGAGAACTGATTTACAAGGTAAGGTACTAGCTAACTGATTTATAATATGAGCTATCTTATTTTTTATCTAAATTCAAAACATGATATCTTAAAATTTAAGTTTACAATGACTCCGGTGGACGTGAGCTAAATCAGAGTAGTCAGTACCTAGCACAATCCAGTTTTCTAACAGACGAAATTCCCAATAAAGTTACGGACGAAATTTCTGGTAAGATTTAGTTTTTGATGTTACGGTTCTAGAGCTTTGCTCATTAAAAGGAACCAATTATAATTGGTTGAATCGAATTAATTGTTTCTGAGCAAGTCTAGTACATCATTAACCGAACATACACTGGGGTGCAATGATAACGGAACAGCGGTGATTAAATTCTTTCAATGACGTTAATGACGTCAGAAGGGTTCGAATTAAAAAATATTCGATGGCATATTGTTGAGAACTTAATGGCGTTCCCTTGACATGCTTATAATTTGCAATAGCGCCATTAGTAAATTTTAGGCGGGCTTCGATGTAAACAAAGTCCAAAATAGCCCTTGCATAAGTGATGGAACACGACTGACTATGGTACAATCTGAGATGGATAACTAAAGGTACGTAATTTTATTTTAATTAAAATAAAGCACAAACACATGTTAGTGCCTTTTAGAATTCCCTTATCCACATATTGGTCAATATGTAACCGCAAAGAAAGGAGATTCCAATACCGGTGAGAGAGCTAGTGATCGAGAAGTGGAGGAACTACGGTAAAGATCCTCCAACGTATAGGCAGATTGCCAAAGAGGTCCGCCTAAGACCCACAACGGTCTTCAACACTATTAAAAAATACAAGAACACTGTTATCGTCGAAAATCGTATAATCTAATACTATATCTTATAATACAATGTTTTTCACATTCACAGAGATTCCACATAAGCTTTAGTCATGTTTTAAAATTATTGCCGAATGATTTTGAAATAGTAAAAAGTAAGTAAGATATTTCAAATTACTTTTAATGTCTAACATTCTTGAGAATTTTGAAACCATATAAAAAATTTCGCTTAGTAATTTTTATAAAGTGACATGTAAAACCTGATAAAAATTAACTAGAACTAATTCTGATTAGCCGACGAATTAAGTTCAATATGGCTGCTCAAACCTTTGTGGTAGCACTTAACGGGAATACTTTTTTGGACATCCGTAGTAAATGTTGGCACTAATTTAGTACCACATATTTTTCCTTGCAAATCTATAGCGCTTTGAATCAACGCAATTTATTTTTTGTTTCAGAACAAGGCGACACCGTTGAAGTTTTTTTGTAACAGAGTCGGCCGTACCAGGGGCAGAGAATGGAGCAGAACAGGCAGTGTCGACACCACTTTAAAACATTGACCATTCTGAATCTAAGTGATTGTAATTATTGTCAAAAGCGATTCAAGACAACTAATGCTACTAATGTCAAGAGGCATTTACGAATTTGCAAGCCGGATGTAAGCAAGGATGTGGGAGGGAAAGACATACCAGCACCCAATTTGGCAAGAACTTTTAAACCTCTATCAGCGGTATCTTTCAGCTAGTATTATCCGCGTAACCATCCAAAGCAATCGAAAAAATCTAGCTTTTCTAGCCGGAGGTACATCAGAAGCAAAACGTCTTCTTCAAAGCCTCGAATTTATTTGTATTCATATAGCAGATCCTAAGCTAAGGGTCCCAAATTATCGCACAGTAAATTCTGACATTAAAAATTTGTGGCTATTAGTAAAAGCCACATTGAAAAGCTAATAAAACCTATCCGCAGAATGACAATTTCTTCGGATATCTGGTCAAAGAAGGGTCAAGTGAGCAGCTATTTAAATTATTGCAACATTTTATTGTGATAAACTGAAGAGAAAGGTTGAAGTAGTTTTGTCGGTTTCCTAGATTGAATCGGTTAGTCACACAGCGAAGGACATCGTTTGAGAAATGAAAGACGTTATTGCGAAATATGATATCCAACCGCAACAGGTCTGGCGCTGCATGACAGATGGTGCCTCAAAAATGATTGCTGGTCATCGTCTAAGGAGTCCTGTCTTTAATCAAAAACCTCAAGCAACATCTGTCACTGAAGCAGGAATTACCAATGAAGTTTTTGCATGATTATGGAATTGATGAAATCACAAGCGATTCACACGATATTTTGCAAGAAGTGTCAGTAATCCAGGAAAGGCATCGTTTGTCCGATTGTGAATTGCCAAATCGTGATGCGCATATTGATTTTCACGGCTGGTATCGGACACTGACTTGTTTCATACATAAATTACTGCGTTGTGTGAGTGTCTGTAAGACAAGCTTTTCGGCAAAAAAGATCCAACCTGTCATTAAAAAGGCGTGAACTTGTTTCTTTCTGTGAAACTCGGTGGAATTACATTTTAAATGTATTTACACGCCTATTAAGGGTTAAGCAAGAACTGATTGATATCATAACTCCGCTAAAGAAAGACAAGTATATTATCACTGACGTCGAATGGGAGCAAATTGAAACAATTACGGGATTTCTAAAACCATTCATTGAATTCGCGAATACTAATTCCAAAGTGCAGGACGTAGTTTCAATAGAAGTAATTGTAACAATAATTCACTTGTACTAGAATCTTGATGCTTACGAACCTGATGTATTTTTGGATAATTTTAGTCAGTCAATTAAATTAAAACTAACAGGAAAACTTTCGCACTGGTTTCTCGAAAAATTCAAGCAACCATTAGAAGAAACATGTATATGCAACTTTGTTAGATCCTCGGTATAAATGCTTCTTACCAGAAGAAAAACAAAACCTCGCAAAAATATGTATAATTAAAGCGTTCAATAGTGTGCTGAATGAGTCTCAATCAGATCTTACGACTATTCCCGCCCAGCAACCTTCACAGAGTAGATTGCGAAAATCCAGTGGTTTACCACTACTCTCTGGCATTAAATCTTCAGTTCTACTTGCACGATCAACAATTTCACAGACAACTCTAGATCCATTCAAAATAGAATTAAAGAAATATATGGAGTCAGTAGAATGTGACGAAATTGAAGAACGCTATAATGTTCTGAACTTTTGGGAAGGTATGAAGTATCAGTTTTCACTCCTTTTACCCCTTGCATTGGACACTTTATCGATTCCATCTTCCACAGCCAATGTAGAGTGTATGTTTTCTACCGCTGGAAGCTTATCCACAAGAAGGCGTTACAGTTTGGAAGGGGAAAACCTCGAAGACAAGGTTTAGTTAACTAAAAATAAGCAGTTGTTGGAAGAAAGTTTAAAAAATGCGAGTAGTCAGTAGCTAGCTTTACTAATATTTGTAGCTAGTTCACAGGAGTGTAATATATAATTGTACTAGTTATTTAGTTACAATTGAAATGAGTATATTTTGTAGATCTTTGCAATGTTAATTGTGATTTTATTTTAAGGTTTGTTACATTACAAGGATTAAAAACAGGTTACATATTCACGATTGGGAATTGTAAATTTCGCTTCATATAATCCCAAAACTGTTTTTAGGACGGCGTCAGTCCCCTTGTAAGATAGTTTTGTCCGTGGGTCCGTATGTCCTTCAGTTTTCCTCCGAAACTGTATAACCAATTTCGTTCACTTTTTAACATTGTTTATGCAGGAAACTCGTATGAGTTCGTTATTTATTGAAATCGTGGTCGTGTTCGTGTGTAAACCAATTAAATATGTACTTCCGGCACTTTTCCTTCAAAATTGCTCATTTAGATTGTGTTCAAATTTTTTGTGAGCATTCTTTTTTCCAATTAGCTAAATGATTTTTTTATTGGTTGAAATCAGTCCTCGTGATAGTAAGCAACAAAATTAAATGGAACAAAATCTTTTTTTCTCCCGAACTGTTCCACCGATTCTAATGAAATTTTTATATACCAGTTCATACTAGCACCACTATTTGTTTAAATTATGAAAGCATTTTTTTAAAATTTGTAGCGTGCATTTTTTAAATGAATTCAGCATTATACAAAGGAGAAATGGCTGAAGCTGACGCAGTCCTACGCGACAGATTTAAATAATCGTGGAGCGATGATTTTTGAAAATTAATTTTGATTCTCGATTATAGCAAATTTCAAACGTTGTTTGCAAATCTATTAGACGGCCAATACAATATGGCAATACGGCCTATGCAATAGTATTTCGTTGAATATCTCTATCAGGAGCGGCATTAAAAGGAATGTGAAGAGATGTTGTCAAAAGCTATGACTGGTATGCAAATTGTTTGACGTGATAAATTAATTATTGCTGTTCAAAAAATTTGGATTTTTTTTTTACCATTCTCATATTCAATCATTTTGTGTTACAGTCAACATGGTTCAAATAGAAAAGCATGTTCTTTTCCCGAATTATTTATTAAATTTCTAGCACACAATTGGTTGTAAAATTAGAGTTCGAAAATTAATGAAATATTCGAAATTGAGATCACTAAAATGCGTATTCTCAAACTTGTAGTACTCTTGTGGTCTTAAATGCACATGGAATACATAATTGACTGACTGAGACTTTTACTAAGGACTTTTGGTGAGACTGAGACTGGTAGGGACTGATAAACCGATACAATAAGACTGAGTGGACTGACTGATACAATTCTACTTGCGACTGTTAGAGGACTGTGACTGATCAAACCAAAGACTGCTTAGCCTTGCTCAATACGTGAGCTCCTGCTCGAAAGCACTCATCGAGTCCGAAGGACGTAATTTTTGATTTATAAACAGCTTGAACAATGGTTTGACGCTAAACGTGCAAGCATGCTTCACAATGCTTAACCATAGGACATACTATAGCATATGCAGAGTTGACCAAATGAAAATGTCCTACGTTTTATGTCTGCCCGTTTGAAAATTCCCTGAGAATGCCAAAAGTACCGATGAAATGCCAAAAAAGCCCAACTTTCAATTGCATTTTGGGCAATTTTGGCAAGCATTTAGAGCGTATTCGATTGTTTGTAAATAAATTTTATGCACCGCTCTTTTTTGTAGATTTTTTTGAAATACCTATCTTCATACCAAAATTACACATTTTACAGAATGAATTAATCGAAAACAATACAACTTGGTAACTGTTAGTTTTCCTGCATCATAGCTTCCACTGTGTATTCTTCATCTATTTCATACTCAACATCTCCTTGTTAGGGTAATAATACTACACGAAACTTTGGTTTTACCAATGTCTGCCAACTGAAGTCAAATATTATATATATTATATATATACCCAACAGTTGTAGGATAGTTCACTAAAGGTTACAGAGAACTGTGGAAGGTAATTTGGAAATTTAATAATAACAGGTGACAACATTCGATTGAATAATTTATTTATTATATTGTACTAAGAACTCAGCGGAGACTCTGATGTGAGTCAACATCCAATTAGCTATCTGTATTAACGCACTTGATGGCTCCAACCAACGCCCTGCATATTCATGTCAGGAAAAGGTTGACCCAAGAAAAGTATAAAAGCCGAAAGGCACTGTCAACAAGGCACACTCAGTTCACTACTACTTGTGAGTTAACAACAAGAAGAAAAATATTAAAACATGATCGGAAAGGTAAAGTGTTTAAATATTTTTGGGTCCCGAGCCTCGCGGAGAGCAATTTTTGTGGAGAATAATCTTTTGAAAAAAAGATTTTAAAATAACTGTTCTAACTGTCCTAAAGAATACAATTTCAAAAATTACTTTTCATTTTATTCAAACCTGCATGTAACTTATAGCCCCAGAACCTCCTGTTGCGCTGAACATTTAAAAAAAAATTAATTAAAAATTTTAATTTTGTAATTTATATTGTCGTCTAGTATTACGTTGCAGCAAGACCTTCAAACGAAATAGGGATCCAGGATAAAAATAATTCAAAGAGGGCAATTACCACGAATAATATGTAAAATTTTCAACATTTGGATTGTGTTTCAGGTTGCCGCTTTCTTGGCCCTCGTGGCTGCTGCCAACGCCGGGCTCGCCCCAGCTCTTGGTTACGCTCAAGCTCCATCTGTTACCTACTCCGCTGGACCAGCTATTGCTAAGGTCGCTGCTCCAGTCGCCTATGCTCAACCAGCTTACGCTGCCTATGCTGCCCCAGCTATTGCTAAGGTCGCTGCTCCAGTCGCCTATGCTCAACCAGCCTACGCTGCTTATGCCCCAGCTGTCGCCAAGGTCGCTGCTCCACTTGCCTACGCCGCCCCAGTTGCCAAGGGTAAATTATAAAAACAAACTATAATAATAATTTTCTGAAAAAATGTAAATATTCCACTAAAATTTTTAAAATTTTTTATGTAGTAATTTTATATGTAAATTTTGGTTATTCATAGTCGCCGTTGCCGAGCCCTTCGACCCCAACCCACAATACTCTTATGGATACTCCGTCGCTGATGCTTTGACCGGAGACTCCAAGACCGCCACTGAGACCCGTAATGGAGATCTCGTTCAAGGACAATACTCTTTGGTTGAGCCCGATGGTGCTGTCCGTACCGTCACTTACACCGCTGATGCCATCAACGGATTCAACGCCGTTGTTGACCGTTCTGCCCCAGCTGTTGTGAAGACCGCCGTGGCTAAGGTTGCTGCCCCAGTCGCCTATGCTCAGCCAGCTTATGCTGCCTATGCTGCCCCAGCTATTGCTAAGGTTGCTGCCCCAGTCGCCTATGCTCAACCAGCTTACGCTGCTTATGCTGCCCCAGCTGTCGCCAAGGTTGCTGCCCCAGTTGCCTACGCTCAACCAGCTTACCTCGGTTAGATTCAGTTCCATTGAGTCTGGAATTGTTTCCTAAAATTAATATATATGACCCTTTTCTATGTATTACTTCTTTTCTTGTGTTTTCTTTCCCACTTCTTCAAATCTGTTTTCTACCATTTCTTGTACTTTTGATACATTCTGTTTCTTCTTTATTCTGTTACCCTGCGCAGTATTTATCTTTTCCCGGAAGGAAAAGTGTGCATGAACTATTCCCTTATGTTTCTATAAATAAAGATTTTCATCTAGAAAAGTATATCAGTTTGACTAAATTCATTCACAAATTTTGTTGGGTACGGATATATGTATGTGTGTGTAATTGATGTCAGTATGTAATGACGTGTCACAAGTTTTGCTACAAGAGGCGCATTTATGAGGACATTTTTTTCTTAGGGAC
This sequence comes from Allacma fusca, assembly GCA_947179485.1. Classification (NCBI taxonomy): domain Eukaryota; kingdom Metazoa; phylum Arthropoda; class Collembola; order Symphypleona; family Sminthuridae; genus Allacma; species Allacma fusca. The sequence goes on from OX359246.1 coordinate 28,205,536, forward strand.
AAAGTTATTTGGACGCATTTCCATTTCTATGAATGGATTTATCGATTAGCGTATTGTATTGAGCGTTATTATAGCATATGGCATTTTAAGTAACACATTTTGATTCTTGAGTCAGTGCTCCTATACATTAAATGAAGAGAGTACTGTATGAATGCATATATACAGAACCCAAGATTGCTAAAAAACACGAGGTCATGTTACGCGTTCGGATATTATTTGCATTGATTTTAATGAGAGCAAAATTTGCCAGAGTATACATACCCACATGCATATAATCAATAATAAGATCAAGTATGATTGCAAACTGTTGCAAGCTTCTGTCACTCGTCAATATGAGGAGAATTGTCTGTGGTTGTGGCATACATAACTTATCGTACTCGTAGTGCTTGCGTTTGAGAGCAAAGTAGAAGTAACTCATGAGAGCCATGGAAAGGAATGCATTAACGAAGACGATGACTGCAAAAGCCAGTCACTCTTTTTGGGCTGCTCCTTTGGACAATCCAATGCTTAGCAAGAATGGTAGTAACGCATACTGAATGCAAAGATATATGATTATGAATCCAATTACTATGATCATGTTCGTGAACATCCAAAAAATTTAGAGTCTTCGACAGGTCTGCAGGTGTGTTTTGGTCATGTACATCAGTTAGTATTTTAATAGAATTAAATTATTACATTTGAGCCTTTTAGTATTTAAATGGTTCAAAATGCTTCATCCGGCTAAATATTAAAAGGCAACACTTGTTCATAGGTGGTTGCATTTAAAAATCACATTCTTTATAAACTTCTGATGGCAATAAGTGGTGCCCTTTAAATTTTATCAACGAGATTTTAAGGGCGAATTGACATAGCATTTCATTATTTTAATGATACGTTTTGCATTATGTGGTTTGTGTTACGATAACTTTTCATTCGTACACACCCCAAAAATGAAGCAGAGACTTGGGAATAGAAATGATAATCCCTGTGATTGCCAACCCAATGAAAGTTGTAAGTAGCATCTACTTGGATACAATTGAAGTTTGGAATTATGTTTCTAGTTTTAATGTTAATTAACACATTTTAACCATTGTAATATTTATGTCATTAGTATATATGTACATAGAGGGAGTCAAACCTCGGACCAAAATTTTGGTTACTATTCTTATTACAAGATAGTTAAAACAACATTTGGTATGTTTGAATTTATGGGGCACAATACTTGGTCAGTCTAGGCTCCGCCAATCTTTGAGCTTTGGCATAAAAATTTGGTTATTTTCATCAAATTTTGGCTACTCATAAGACCAAAATTGGACACCTCAAATCAAATCTGACCTACTAAGTTCCAATTACAGATAATCACACTAAATTTACTGATTACCGCTGTGGGTAATCTGCTTTTTAAAAACTTTTAACAGAGGACTAGGCATTCCTATATATTGACGATGCTGGTGGCTAAGAATGAATAAAGTGTGAATAGTCCCAGGGAAAATTTAACGTGATTTCTGTTGATGTTATTTCAGATTAAAAATGTAAACCCTCAGAAAGAAAAGTGATGCTTGGCAACTTTTTCAATGCTGAGAGTGTCCAAAACTTATTTCGAGATTTCTGGGTGGCATTCCAACACAACGTGTGTACATTGTAAATATATTTTTATGAACCAAAAAATATCAGTATGTGTTTCAAGTGTAAGTACAGTTTATATAGGAGGGTTATCGTACATTTTAGATAACCTGATAAGTCAAACCTGTCATATTTTCAAACAATATTTTGTTAGCAAAATCGCCTATGAGTTCAACAAAGGAGCTGTTGATAGAAGTTCGCAGGAAAGCATTGTGAAAACCATTGAATCTGTTGTTCAAAATTATCAAATGCAGTTGTCCACAGGATCTGTAACGAAGGATTCGTTCATACATGGGCATCCTCACGAGGGAATGAGGGATGGCTCTGTCTCGCTATATAACGCCCTCGCTCTCACAAACTGCGAGGGTGATGGTGAGTAGACGTTGATTTTAGGTGCCCTCATGAACAAGAAGGAGAGGACCTATAGAAAGAATGTGAACGAAAGATGGGGAGGCAAAGCACACAAAATCCCTCATGACCTTATCTCACCAGATCCTGTATGCGAAAATCTTACATACATTGTTCTGTAGCAAGCATAACTCTATAACGTCAATTTCATTCAAAGTAATCAGCGCAAAAATCCAAGGTTTTAAGTTTAAAAAGGTAAACGTTTCTCCTGTTGATCGTAACATTTCTCATGTTAAACTGCTGAATAAATTTTCATTTTAGGATTCCTTCGTGAGACTTTGTAATTTGTAACCTAGAACTCTATCTGCGTTTTATATTTGATTAATGCTGTTTTGATATTGAATATTACTCTTCTGAGGTTAAGGAACTACTTGTGATTAATACTTGCTAATCTGAGGCTGAGAAAACAGCTTTGATCAGTAATAGGCATTTTTTGAGCCACTGACTCGATTAAAATGAAAAACTATTGTTAAAAATTGACAATATGTCTTTCATCGCAAAAGAGTGCCATTTCGCCGATAATCAAAATTTAAGGAACACAATAACTTTTTACTAACGAATTAGAATTTTTGAACTTCCACGACATTTCTAGGGCAAACCAGCAGGCCAGCATTAAATCGAAAAAAAACTAATATTTTATGGTTTTTATACTTTTAATAATTATACAAACAGGAAATCTAAAAACATAATTTTGCAACCGCTTGCAGCGAATTAAATGGGCTTTTCAGAGAGATATTAAATACAGTCAGAGATTGTGGTCAGAACCAAACAAGACATCAAACAAAGTTGAAGCAACTCTACTTCAGAAGCGAAAATCAACAATGATCTCGATACATATCAAAGATGTCATATTTTGAAAAAGTGTCCGAGAAAAAATTATTGAAATCTTACGGATTATAGGAAATTGTTGGGGGGTTTATTTAGATACGTGTAATATATATAAAATAAGGAAGGCACTCATGAGGGCGAGGGAGATGGGTGCATTATAAAATTAGCACCTAGGACGAGGATAATCCTGAACGTATCGCTCGATTGATGCAGAGGGAGAGTGCGAGTAGGATATATTACATCCCTCGTACAACGAGGCAGGGGAGAGAAAAAAGCCCATCTATTGATTCGTCGGACTCACATATAGAAGTTATTTGAAACGCGGCTGCTGACCGGATTCAGAGCGAATTTGCCTTTATTACTGAAGTATAGTGCTCATTTTTTAATAATAAAAATTCGACGTATTAAACTTGCTTTATCTTTGTTTGTGTTATTGCTTTGATGACGTGTACAGGGGAGGGGGTCAGTGAATAATGACGTTAGGATAACGATAGGGTACAAAATTGGGGGAAAAATGAAACGTCATATCTAAACACCAATTTACGTAAAAACGCGTGCGCAAGTTACTTCTACACTTTGAGTATCTATTACGGATGCCATTTTAAATTTGAGCATCTGTTACTTTGAAGGGCAGCTTACACGCACACGTAGTTATACCTTTGTATGTTGTTAAACATGTATGGGTTTTATACATGCTTGGTAAGGAAAACAATCTTCAAAAATAAAAATCATCGCTTCGCCATAATTTGAGGCTTCGCGTAGGGTGGCATCAGCTACCGCCGTCAAAGTACGATAAATTTTGAGTTTTTTTTTCCGAAATTTCAGATTTTTTTTGAGAGAACTATGGGGCCGATTTCAACCACATAAGCAATAACCATTGCTATTTACCAGGGGTCGTATTTTTGTAAATCTCCCTGGAAGATTTTTTCTGAATTTCCCTGCTGATTCAAATGTCCCTGCTGGGAGGTCCAACACAATTTCGAAAATCCCTGCTTAAAAAAAGATTAGCGATTTTCAAAATCCCTGTTGGAAAAAATATTTTCCCTGCAAGTCGTCAAATCCCTGTCAATTAGGGTCAAATAATCTAAAAATCCCTGTTTGCCTAACAAATTTCCCTGAAACACGTCAACAAATTTGAAAATCCCTGCTCAAAAAAAGATCAACGAATTTGAAAATCCCTGTACGTAAAATAAAATCCCTTCCCTTTGAGATTATCCCTGCAGGGAAAAGTTTTTCCCTGACGGAAATATTTTTTCTCTGGGAAGAATCTTCCCGTTTTCCCACAAAATTCCGACCCCTGCTATTTACATAAGCAATATTCACAAAAAATTTCGATGATATCGATTCAGTTGATTTGGAGATAACTGTCATTTGACTTGAAGTTCGAAATTTCAAGAATTTATTTCTCAAAAACTATCTGGCCGATTCCAACTAAATACGAATTCAGTCTTAAAATTGACACAAGTAATGTCCCGAAAACATTTCATTGAAATCGGTTCAGTAGTTTTTGAGACATCTTGCGGAAGGACCCAAGGGAGTACGTAGAAGGCTATTTTACTAAAGGACTGACGCCACCCTAAAAAAATATGATTTCAGGGCTATAGAACTGAGAGGTGGCTGGGTTGGAATATATCAGATGTGTATACATACATACACATGTATACAGTAATAAATAGGAATGTGTGCACGGCTGCATGTACTACATTTCCAATGTAGTAGATTTATTTTATTCTGTTGCTCTCAATATGTATATGTGCTCCTGTTCCTGGACACTCATCGATTTACGTCCGGAGGAAGCAAATCTAATTTTATAAATAGCTTGAACCTTGAACAATGGTTTGACACTCATCGTGCACTCATGCGTTAAAATGCTTAACCATAGTGCATACTATATGTTATGAATGGCTTACACATAATAATTTATGTCAATGTTTATTGTTATTTGTAATTAGGGATTGTCGATTTGAAAATGCCATGGCATATTGGGCATCATGCCTGCCGAAAATGCCCTGGAATTTTGGGCATTTTCAACTTTGGGCAAATACGTACATTTTGTGCAAATTCGGCACGGGCATTTTCATTCCTGGGCATATTTGGCATTTTGGGAATATTCAGTTCAAATTTTACTGGTTCCTGCTGCTACTTGCACTCGCTACTACTGCAAACTTCCCAGCATACATTGTTATAACTAAAAACGATTACTCGACGTTGTTAACATACAGGTAAATAAATCCGGTTAGTAGACAAATTGTAGCAGTTTTGAAACCTCTAACCATTGTTGCTAATTGACGGGTGGTTAAACAGTTCAACATTGAAATTGTTCCCGAATTATTTTTAATTTAGTAGTCAAACATAACTCACATTTTGGAATGCAATAAACTCTGCCAACATCGAAGCACTTTTTAGAAAAAGTTGATATGAGAAATTTTATTTACGCCGATATTATTTCAGTCGAAGCCTGAGCAACGGCTGCAGAGGTTGAAAGTTACACAAATCAAAGTTCTGATGGGAAGGATTTTTTTGAGGACGAATTTATCATTGAAGAACCGTACACGTGAGAAGAATTAGAGTATTCTGATTAACGTTAAACAAAATGCAACAGTATTGCATTCCTCAATTCAATATAAGGCGATTGTATGATACACTTCAAGTATCTTTTGAAATAAAATACATTTGAGCGAAATTGCCATATAGACCTTTTTTATTGAAATTTGAATATTTTATTTTAATAGTGAATACTGGATTTCTTGTCTTGACTGTATTGCTAAGTTTTGTCTACAAAAAAAACAAATATTCCCTACTGAAAATGCCCAAAATGCCGAATATACCCTGTCGACAATACCCAAATTTAGGGCATTTTCCCGATGTGCCAATATGCTAAAAAATATGGCACATTGGCGGGCATTTTGGGCATATTCAGCTTGGCGGGCATATACATATACGAGGGCATTTTCAATCGACATTCCCTATTTGTAATTTTTCTTCTTTTATATGGTAACATATTCCAGGATCCAGCTCATAAACTCATGGCGATAAATACGACAATGTTTTAAATGAAATGTTTTAAATGGCAGCAGGTAGAGTCAGGAATTTATCGAATTCATTATTAAAACCAAAAGCTGCAATTTTCGCTCTCATGATTCGCGTACACAATCAAATGACGACAGATGAGATTTATTGTTGAACTAACCTTAAATTTAGTATCAAAGGAGTCATAAATAGCACTAGTAATTGTGAAAAGTGTAACGAGGCTAATAAACATTCTTATATGACACACTATGAATCACAGATGAAAACATTAAATTAGACCACATTAATTATGCATAAAACCACCTACTTTTCCACACGCGCTTCCCAATAAACGTGCTATTTTTACGCAACCTGTAAACCTATGAATTCAAACCGGTTTTACCTTGCATAACATCATGAAGCACTCAACCGTTCTCTTGATCACCACCAATTTTATTCTGCGAACAATGACGTTACCCATACAAGCACTAAAAGATTTCGTGGCATCTTTACAAGTATCCCAGCAAATATCCGCACAGTGTCAAAACTTTGATTTTTTCTACTCAATTTACGTAAAAACTGAAACCAGCGACAATATTATATACGGAACGAGAGAATACGCAACGAAAGCTGTAATCTTAAATGACCTTTCGATGACAGTGACAAACTTTTCGGTCTTCCGTCCGTTTCAGGTTTCTGTTAGCGTTACCAAATTCCAGGCCATTTGCACAATTTTCTTTACCCCTATTGATTTTTCTTCCGGCAGTACTGACACAGCTTTGGTAGAAACCTACCAAGGTGCTTACATAAAGGCCTTCTTTGTTTTTATATTTGAACGAAAATCCGAATCGGACTTTTATAACAAACTTTTTACGTTCTCACAAACTACATTCAAAATTATCAACTCCTATTTATTTGTATTTGATACAATGACCAGTGAGGCTTACGTGCCTGTTCGATCACTCCTGATTAAGAAAATGCGCAAGGTTTTCATTTACGACAACACTAGTGCAATGCAACGAAAGAATAATTCGTTAGAAAACGCTCGCATCCCGAATTTAGAAAAAGAATTGGTAAGTGTAGCAATGTGCGTCCCATGTTCTAAAGCTTTGGATCATTTCGAGGAAACGGGCATATGGATGGATAAAGGTGCGGGTGTGCTTTACGAACTGACACAAATAACCAATGCTACCCTTGAACTCTTCCCTGCATATAACATTGAAAATGCAGATGACTATGAAGAAAATGATTTCATTCGACCCTTGGTAGATGGATCTGCAGCATTTTCAAGCATTCTGGTCTTCACTCAAAGGCTGGACCGGATCGCTTACCGAACGATTACATCGGAAGTGCAGCGCGTTTGTTTCATTACAGCGCTCCCTAGAAAAACTAAATTTAATTCTTTGATCCGACTAGCGCACGCCTTTGAATTCGTAGTCTGGATTTGGACACTTTTGAGTATTGTGGCTGTGTTTTTGATACTGGAAACTTTGAAACGACATGTAAAACTCCGGACGGATCGCATCGTGGGGAACCCAAGTAGGATTTTATGGGTCGCATCAGCATTTGGAACAACCCTGAAGCAAGACAAGACTAGACTAATACATTATAAAACATTATTCGTACTTTTAAGACCCATTTTGGATCAAGGTGGTGACCTTGCAGCCGTATTTAAACAAAATAAAAGAATTACCAGAACCAGGCTAATCATCGGGATGTGGCTGTTATTGCTGATAGCTTTAGGTTGCGCTTATAAATGCAAACTGATTTCCCTGGTTGTTATGCCAAAGTACATTCATCCGCCTGCAACATTTCTAGAACTCGCTTTATCAAACTACGAAATCAGATTTGCTCATTATTCTACCGCTATTCAAAGGGGTCTGCACAAAAGGAATACCACAGTATTTCAAATTATAAGGGAAAGGATTCATGAAGTGGACTACCTTGAACCCGATGTAAGTTTCCTTTTAATTAACCACAGCGTACAGATTACTTGAAACCATAGTAACTATAATATTCTCAACTATTTTATTATTTATTTGGAAGTGCTATGAAAAAATACTGGATGGTCGCAGTGTATGCGCAGCGTACGCGGGAATCTTTGACCTCATTGGTCTCCAGTTCATAGTCGATGTGAAGGGACGTGAAATGTTTTTACGCTCGCGGGATTGTATTCTACCACTGCGTGGTTTTATGGGAATCAGTAGATACTACCCGCATTTACTTGGTACATGCTTAAATGCTATCTTAATGTATGGTAGCCATAAGTTAATTTTAACTTGCTTTTATGCATATACAGTGACATCTTTTTTTCATAGGGATTTACGACTTTATTGCATCAAGTTTGGTTAGCGGAGGTTTTTTGGACGTGTGGAATAACAATATGGTTAAACTGAGAACTGCTGTAGGTCGAAATCGTGCGCACAGTATGGTCACAAAGGAACCAGCTTACAAGGGAGGAGAAGAGCAAAATGACTCCTCGCACCAGCTGGTGTACCTATCTTTGGAACTTCTGTATATGGGACATTTCTGTGGTTTTGTCTTACTAATTCTTGAATTTATGTATTCTAGACTTTTATATCGAAAGAAACTTCAAATGTTAGTAGAATACAGGTAGCCATATCATATGACATATATGTATGTATACATTAGTTTCAGAATAATAAAAGTATACGTATTCAAACAATTCATGACTATATTCCACTCATTTGACTTCTGTTGCCTGAACTCAATTGGTTGCCTCACAATTGGTCTTAATTTCGTTCCTTCCGTAAACGTAGTCATTACGCCCTAAGCAAATCAAAAGCCTTTTAAACGTGCCTGCTCATTTGAGTTAATATGAGGGGAAGTGTTAATACTTCTCAGTATACTCACTGCAGGGGATGAAAAACGTCCCTGCTCACCGGAGGGTGAAACGTTCACGAATCGTGCCTGAAAATGTCCCTAAAATATACTAACTTAGATATATGGAAGCTGCCCTTGCAAAGGCCTCTGGACGTTTACCCAACTTGCTGGTACAGTACATGCCCAATAACAGACATTGTTTTTTGCAATTTGGTCATTGATTTATCTTATTATAGCAAAACATTTGAAATACTATCACGTACTCGTACCAAGTATCTAGCTTCAATATATTGCAGTAATATATCAGCACCCATCAACTCACAACTGCTTTCGGTATACATTATAGTCTACTCCATATACTGTCCTTGAGTGGAATTTCTCTATCAGATACTGACTTTTGACCAAGCTTACAAAACAGATCGAGTCTTTTTGTTGAAGTTCCTACTACAGTACTAAACTTACGACAGTTATTGTGCATGAAATACATCATACACAGCACATCAATTGTACTTTTTTCATTAATGAGCACATCAATTTTGGTATAAAAAGATTAATTAAATAATAGAACAGCCGAAATATTTTAATATTTGTGAGGAATTGTAACACTAGTCAGCAAACCTTTAATTTCAATTTATTCAATTAATGAAACTAATGTGTGAAAACTTTCCTTCTAAAATTCGTTGCAGACCCAGGGGATAGTAAGTTTTCTGCGGAATTCCGATCTAATGCATCGTGTTAGAAAGTTTGGATAGACTTGTGTGGAGAGTTCTCCACAATTAACAATCACCGGATTCAAAGTTTTGTGTGGGATTTTTGACACTGATGAAGACATATAAAGAAAGAAATTTGCTGCTGCAAGTGAGATGCTGATAGCTAATATGTGGAATTTAAAAACTGTTGAAACTGCATATAATGAGCGCACCCATTATCTTATTGGAATGATTTATATTTTGATGATGTCAATGTGCTTTAATTAACTTCTCCTTCTACAGCATCAGCTGCGTAACTAATTTATAAAGCTCAACACCAGGGTGCGGGTGTGGGGAGTTGTGACTTGCGCTTGAAGTGCACATCACTGTACGAAAGGTACCTTTTGTAAAAATTCTAAGTAAACGTAAACATATCATTTCAAATAAAATAAATAACGCAGTGGATTTACACTTTAGTAACTGGTATTCAAAAGTGAGCACGTAAAGTCTAAAGAAGAGTAGGACTTGCATGATTAACCAAAATGCTGTCGGTGAAGATAACTCCTGCCATGACAGCAATAATTCATTCGTAAATGCTGTTACTATTTATTACAAATACTATATTGAATTTTGACGTTGGGGTTGCGTGATCTAGAACCATTTTAAAATTATGCTTCTACCAGGCGGACAACAAATTTGTTTGGCGCATCGATCATTATCCAACGCATGTAAATTACGCTTAATATTTCAACGAATAAGCAGCTGCAGAGCGAATGCAGAACTAAATAAATCTTTTAAAAAGATATACATATCAGCCCTTCAAAGTGTAAAAGAAGATTGATGTGTTTATTTTCACCCACACAATTTTTCTACCCCATGGTACGGTACGATCAGATTAAATGGCTTACAAAGTCCAAATTGTAATCGTTCATATTATCACAACAAACTTCTATTTCGTGTTCTCAAATTGCTAGAAAATGTGGCCTTTTTTGGTCCTCCTTGTTTTAGGTATATTTAAAGTAGAAAATGTGACTTCATCGATTCAAGTATTACAGGATTTTGTGATTTCACTCCAACGCTCAAATTTACAACGGTGTTATAATTTAGAAATCTTATACGCAAACTATCAACCGGAATCAAAAACAAATTTAGATTTAATTGCTTCACTGAAGAAGCTAGCCTCTGTCAGAACCCTTCTGCGGGTCCATCCTTCGTCCAATAATAATTTCTCTGTATTCAGTGACTTCCAGGTTCCTGCCAGCATAACCAAATTCCACCAACCATGTTCCTTCATCTTGGCTCAAGTAGAATTGTCCCCGGAAAGTTACAAGTCAGCTTTAAGGGAAAGCTTCCAAGGTGCACATATAGGGGCTTACCATATTTTTATTGTACGCAGTACCCCCGACCAAGATTTCCATTCACAACTTTATGCCTTTGTAAAATCTACGTTCAAAATCCTCCGAGCATTTTTCTTTGTTTTGAATGCTGAGGGCAATAGTGAAGGTTATATTCCTATTCGTGGGATGAAAGTAAAACGCATGCGCAAAATTTTTAGCCAAAGTAAAACTGAACATACAAATCAATTACATCTAGTCGCTCCAAATGAGTTCGATGTGGAAAAAGGCATTTTACTCGCAATGATGTGTGTCCCATGTAGCAAATCCTTAGAAATTTTTGACGATACGGGGATCTGGACCAACACGGATGCAGCAACTTTGTATGAATTTGCACAAAAAATCAACGGAACATTGGAACTTGCGCCAGCCTTTAATCACGATGATCCCAACAACTTCGAGGAAAATGACTTCATTAAACCATTGACAGATGGAACTGGGACAGCGTCCACCATTTTATTGTTTAGTCCCAGCTTGGCTCGATTAATTTATAGAACTGTACCCATCAAGCAACAACACGTCTGCTTCTTCTCAGCGTTGCCAAAGAGAACAAAATTCAATTCTCTCCTTCGACTTGCGCATCCCTTCGAGTATATCGTCTGGATTTTGGTAGCTTTGTGTATTTTTGCTGTCTTTGCAATTCTCGAAACTTTCCGACACATGGCTTATCATTTTGATAACACCGAGGATTATTCCGAAACTGTTCAAGTCCTGCCCCGTACTTTAATGCCCTTCGCTACAGAAACACTGGGACATGAACATTACAAATCATTATTTGTTCTTTTGAGACCTATTTTGGACCAAGGATCTAATGCTGGTGCAATTTTCAATGAAAATAAAAGAGTCAGTAGAAGCAGAGCAATTTTTGGGATGTGGCTCTTGATGCTCATAGCATTGGGGTGTGCCTACAAATGCAAACTGATTTCACTAGTAGTCATGCCCAAGTATATTCAACCACCTGCCACATTTTCGGAACTCGCTCTATCCAACTACGATATTGGGTTCGTTCATTACTCAACCGTGATACGGGAAGGATTTTACAGGAGAAACACTACTATGATGGTTCACATTAGGGAAAGAATACACGAATTTGATTACCTCGATCCTGATGTGAGTTTTCTTCAAGCTATTATAAGTACGTAGATGCATGCAAAAAATACACACATTCACAAAACTCAAATACACAAAATTCTGTATCAAATATGAAAACCATGTACTAAAACTAGTTGCTTATATTCCTATAATAAAATCCCATAGTGCTATGAAAAAATTCAAGATGGACATAGCGTTTGCACAGGCTATAGCGCCATTTTTGATGCTATCGGTCTTCAGTACTTTATAGATGTGAAAGGGCGAAACATGTTCTTACGATCAAAAGATTGCATCTTGCCTATGACCGGATTTTCTGGAATCAGTAGATACTACCCTCACTTTATTGGTAAGTGAATTGTGTGTAAGAGGGGGGATTGACTTATATTAGGACTAAGTATGTTTTAAGTGAATGCATGGAATCATTTTGCTTAAACAGAAATTTTCAACTTTATTGCCAGAAGTCTGGAAAGCGGGGGGTTTATAGACCTGTGGTACAAACACATGGTTAAAATGAAGTCTGCATCAGGTCGAATTCGTGCCCAAAGCATGGTAGATACCCTGAAGTTTTACAGCGGGGAGGAAGAAGAAGAAGCTTCAACCCAACAGATAGTATCTCTATCGGTGCAGCTCCTTTTTATGGGACATTTCGGCGGGACCATTTGTTTTACTGCAGAATATTTCTTCTACAACTGTTTGTACAGAAAAAAACTAAATTTATTGGTGTGGAATCGGTAAAATTATTGCATCATCAGCAAATATAGTTTTAGTAAATAAATGCCATACAAAATTTTGTCTACATCCGGATTCCATTCAAAGTTTATATATTAATTTTTATGGAGTTGCGTTATATGTTTGACATCATTAAAGCTACGTTATACCTATACGTGCTTCACTCATTTGAAATTTAAATATACTGGACCACCAAACCAGCATCTGGTTACAAGAATCAAACAAGTTCAATAAATTCCAGTCCCTTTATTTAGGTCTCTAGGCTTGAGTGCTAGTATGTTCTAAGCCACACTAAGAAACCGCAAAAATTCGATTTAATTTAATTGCTGTGTAACTAATAACCCGGCAATCCTGCATAGAACAAAATCTACGAAAATTGGTGTCGATATTCTCTCCATTAAGTTGAATCTTCCCACCATAATTCCAACCATCGGAACTGATTCAATGACTCTCGAAATCTCACGAACTCTCCGCACACACGGGATTTTCTGAATTGCCACCAGTAACTGTTTCTTCGTCCTCATGAGGTTGTAGGGAATTTGAAATGCCTTTTCATAAATGAGTCCGTAGAATATTACACAATCGACGCTGGATACAATGCATAGCAGGCCCATCAATGGGTAGGTAGCCGTGAGTCGAATAGCAAATACCCCTCCTATAACTGCTTGTAGAATGCAAAACAATTTGTAAGTAAATATTACAAAGCAGTTGCTCTGGTTGAATATTTGCAAGACTAACTGGAACTGACAGATTTTACGACTGAACTTAGACGCGACGCGTTCAGTTAGATACTGGTCCATCCTGTCATATACAAGGTGTTTTGTACATACTGCATTATTCATTTTGACACAGTAAACAAATTTAGCAATTTTCTAATAACTACTCCAACTCCTAATTTTCATACCCAAAACGGATGTCATTTTCCATGGATTTTAAAGCAGAATTCATCATTTCGAAAAACATCAGATGACAATACAATACAAAGAAGCACATTGTACCCATGTATGTGATGCAGACTCCTTCCAACACAGTCAGAGCTAAAAATGCTCTGTTACTTTGATAGATTTCTGGCAGCATGGAAAAGAACAGATGAATTCTTGTACTGTCCCATCCAATCACAGCTAGGAAAACTATGTAAACCACGCATAAATTCCGGCCAATACTCATGCTTAGCAATTCTTGTCTGTTTAGTTCCACGATCTTCCGAGGTTTCGTACCTTCTGGAATAATAATATTTTGTCCATTTATTTTACTAGAGCTTCACTGAAAACATATTTATACACCAGCTTACGCGCATTCTCAAAGTCCCTCAATATGTACGTAATGTAGCTTCTTAAACATTGAGTAAATTGATAGCGGGATGGAATGTATAAATGCGTCCCTTATACAAGAATTTACATTGTACATACCAGACACGGAGGAAAAAATAATGTTGAGAACCGTCACGGTATGCTCCGGCCATTTGATGAACCATGTGTAACCCCAAAAGGCGAAACAAGTGCCGCATAAAACAAAAATGAGATGTACGGGAAAATGTTCCGCATTAAATGCCAAGTTTCGATTCAGGACAACTTCCAGCAACCGAATCGTCATGTACAGACCTTGAATTGCTACTAGGAATAATATTGCCTTCCATTTCCAAAGATCCCTTCCTGTTTTCAGACTCACCGAAATATTAGAACTTGTTTTCTCCATTGTTGCATTTTTTTTTATTACCCTAGTTACAACAAGAGGGAGAAAATGTATGGTAGAAAGTATTTTTATGAGTTGAATGTTGAATTGATTCTCTTGTACAGTAATCATTGTGTGTTTATAAGCTCCGATACTTTTGAACAGGAAAAAGGCTTTAGCTGAAAAATAACGTTATGGGATGGCAGGATACCTCACTGCCTCACTGTCCCTACAAACCACTAATGAATATATATATATCTATAGCTGACATACTGCCATTTCTTCATACTAGCGCTCGATAGCAGGCTTCTGTGCTATACTATGACACTGTTATTCCAAAAGATATGCAGCAGGAAATAAAATTTAAAAACTACTTTTAAAGATTGGATACTGCTATTGTTATATAGCCACAATCAATGTAATTATGTACATAAAACAATATTCCTCAATGACAATTGTAAAATGAGAATCCTTTCACAATTATGCGTAAAATTAAGAAAACTGTGAGTACGAATTTTAAACTGCTAGGAGGGAAAATAATAAGTTATGATTGCAAAAGTTGGAAATATATGAGCTACAGTCGAAATAATTACTTGATAATGAATTAATTAATATGATTAATTGAAACTTTACTAAAATTGACTAATAATAATATAACTTGAATAATAATAATTACAAATATTGTAAGTTCAATACAGAAGCAAAGTGAATCCAGTAACGAATAATATTTTCGTTTACGTAAATTCGTAATAATAATTCATTACAGTCACTCACTATTTGTACAACCCTTTCCAGTTAATGTAATAATTCAAGTTTGCTATAATTATACTATTATATAATAGAGATAGAT
This sequence comes from Allacma fusca, assembly GCA_947179485.1. Lineage (NCBI taxonomy): Eukaryota > Metazoa > Arthropoda > Collembola > Symphypleona > Sminthuridae > Allacma > Allacma fusca. Next base: position 28,220,652 of record OX359246.1, read on the forward strand.
ACATATGACTGACATATATAACTTCCTGAATTTTAAAACTGAAGTTGTACGAGGAAGTCCAGACGATGTATGTATATTTACGCCGTTGAGTGTTACAGTTCGTTCTAACTCCTAACTAACCCCTGCCTACATAAGCGCTACATGTCGACGTGGTATTTATTAGCCGAAATACTAATAATTATTACGGCAGGTATTTATTTAGTCCAAAACCAGGTCAAAGCTCCGGCTGGAAACTTGCATACACAATAAGGAAAACTGGCCTTCCACACATAAATATGTACTAATTATCTAATAACTAAAATTTGGTTCTTTACAATAAACGCCATTGCGACAACGTTAAAGTACTCCCGACATTACAAATAAGCAACACAAAACATTATATTAAAATAAGCAAGGTAAATGAAGTAATTACAGTAGACAGTACCAATATTAATAGTTGACAGATTGTGAGTTGGTAACTGGACTGGTATTACAGACCTTCCGTAAGCGTCTAATTAATTCGTTTGAAGGGTCACGGATCTGCTATGTTAAAACAGGTTGAACATCTAGTAATAGTAATCCTAATAACAAACTAACAGTTGCCATAATATTACAACATACTTTAGAATCGACTAAAAGTCGACAACAATACTACATTACCAGTACGAGTAGCTTTTGTTAAACTGTAATAAATTACATTAACCATGACGATTAATATGTCTAAGTTTAAAGTATTCATTACTTGCTCGAATTATTTCTGCTAGTTATTTTCAAGTGGGTCTGTAGGACTTCTTTGGCAAATGAGCTGTTTGAAAGGAAGTTTATATGTCAAAAGAGTTGCCCTTTTGTTTATTCTGTAGTGGTCAGAAATGAACGTTGGCTAATTGTAAATGGGAATTAAAACGTTTTTAGCCAGTACGTCATAAATTCGATTATTCCTTACTTCTAGCTTCTGCATTAATCTGAATGTTTAACTACCATTTTATACTGTATGTCGAGGTCCTTTAACGAGCAAAACCTATGAATATCTACGTGTCGCCAACCTTTAAAATAATAAATATTACTGTATTATTATTATATGAGCTAAAATTATTTTATCATCTTGCGTTTTAAATAGCATACCCACAATTACATAATTTTTAAAAGACAATTTACAATTGGAAAAAATTGCTTCATGAACTTGAACAATTAGCCAACTATGGCATCCATATTTAAAGAGACTTTGAAAAGATTGGTCAGTTTTATTACATCCTTTAAAACGTCAATGTCATCGGAGTATTGTGATATGGTATTGAAGGAAAAGTACTGAAATCTGTCCCATGCCACGTTCATATTTTTTCACTTTCCACTTTCTGCCATTCCCACGTTCTCCAGATACCCCTTTGCTCTTCAATTGCATTGGTGCCAATATCTATACATAGCATCCTGGAAATGATAACCTTAGAAGAGAATCAAGCCAACATCCAACTCATTAAAATACTTTCAGCTGTAAATCTCCTCCCGCTTGATGTATGTAACTAAAATAACGAAGGCTAAAGAAACTGAAATAAAGAAGAAAAAATGTTCCAATATTTCTGTCAACTTGAAAACAGAAACGAATATTTGGAAGTGGAAGACAATCTTTTTCCTGGTGGTAATTCAAGCTCTGTACACGACAATCCGGTTGCTGGAAGTTGTCCTGAATCGAAACGTAGCATTTAATGCCGAACATTTCCCTGTTCATATCAAGTGGGTTGTTTGTGACATTTGCTTTGGGTTTTAGGGATATACCTGGTTCATCAAGTGGCCTGAGTACACTGTGACTGTTATTAATCCTGCACTTTCGTCTCTTCGAGGTATGTAAAGATAATTATGCATATTGCAGTTATTGTGCCTACCATCGCACACTGTCAAAGACTGTATCATGGTAAAGAAAGCGTAATGAATACTTGAAATGTTTTGTTTTTTAGAAAACTTGGCGTACTTTCGCATAACATATTCTGTAACAATTTAAAAAATAATTATATATAAAATTATTTATACCGATTATATGTAAAAAAAATCTCCCAAACGATCTGTAAATAATTTAGAATAATATACATGTTATACAATTCCAGAAGGCAAAAAACCCCGGAAGGATTTACAACTCAACAGACAAGAATTGCTGGCCAAATACGTTGGCCCGAATTTATGCATGGTTTGGTTCGTTTTTATTCTAGTAATTACGTATGATAAAACACGAATTCATCTGTTCTTTACTGCACTGCCGGAAGCCTACCAAAGTGACGGGACATTTTGGGCTTTGACTATAGTAGAGGCAATTTGTCTTGCATACATATCTTCAATGGCCTTTCTCGTCACACTATGCCATGTAATTTTCGTCGATGCGACAAATTCCTTCTTGAAATCCACAGAAAGAGAACTTCGATATTGGTATGACTATATACAGCAGGGAATTACTATAAATAATGATAAACACGACGATAATAACGATAAATAATGAAATACATTTTTGCTTTGAAGTGTTCATTCATGCAGACTATCGTGTATACGTAGCAAGGTGGGACAACAGCTTCGTGAACAACAGGCCGTGGAGCTTTGCAGTAATATCCGACACCTCCAGCTGTACATGCAAATATTCAACCGAAGTAACCGTTTCGTCATATTTGCGTACAAATTGATCTGCATCCCGCGCTGTCTGTTGTTGGAGGAACGTTTGCCATCCGATTTACAGCAGCCAGCCCATTGGTGGGCTTGATATGCATTGTATCCTTTGTAGATTGCATGGGATTCTTTGGGCTCATTTACGAAAATGCATTCCAGATACCTAACAACACTAGCAGGACGAAACAGCAAATGTTAGTTGCCATTCAGGACGTCAAAAATAAGGGGAAAGTTTCCGAGGTTACCAAATTCATCAAATCAGTTCCGACTGTAGGTATCAAAGTAGGAAGTTTCAACACCATGGAGCGAATTTCTACACCGATTTTTGTGGATTTTGTTTTATGTAGAATCGCCGGACTGCTTGTTATGCAGCAATTTAATTGAACCTTTTGTTTCTGCGTAGTAAATTTAGTAATAATTATGTGAAGCCAACTACAAGCCGCAGAAAATTCTGTACATGCTGTGAAAGAAAAGGAACTGCGAATGTCTGTGCAATTTTGGAACTCATTTTACTGATGGAGTGAGCTGCAAGGATGCAAAAATGAACAGAGCGTTTAGGGATGTGCCACAAATGACGTCATTCAAAAATATTGCAAATTACGACTGACTGACTGGATGATCATTCGTCGTCACAACGAAGGGTGACTGACTGTATATGACGTCATGTATACGTGGGTATAGTGTAATTCCACAGGGTGTATTGTTATTTAAAACTGCGTTCGTTTGCAATAATTAATCATTGCAATAACACTTAGTCAGCTTTGTTTACCTCGTTTTCATTGTCGAAATTTTGTTATTTGCCATCGGTAATAGACTAACTACACCAATTCTTCGGTAAAACCTTCTAGGTCGAAGGTCATAGGAAGTGTGTAAATCATTCGGTCAGTAATTTTATAACATAGTAGTAATAAATAACAAATAAGTTTTACGTTAAGAACAAATTTTCATTTGCAAAATTTCGAAAATGTACTTGGTTTGAATCTCACCTCTTCAAGTAAACCAAATCACAAATTGGCGAAGTGATGTATTGTAGTAAAACACATGGAATAGAAAAACTTACTTTACAGGCTGAAGGATGTATGTAGGTTTTAATTAACAGCTTTTTTAATTCGAAAATTCACTTAAATCGAACGAACCAATTGCCTGGAGCATCCATGCAATGCTACTTATTCCAGCGTCAATGGTTACAACAGATGGCTAGATTATTACCTTACACTACTGTTAAAATGTGTATCTAATGTGCGTTTATGTGACCTTTATTTTTCCGAGGTTAGGTGGATCCTTTACAAGCAATACGTTTGACTGTGTAGATAACTAGTGGTTATTGAACGGTCGAATTATCGGGAGACACTGGTACCGTAGTTATCGTGATTATATACAAGCAAGAATGAATAATATTTAAAACTTACACAAATTTAGCTGGCTCGTATTTGATATTGAGGGTTTGTGCATTTATGAATTAATTTGTAACAACCATTACCGTTTTGCAAGGTTCGGTAAATAGTAACTACGCCACCTTTTGATGGCGCATGTATTAACATGTGTTTATATGTGACCATTAAAAAAATGACGTCATGTTATGAAGAGGGGACTGACTGAGTACGTCATGCTAAATCATTCACAGACAATGTGACTGACTGACTAAATGCATGACGTCATTTGTGGCATATCCCTTACGTGCCAATTTCCACTTATAAAACTTACTGCTGATGAGGGTTCAAAAATAGTATCTACTTAATCTTTGAGATCAATTACTGGCGCAAAGATAATTATTCTACATAATATTAGGCATTGGCATACCGATATAGCCTGACTATATTATCGTACATTTTTCGAAACGATAATTGAACGATAATTCTCGTAAACTTTGAACGATATATCGGTCAGTTTCCATATCGTAATACGTGTTTCAATTCCCCAAATAATGATTCACCCTCAACATTTTAATGCATATTAACTAATTCAAAATACCATGTAAGTCAGCTCATTATAATACCATGTAAATTTCTGGTTTCCTCAAAACATACGTATATGTAAAAACATACGTCAAAACATAGGCGTAACTGGCTGGATTTGCTCATTGTTAGAACCAGTTTTTCTGTAATTAATACCAAGTTTGTTTCTGCTGGAACCAAAACATACCTGGTGGAACCTGCGTGATTCCTTATTGTTCTCACCAGTTTCAGAAAAATTAATACCAATTATGCTGTCAGTGGGGTTAGCAGAGCTATGCAAAATACTTGGTCTTCGATGTCAAAATACAAAATAAAATACCTGAATTAAAATAGGGAGAGTACAAAATACAAAGTAAAATACCTCAGTGTACATTGCTGAAATACAAATCAAAATACAATACTTTGTAGAAAATTTAAAATACTCAAACACAAAATACTGTATTTTAAATACAATACTTTTCTTAAAATACCCACCTAATCCTCACTATTTTCGATTTCTAGAACAAAAATTTTAAAACAGTCACTTCAAAGACTGCATATACTAAGACATGTGTAGTAACAAATTGTTCAACGGTTGCCGAATAGGTCAGTCCATTATAATTATATTTTAAGTCGTTTTGACTGTTAATGAAGTAACAGATTATTATTACATTTTTATTTATTAGTAAATAAATGTATTTTCGGAATCATTATTATAAAAAGGGGCTAGTAACTGAAAATTAAATCGAGTAGGTATTCGTCTTCGGCGGATCTTAAATATCGTTGTTGAAGAGCCAAAATGGTCTGTGCTGTAAAAACCATGCGCACGTAGACCATTTCGCCTCTTCAACGACGATGTACAGTATCGAGAATCTGAACATGTTTGATGTAGCCAAGGGATTCATTCCAACGTATGTTATTCCAATGTGTAAAATGGAATTTTCACAGACATTGCACATCGTATAAGCTACATACAGTGTCAAAATCAGAAATAACACAAGCGAAAAGTATTTTGAGCAAAATACGTTATTTGAATTGCATTTCATATTTCATTGAGATTTTGAGAGTAAGTAAATACCAAATACTTTTGTACTTCATGGCTCTCAAAATACTAAGTACAAAATACTTGCTTAATGCTTACCAACTTTGAAATACAAAATACAAAATACTTTGTGGTCTGAAAATACGTATTTTGAAATACTGTATTTGAAAATACTGCATAGCTCTGGGGGTTAGAATATACTTGGTTTGCCTTACGTATATCCTCATTGTCAGTACCAGTTCTCATTCAATTAATACCAACTGTAGTCTTGGTGTTCCGAATGGGATCAGTAAAAAGAAAAGTTCTTTGATAATTTTCCGAACAATGAATTTTTGTGGCACTGTTTGTTATGAACAGTAGTAATAAGGTCAGTATTTAATTAATCATCAATACTTCGCCAGTGTTGGTCGATTATTTTTGCATTTTATATTATTAACCGATGCGTTTCAAATTGAAAAAAAATATCGTTATATCGTCCTTCGATATCGTTATCGTCATTTTTAGGATGAACGATAACGATATTAACGATATTTAAAAAATGACCGATATGCCAATGCCTACATAATATACAATTTACCTGAAAAACATAAGCCGGCACGGGTTCGTTTCCTTTTGTTTGTCTTATTTGAAAAAAAAACATCAACTCGAGCAATCAATTTCTCAAGCATGAAATTTGTTGCAGATACTGCACAAACTAATAAAGTATTTCAATCGCTTTTTATGTTAACTTGTGGAACTTCTGTAGAAACACATGGTGTTACCCACTGAGAACAAAATATTTGTTCCCACTCCCATGTACTCGGGTGTCACCCGTTCCCGTGATGACCGCTTCCTTCATTGCTGTCATTAATTTAATAAACTATTAGTGATACTATTCTTACCCCCAGAATATCTGATAATGAGAACAAAACATAATTTTTAAGCTAGTCAAGGTCGAAAATATAAACGATATTTTGATGAATTTTAATGTTCATAATTTTCATTTCAATAATTTTCTAAAGTATTTGTGTTTTTTAAGTTTCCGTTGATGAAGTATAGCACGTTAACCGTTAGAGTAACGTAAAAAATATTATGGTGGAAAATTCTATGGTGTTTTTACTGTGTTCACAGCAAATTTCAACAAATTTTGAGCCGTGCGGGATTTCCGTGGATGAAAGCTGATGGAGTAATCCATAAATCAGACGTCATAATTACTGTTATACGAACATAAAATAGCTAATGTAATGATTTGTATAGTAAATAATTTTAATTTTAGGTTATACTACGTAAAATTGAATGTAACTTGTACACCTTTTGTATTCCTTTTCTGGGCCATACAGTCATAGCAATCATAGGCCTGGGTTAATGAGATCGTTTATTCAATCTGCAAGAAACATTTCTCCAGATAGGAGCAGTGAGTGTCTCATACTTGATTCCCTTATTTGCTAAAATGGGCGAAAACATAGATGCACATTTTCTTTCACACTCCCACTCCAATCACACTCAATACAAATTGAATAAACTGCACTCAAACTCACACTGATATGTTAAAAATGGTCAAGTCTGCACTCACACTCATGAGGACAGAAGACTAGAATTTAAACCTCGCACTCGCACTCATGAGTGCATTTGATATGTATATATGTATGTATGCATACCTGACTTATCCATTTGAAATACATTCAATTAATTTTGTTCCGTATTTATTTGTACATGTAATTTTATTATGTTAATACGCAAATACTGTAAACTACATGTATCACTTTCAAAATGCTTTTTCAAGTAGGAATATTTTTACCAACGGAAAATGATCAGTTTGAAATGATTAACACACATGAGTAGATATAATTACAACATAATCTTATAAAGTAAATAACAAATGCTTACAATGCCTACGAAGAACATAAAGGTTAAATGCTGCAAAATGGTTATTTGTAAATGTTGAGAAAATCACGGTAACACAAAATATTTTCAACTGCAGACCATTTAAGTCTTGATCGTTTTTATTTGAAGAAGGCTCCATGGTATTAAAAATAGTTTTTCGCTTTTTTCTTTACATTGATCTCGCTCATTTTGGAAATCATAAGGTTGACACAAGATTATTATGGCTGAAATATTAACGGATTCAATTATTAATGATACTCACTGAACGATTTCGTTGCGTTTTTTGAGTAATTGTACAAAATTGTACATATATATACGATATATATCTGTACAAAAGTCTAAAATTAAATTAAATTTTTTGCACTAGGGTGCAGAGTATTGCATTTTTTTTAAACACGAGGGTATATTTTTGTGTTCTCGTCCTCGCACTCATTAATAAACATATCTGTGGTATGTACTCGCACTCATGATTATGAGTGCACGGTTGTAATAGCATGTACTCGTTCTCAAAGTAAACTCGTGAGTACAAGGAGTGCGAGGTGAGTGCTGCACTCTGTCCTCATGAGGATCTCATCTTTGGGTGAAAATAAAATTAGCCTATAGATTCAATCAATCTAAATAGTTTAGCGCAAACAGTAAGACGATTGGAGCATTTTCATTTGATAAAATAAAAATGAGAAAACTCTGTGTTATAAAAAATATGAGTGTACAAATAAAATTCTGACGGAGAAAAAGTACTTCATACTTTCAATGTCAGGTAAATACTAGAATAGTTCCTTAACCTGATACAAAATTGGAGAGTGAGCAAACACATAATTACATAGAATATAATTTCCCTCCGTAGGAAAAAAAATGGAGGGACAATGTCCCACCCTGAAGGCATGTTGTGTAGGTAGCCTCTGTCCATCATTCAATTATGGATGCATTGATACTAGAAACGGTTCAGTGTCTCATAGCTAATTCAAAGGAAAAGTTAGAATGCTCATAACGGATCCAAATTAGTTGTCAACATTACGTATGTATTTCATTACTCAAGAATTAAAATATCTACGTGCACATAAATTTTACATGTGAATTCTAGAGTCGATTAGAAACCTGTGAATACTGATTTGTTTAGCATAAAGAATCATTTCCGGTGATCAATACAACTTACAATTAATGAGTATCAGGCTGTATAAACGCTCAGTCTTTTGATAGATGAGTGGTTGTAAGACAGCAATTCTAAATTGTGCATTCCAAATTTCTTTGAAATAGTTTCAAACAAAACAATACAATAATTGCGGTTTACTACAAAAAATATTATTATACCGCATTTGTGCCTTTATTGGCAAAAAGTACTTTCTCAAATATACGAATTTACTATTCATACTTCTCGATTATCAAATATGCTGTTTCTTGTGCTAAGGAGGCTCACAGCAGGAAAAAGCTTCCTTCCCCCTGCGAATATTCTTATTACAATTTTTGCATTTATCCACAGTTTCACTTCCAACTGCTTTCTTTCTACGTATAAGTTACAATGGAATCCCACAACTAATCAGTATGAAATTGTAGGATGTGGGCTTTGGAAAAAGGTTAGATTCTACATTTTATAGGAACCTGAACGTGAGTAATTACGTATGATCTCATATGAGTAAACTACTTTTTCTACATCTTTAGATTAGGAACTCCATCATCGCAATTTTGCTATCATGTTATAAACATAGGGTCTTTATAAATTTCACATTGAGTTTAAGGAGGACTATACACAAATAATGTTCTTGTCCCTTTACTCATACTATTGAATAAATTACAGACAGTCGTACTACTCATTCAAGTAAATCTCGGCTGGAAAATGTTCCTGGATATCAAGGACGCCACAACTCAAGTAGCTACTTCAAGAACAAATATTGTTTCGTACATTAATTTAGCCAATAACTTGGCTCTCTGTTTCACTTCCGTGTCACAACTCTACTATAATTGGGTGGATCGGACCGCGGTGATTCATTTTGTTCACCTGCTACAAAATAGTTGCTGTTTGAAAAACCTGAAAATCAGCAACCATTCTGGTGTAAGTTGCACATTTTGACACCAGTAAAAAATGTAACTACAATATCTATATCTATTGCTTAAACTTGAGGAATCTAAGTATAAGATGATCTGTTGGTCTATAGGTAATAATAATATTTGTATACACCCTTTGGATGATATGTATTGGGATAGCAACACTGTGGTTCAGTCTATTACCTTTCGAAGTGTCATTTCTAGACTTGAGGCTAGTTCTGGAAAATAGCATTAATTTCATACCGAGATTTTTCCCAGAATCCATTATGAATCATGTTGGGATCAAATTCTTTGGCCGGATTTACGTAATTTTTATACACGTCTACTTCGGCATGTTTATTTTCCTAGTTGATATCTACGGAGTTCCTATCTTCTTTTCCTCTAAATTAATAACGAAGAAATTCATGTTGTCGCTTGTGAGGGTCGGGGACAATGACTTCCCAACAGCAGAGGTAATGATTGCCAATTGTTTACTGCACACATTATAGCAAAGTTGTGGATTTTTTAAATTTTAAACAATGAAACTAAATAAATAACAGAGTTCACTGTGAACTTACAATTAGTCCCTCTATATTTGGGTTAGAGGGAGCAAATTTTATGGCAAATCCTGGGTATTTGAAATAATATTACAGACGTGCATTTTGTGCTTATTAGTTTTTGAGACTGTACGAGAGTTACAAGGAAATTCAGCGGGCAAAGAACATATTCTTTTCGGGTTGGACTCTAATGCTGTACATTGCTTGCATCACTTTCTACTCGGTACATGTCCGGGAAATTATTGATGCTCTTGGGCTGACTGGATTAGATGTGGACTTTATCACAAGAATTTCCATAGCAGTGATCATATGCGATGTGGCTGTGATGTTTAAATTCCCTGCTGATATCTGTACTCAGGTTAGTGTTTTTATTTTATTCATAAATAAATATGATTTATAAATAAAAATGTTCTTCCATTTTTATATTTTATTTTTTTAAATTTTATATTCAAAATAAAAGTAATAATTATGTACAAAGGGAATCCACGTAGGAGGAAACATTAATTAAGAATAGTGCTGTCCATGGGAACAGGAGGCACCCAGGTTTTTGGGAACAGGAACAGGAATGGGTGCGTACGGGAACACAAATTTTGTTCCCAAAACACTTTGGGAACGTTTGGGAACATAGAAATTGTTCCCAAAATATGGGAACAAAAGCGGGTTTGGGAACAGGAACAAAACGTGTACCTACCTGCTATTCACATGAAGTTTATAATATAAAAATACCTCGCAAACAAAATATTATTTTAAAAGTACGTCGCAACATATCAAATAAGTCACTCTTTCGCACGTCACTATTTAAAAAAATAGTAAATAATAATTATTCAACACGTGGCAAAAATGGAATTCTCTGAAACGTAAACCCAAAATTGTAGCTCCGAAAACTAAAGCGTGCTCTTTTCCTTAGTAGTTCAGCAAAAGTAATTATATTGAAAGTGCTACTTGTCTTAGCTAATTTCAGTTACTACTGTACTTTGCGCTGAGATAATTAATTTAATGACTGAATTGTCATTTAATTTCGAGTAGCTAAATGTATTGGAGATGGTGTGCTGTTATTTATTTTAAATAAAGTCAATTTGGTATTTGGTTTTTTAAATCGATGGATAAATAGAGTTATCTGGTGCATAAATGTGTAGGTTGTACTTTTCTGCTAGTCTTTAAGTACTTTTGGGAACAGGAACAGGAACATTCCTGTTCCTGCAGGAACAGGTCTAGGAACTTTGAATTGGTACCCATTTTTATGGGAACAGGAACAGGACCATTGCTTTAGTTCCTGAAAAAATGGGTACAGGTACAGGAACAGGTATGGGTACCAAATTTCCGTTCCCATGGACAGCACTAATTAAGAAAGAATTTTTTAAATCTAAATAATAGTTTATTCGTAATTACTCTGTTGGGCATAAAATGGGATCCGGATTCTAAATTGTCTTACTGATAAAAGTGTAGGGGAATTACGAAGCTTTTGAGAGGGAAAGTGCTTTTGGAAATCCCGATTTTTAAGCTCCGCATGATTTTGGAGGATATTTCGGATGGAGTTCATGGTAGTTCCTGTGGTCGATTTCTACGCATTACCCCAGCAAATTGTGGGCGTGTAAGTTCAAATTGAAAGTAATTCATCTAAATTACATTCTTTTATCGTTTGTGGCTGAATAAATATCGACAATAATAATTATTGATATGTAGTAGCATTCAATTGTAGCGTAATATGGATTCATTTACAGTTTGTGGGAAATGTTGTCACATTTTCACTGCTGACACTCCAAAACGGTCGATAATTTGACCAGGTTCCATTATTTATTGCAAATCGACGCTATTCCTACAGCATATAGTACCTATAGCTATACATATACGGAAGACATGAACTTCTACATCCTGAATGTGATTTCTCAGGGGGGATGTTCTAATTGGGTTCGCTGAGGAGAGCTTTAAAATTATAACCTTTGAAATAACTAATTTTATTCTATATCTAAATTGTAGCTCGGAAAATGTGTCCCGAAGCTGCACAATGTACATACGTGCATTGAAATATAAGGGCACTTCCCTGATTGGTTCCTGTTAAAGTTAAAAGCAATAATCATTTTTCTTGTTAAAAGACTATATGGGTCTTTAAAACTCACATTTTGTGGGTATTGGAACTACTCTTTTGAAGAAAATTGCATTATACATTCAAGTGCATTATAGAGAAAGAAGTATCACGTCAGATATAATTAATAATAATATATATATATATGTAATATAATTATAATAACTAATGCTGAGGGATCACACTTCTCTGCAAATCAGACAAGACTCAATCACTCAATGAACAGGGAATAATTATTCTTGTGTCACGTAGATAAAGTCAAATATTTAAAATCACCAAAAAATATTACAACCCCTATAATATTTAGATTGTGACGTTGTGTGAGATACAAATTACTGCAAAATTACTTTTTCGTAAATGTAATTAATTGAAATTTACTGTACATTCCCATTTCGCAAAAACGTTAATTTTTAAAAGAGTTTTTTTCCGCACAATAGTAGTTCGCTATGTGAACGAATACAATATATAAGTTTAGTACAAATAATTAATTATACTGAACTGTACAGATTAGCATCCATTCTATTTTGAAATTCAAATAAAAAATTAATTTGACAATTATTCAGCTTTTCCCAGCAAAATTCCTGACTTCTTTTGTGACCGCATCATCATCATGAATCATGTGCCTCTTGTCTCGATGAAGAGTAATAGCTAATATTATTATTGTAATTAATTACATATATTTCATTTCACGTTTCATTTCTATTGCTATTGTTGTAGGATACACATTCTTTATATTTTCAATATCTATGTCAAGCCCTTGGAACTTTTTCTTGCAATTTGAAATATAAAATCCTACTATATACTATTTGTAGTGCCCTGACCTACTACGCACCTACTGTAGTAATTACGTATGTACATAGAAACAGAAGCCATTTTTCAAACTCCTGAAGTTAACTATGAAATAATTCGAAAACTCGAAACATGAAACAGGGGTCATCAGCATTTGGAGGATACATAAATTTTTAGGAATTTTCCAATGCATTTATGCCGTAATTATGTGAGCAGTAATTGCAATGTGCAGTATCATTATAAAATGCAGCAAAAGGCATCCCTGCTCAAATATTAGCAGGATAAGTCAATAATTTATTAATAACCTGCTATATAGTTATGCTTTCAAAATTATTTTCTTCTCAACATTAATACTTCTGCTTATTGTCAGTATATTAGATGAAACTGGAAGAAAAAATATCATCTACATTCACCTTTGCAGTTTTGCATATTGGATAAAGTTTTGAGTAAAACCATTTACGTTAATACTTATTATACGAGTAATACTACTGATACTATACCACATTAATTAATTCTGTCCAATAATTGACTGATCATAAAATTTTAATAGACCGGAACAATACGAAGTATACGAACGAAGTACAGGAGGTGCTATAGTATCTTTAATAATTGCTTTTCTAAAATTTATCATTTACGTAAGTACATGGTTTGATGTGTACATATTTCTTAGCAAGCGGACTATTTGAGGGATAGAATATTATTTATTAGGTGTGTCACTGGACTAGGGAAAGTTTTTCAATTTCTTATACATGATGACCATTATAATTTGCCCCCATATAATTTGTAATTATATAGGAGGGAGTGACTCAGAAAATATATCGTTCCCCCAGGCAGTAGCAAATTTAAATCCAGATTTCTAAAAGTTGCTTAATTGATTGGGTTGATATTTGAGGTCACAGGATCAAGAGACGTCAAGCAAAGTCTACTTTTTCAGAATGTCAATTATTCTTCATTTTTTGACTCTCGTATAAAAATTATTTCAGAAAATGTTTTGATATGCTATATTGTATGAAATTTAGCTGGCTATTCGCAGGGATAGCAACTTTTCAGGGACATATGTATGTCTACGTTGAGAATAGTGGACATGACTGGAAAATCCCAGGAGCAAGGTTGCAGAAAATAGATTTAGACATAATAGTGACAAAGACGCAAACAATTTCCGATCTTACCCTTCTTTCAAGAACAGTGCAGCAAGAATGTGCGGCACGAAAATAAGTTATTATCTTTTCTTGACTTGAGTCTTCACTTGAATTTTTAGACTCTAAGACCGCAATTTTCGGTCTAGAAATTTGATATTAGACTCTAATGAACCTCCATGAATTTTGCTACGGATACAGCCTTTGGAAATAATTGTATGAATACCGGACTGACCTTGACAAAATGGTAAGATAAAAACTCCTCTGTTCCACATTTGTTTGCCACTTTTCCTGATGCTACATTTTTTCAACCTTGCCCCATGTTTTTTCCGGTTATGTACACACTTCTCGATATACAGACTTGTGTTGTCACTTCCTGGAAGCCTATAAAATTTCCGACATAAGCGTGAAAATACAAAAAAACTTGCGAGAAGAAAAAATGAAATCGGCATTACAAAATAACGACTTAGCTTGAAATTTGACGTTTCTTGACCCGGTGACCTCAAATACTAGCCCAGAAAAATTGATATAAATTTAAAAAAATTTAGAACTAAATTTGGTACAAACTGGGGGAATTAAATATTTCAGGATTCACTCCCTTATATGGGAAAGACAAAGGGGACAAATTATTCTGGTGACTCTGAGCAATACTCGAGATGTACAGTAAAACCTGTATATAGTGACCACCTATACAGTGGTCTCCTGTTCACAGTGGCCAGTATCATGTGTCCCCGTCATGCGCCCTATGTTTTAACATTACGTTAACCCTGTATACAGTGGTTTTCTCTATAGTGGTCCCCTGTCAATAATGGACCCGGGCTGATGTCCATTCATTACGAAATGCATGCTTCGAACTCTGAATACAGTGGTCAGCATTAAAAACCATGTGCACACGAAATCGTCGCTCATAATTTCTATAGATTTCTAAGATTATTCTAGATTACGGTTTCTTAAATAAAGCATATTCCCAGTACCATACCTCCATACCACGCACAGTTCAAAAACACTTTGATTTCCTTTTCAAAAAAATAGAAATATTAGAATTATTGGAAAATCTCAAAGTGAAAGTGGTAGGCAGGATAGCCAGCAAGCAATGGTTGGATTGAACCTTGGAAGAAGAAACATTATATTTGTTTAAATTATACTATATTTATGGAGAATCTGCCGGGGTCAATAATAAAGTAATTTTACGATAGTTGGTAGCTATTTCACGTAGTATTCAAAAACAATATTTAGAATTACCGTATAGAATTATCGTTATACAGAATATCTTGCTACCACACGTTAAAAAATTTTAAACGGTCAAAAATTAGTGATTATGTAAAAAAAATGCGACCGTTTCAATCATGTCTTCTTAAACGCGTTAAAATATTCACTTAATATATGCACCCTATATAGTGGTCCATGACCACTATACTGAGTATAGTGGTCACTGTACATAGTGGTCAAATATTAGGTTCCCTAGAGAAACCACTATATACAGGTTTTACTGTATTGGAATTGGGGTTTTTGCTATTATAACTGCAAGTTTTCGTTTCCATCCCTTGGTTAGCCTTGCTAATATAATTATACATACATCAAAATGCTCTAACCAGGATATCCGCGTCTGAATTGTGTATTTGATGTCAATCATAATTATTCATGTTTTAGTCTATATGTATAGCTATAACACTTTAAAAATTAAATTAAACTTGATTTCCGGTTCGAGAACCAAGCAATACGCAATAATGATTACAGTACGCAGCAATAGATTTCCGTAGATTGGTTCTACATTGAATATGTTACATTTTATTCCGAGTTCGAAACATTAATCGAACTTTCGCGTCTGTAATAATTTCAGACCACTTACCAAGTCTTACGCTGCTACATTAGACAGCAATACATCTCAAATTGTATTCCCATTAAGATGTGTGATTCTCTTTTGCTCACGTTAAAATGTATGCTCATTGCAACTAATGGAAACAATTACCACAGTAAAGTTTTTTCACAGCGGAAACATATGTAAGTATGATTCTGAAGGATTCCTTTTTCCTTTCATAACTAACCAGACGCCAAGGGAATTTTCATGAATTAATAAACATTACAAACTACTGCAATAACCCTTTAAATACTCGTGGTTTTTTCATATATCTACCGAACTTGTCAGGAATGGGAAATCTAGAGTCTGTCTCTGTTTTATCCGCAGGTCCATTGATTGTTAGCTTGTGGAATATTAACTTTCAATAATAGTGATGATAGTAATTACTTAAACTGGAATATGTTGCTTTCAATCAAATGACTCGATGACTCAATGAATGATTTTTAAAACTGTTGCAGTACATCTTCACGTTATTAGATATAGGCCAATTAACTCAAACAATTGGAATCTTTCCAGTTCATATATACATACATACATACGTATAACCATGTATATAACCTGTAAAATAACCACGTGAATTTTATTTAATTTTTGGAGTTTCAGTAATTTTATCACTCAAACTCCGGCTAGGTCCTTAAAAAATTAGCACCCCCACAAAAAAACCCATAAGTTTTTGAAATAATTCTAATTTTCATTTGTAAAATTTTTTTAAAAAACGAACAGCAATCCGACCTGTTGAGAAGGATATCGCCCCGTTTTTAACTCAATGTCTAAGGAATTTATGTATAGTGAAACCTTGTACAATGCACTATAGGGCTGACGTCAAAATATGTTCCAACATGTTATGTTCCAACTTTCAACATGATTGCGTTTTTTGGTTCTGGTAACAAGTATACTGTTTTTCTACACAATAAATTACTGTGACTATGGCATCCTACCGAGGGTCAGTGTCAGTACACACTGAATATACTGCATGCCTCTTAAAGTACGAATAAGTTTATAGTACCTAGAAATATACATGCCGATAGTATGTACACTTGTTTACGTAATTAACTTCTGCGTGCATATTACAAACGTAATGGTTAAGGTAATACTAAGCAATTACTTTCAGTACAGTACAGCATGTAATTATATTAAGGAAATGTTTACAGTAAAACGTGTGATGTTGCAAAAACAAATAAGAACTACTTGACGGCAATGTCCATTATCATCGAAAGTTGCAATCCCACATTATCCAACCAAGTTTTTTTGTTTGTAGATTCAGCATTTTAATCGAACAACACGTAGCAAAATAAAAATGTCCGTCAAACGGAAAATATATGATTTCAATGAGTACGCAAATTCATTCTAAATATGCCCTGATCGTACCTTCGCTAAACAGATCATGGACTTGACGTTACAATGTGTATCAAACAATTCACAAATTGGACTGATCAATCGCTCGTTGAATGAAATATTTGCCTTATCCGGACATTTCTTAATTATTATTACTTGTTATATTGTTTATATTATCACGCCAACGTCTTCAGAAACAATTCTCTTCCTTCCCGTACACCCATATCTAGCAACTGTACAAAAAAAATTCTGCTCGTTTTTTCAAGAACAATGTAACATCCTATTTGGGATTTGTACGAACAAAATTAATCTTTCTGTTTGAACCTAAACGGGTGTGGAAAAAGTTCTCGATACTGCGATCCGGGATCGTTGACAAAAGGGGCCAAAGCAGTTGGGCAACATTGAACGGCGGGATAGTTGGCCATTTTGAAAAACACTTTTTTCGCTACCCAGGTAGTTGGCCAAAACTTTTTGGTAGTTGGTCAAAAAAGTTTTTTGCTACCCAGATAGTTGATCACAAATTTTTGGTAGTTGGGCAAAAATTTTTTCCTATACCCAGGTAGTTGACCAAACATTTTTGGTAGTTGGACAAAACATTTTTTTCGTTACCCAGGTAGTTGATCAAAAATTGTCGGCGGGTTGTTGGCCATCTTACCCCGTCGGGTTAGTTGACCATTTACTGTTGTCAGGATCGTTGACCATCTGGAACTTTTTATTAAAGTAGCATTATTAATGTAATTCTTTCTGGCCCGGACTTCTCGTCATGACCGCCATCGCCACGAAACATTTTTCATAGTCAGCTAAACAAGACATTTGTGAATGTATTAACTGGCTGACAACATATCCTATAGTAAATCCTGTTTTAAATTTGAGTTGTGCACAAACTCCAAATTCCACACGCATGGTTACGTTTCCACTTTAGCGAATCATTATAATTTTAAATAGAGAAGTACCCAGCACAAATGAAGGGGAATATCGCACAAACATTTGATCCCTGATACGAACCATAACATTTAGAATCTGGAAATACCAGGTGAAGATAGTTTTTTAATTTTAATTTTACCAGTTCTAAATGCCGTTAAGTGAACTTGACATGCTTCAATAGTCTACAAATATTCCTATAATTCTACGACGGCTGAGCCTACCTATTTTATAAGCTAGGGTTTAGCATAAATTCTTGCACTATATCCTGCCTACAAGCCTCTTCAAAATATTATTTGCACCCTATAACTATAGAATACAAATAGACTTACATGTACAAAAGGCGGACGCGGATGATAGGAGGATATGGCTCCACAAAGTTCGGTAATCGGCCGTCGCAAGTCGCAACTAGACACTAGATCTCGTTTCGCTCATAAAAACAGCCACCTCGTGCATTGATTATTTCTCTGTGCTCAACGTTTAGTTAGCAGCTGCCATTGCCGATATTTTTTTTTACATTTTGAAACATGGTCAACAAAAAGGTGAAAATTGTAAATTAATTTAAAGACTACATCAAAGGTTAATTACTCCTGAGGGTTTCGGATAAATCCTTTCTGTAGGAAAACAGAAAAATAGACACTTTTGGTGAGACAGGAAATATTCTGACTACGATTTTGAAATTCCATTCAAGATTTGATGCAGGGCAACACTTGCAGGAAATCATTATCACCTCCCAGGGACAGTGTTTCTATTCGGTATAGATAATTGCCGTGGTTCCGGTTCGGTTTCGGTTCAGGTACGGTTTCGGGGCAACGGTTAAAAGAACCGTTAAATTTCGGTCCGGTTTCGGATCAACGGTTTAAAGAACCGTTAAATTTCGGCCCGGTTTCGAGTACAAAAATTAAAACCGAAAGTTTTCGAGTAGGGTTCGTTTGGATGAAAACGCGAAACAAGCATTTGTCAACTATCATTTGAAAAGGCGACATAATTTTGACTTCCACAAAATTGAATCCTATATATACATGTTCTGCTGGTTCGGGAAACGATTTTATTTCCCGGAACGGTTCCGGGAAGACAAAAATGTCCCGGACGCGAACATATCGGTTCCGGTTTCGGGAACAGAAATAGGAACTTTTTCGGTTCGGGAAAACCAGTCGGGTCGAGTCCATGTTTTGATACCGTTCAGAAACACTACCCAGGGATAATAAACATCTCAAGGAACTACTGAAAAATTGAAGGCATTTCCTCTAGATTTTTAGTTTTGTATTTTTGGAGCATTTATTCGGAATTTTTGAATACTTTGAAAGAGGTGAATTTGGAAACATGTAATGAAAAAGTGGAATGAAGTTACCCCTGCCAAGTGCAATGAGACCACGAAATCTTCAAAATAAAAATCCCATCAGTTCAAAAACCTAATGCAGTAGACATTACTGTCATAATACTAACATTGTCGTGTACATCAGTTCACTTCTTTTAAACACAGCAAATGCTTTGATTGTGCTATCCCTATACATATGTGTACAGTCAAACCTCTTTATAGTCACATCGCAGGGGACCGTATATAAAAGTCGACTATAGAGAACGTTGACTACTGAGTAGGGAGTTCAGAGCTAATCCCGCCGCGACAATCCCGATGGTATTATTCCCGCGAACAGTATTCCGCTGTCAATTTGACCGATATATACAATCCCGCTCACGATAATCCCGACAACTAATGAGATAATCCCGCCATACAATGAAACAGAATTTAATGAATATAAATTAATGTTGCTATAACAACCGTGAAAATACAACAGTTTATCACTCAATATCAAAAGTAATAAACTTATGCATTCATAAATTCAAGCAGAAGCAAAATTCATTGGTTACAATGCTACAACGAGAACGGCAGTCATCAAGTCAATGCATGCATGTGTCTTCACTTTTATTATGAACATAGTGTAGCGGAGCAGCTACATACACATGTCACAATTCACAATATAGGTACATATCAAAACAGCCAGTCTGTCAACAGTACACAGCTTGTTGTCAAGGAGATGGATACTATTAAATAATAGGAGCATACAATTATTGTTTACTGAAGTTAATACAATAAAACTTGGTTCGGGAATATCGTCAGCGGGGTTATGGTTGGCGGGATTAAATACTATTGAGATCGGGATTAAATCATCGGGGTTGCTTCGGCGGAGTTATCACTGGCGGGATTGTCGAGGCGGGATTAGCTCTGGACACGCTGAGTAGTCAACTTGTTAACATAACAATACGGGAGAATCTCTGGGACCAAATTATTTTATGACTATACAGAGAAGTTGCTTATAGAGGTAATGACTATAAAGAGGTTTGACTGTATAGAGCTATCAGAAGTGTTTCTGTAAACTAAATTCCCTCCTGTATATTTGTACAATAATAATTACCAATGCTGTGAGATACTACAGGCCCTCTGTACTACAGAGGCTCAGTACACATTGAATTTACTGCATGCAGGAGTGGATTAATAAACTAATTTTTACCCTGGCCCTAACCCTTTAAAATAGATTCGTTGGCCTTTACGCATGCAATCTGAGGGCCTTAGATAATACTTTTTTACTCTGGCCGTAAATTTTTTACCCTGGCCGGGCCACCCCGTAAATCAACCCCTGACAAATCAAGCCTCTTAAAGTACAAATAAGTTTATGACACCTGGATGTACAGGAGACAGACTTTGTACAATTATTTTCGTAATTTAATGTATGTGCGTGTTTTGTAAGCAAAGTGTGAACTGTTGCAGAAACAATAAGAACTGCTACTTTATAACAGTCCATAATCATCACAAGTTGCAAGCGTAAATTATCCAACCAATTACTCTCGTTTATCGAATAAGCATTTTAATTCTAACGATGCAAATCCTGTAACAGCATAAAAGTACCTAGTAATCACAATATATACGAATTTAATAAGTAAGCAAATATTTTCTGGAAGTGCACTGATCTTCAATGAACACTCTGAGCACGTCATGGATCTGATGATACAATATGTATTAAACAATCCACAAATTCCGTTGACCAATCGCTCGTTCAATGAGATATTTGTCTGCTCAGGGCATAATTCACAATTATACTTAGAATGCTTTCAACAACAATTCCCTTTCTTGAAACTTCCTTTGTACCCATAATGTACGTAAAAATTGTCAGCGTGTTTTTTCCAAGATCATCTATGAATATACAGTTCTTTTAAGAATCATTCGAAGAGCCTTCATATTTTTGTATGAGCCTACCTCAAAATGAAAGAGTCATTTTCTAAGCGCCCACTTCGAAAGCAGTGGAGTTTACTGTTACTAACTTTAATCGTAGTAGCAGTATTGATATATCATATCAAAACGTTTGAACTACAACCAAATATTTACACTGTACCCATCAGCTTCAGCACACTCAACAAAGAGAATAGTAATTCAAGTGAAGAAAATAATATTACTTCACAAGATCCCGGGGTCAATATTCTTGAAGGTAAGAAATGTTAGAGGGCAAATATTTCGGATTTAAAATTATTCTAAATTATTTGGTATACACAATAGTCAACGTACATTTTCAAATCAATTTATGCGTTACAGATAATTTACTTCTCAATGCAAGTAACGAAAAAAATACGGTTAGTGTGGATGCAGAACAGAAGGAAGAAACTATTGTGGGTAATGATACAACTCATTAATATTACTGTATAACTCGGATTCTAATGTAATATTCTTTGACAAAGAATTTCATTGTGACAGCCATCAATGGGTTCCAAGTTTCAATGTTTACCGTCAGGGGTGGATTTATGGGGCGGCCCACGCTGGCCCCGCGAGGGTAAAAAAATTAGGGCCAGGGTTAAAAATAAAAATGAACTAAGGCCCACAGATTGTATGCCTAAAGGCCAACAAATCTCCTAGGAGGATTAGGGTCAGGGTAAAAAATATTCGCTTATTCCACATCTGTTTACCATCATAGAGAGTCTCGAATGAGTTATGTTATTAAATATTGGGCACAATTTTGAAACAGGACATCCCCGATGTTTAGTACACACCTAAATTGAATGCACATAATTATACTATAATAAATAATAATGCAGTAAAAATTGCATGCAGATTTGTCGGAGTTTATCGTAAACACCCCCAGCTGCCGTCTTCCAAAGACAGAACTACGGCCAAGTTTTTATGCTGATTTCATGAACTGGAATGAAAACAGATCCCCCGATTGTAGCAAAGATACGAAGATTGTGACGTTACTTGACGAGGAGTTTGTAAGCCATAAGTAACTCTAACTTTTAAAACATATCAACCAATTTAATAAATAATTACTACAACAATCTAAAACTTTCAATTTTATTCTAGTTCCTGCAAATAAATGCATCCATTTCACCAAATTCATGTTATTTAATGGAAATCACGAGGAATCCCGAATCGGACAACAGTTACTTGTAAGTAAATATTTTACTGCTAACTAGCCCCATACCATGCACATTCAAAATTCTAGGAAACATATTTTGTTTCAGATTTGTCAATGAAAGGGTTATCAATGATAGCCTAGTTGCCGTACATGATTTTGAGATGATGATGATAAACTGCAGTAACATATCAACTGTCGAAGCCAACATACCAATGAAAGCTCAAGTATTGAAAAAAGTCCAGCACTGGAACCAACAGTTGAATAAACCTATAAATGTGCTTATCACTGGCTTTGACTCTACATCCAGAGTTCATTTTCTACGAGGACTTCCCAAAACAATGGAGATACTCAACCAACTGGATTTTTTAAGTTTTGAGGGTTACCATACAATTGAACCCAGCACATTGCCTAATTTATTTGCAATGTTAATGGGTCTTACAATTAGTCAGGTACGAAAATCTTGTGCTCCAGATTGGGACACACCGTTCGATCAGTGCCCACTGATTTGGAAGAATTTTTCCGCCCATAATTACGTAACTGTATACCTTGAGGATGGAGATGGTAGTTTCAATTGGGGTGGACAGTCGGGCTTTACAACCGACCCTACAGACTACTTTTTACATGCGTTATTCCAAGCAATAATGAACTACCGTTCGGCAAATAATTTAGACGAATCATGCGTCTCCTCAGAACCCGTTCCATCATTTATGCTTCGATATGTACGTCGATTCTTGGAGAAGTTTAAATCCTCTCCATTTTTTATCTTTAACTTTCTAAATGACCCCTTTCATGAGACTGCATATGCCATTCCCAGTTGCGATGAAGATCTTGCAGAGTTTTTCCTGTATTTAAAATCTCAAGAAGACTTATTAGAGAACACACTAATTATCATAATGGGTGACCATGGAGACCGCATCAACTTTTTCTCTCACGATAACATGGAAGGTTACCTTGAAAGAGCTCTACCGGGACTATTTCTTCGCATACCAGATCGACTTCAGAAGAATTTCCCGGAATTTAGAGAAGCTGCTTCCATCAACACCCATAGACTCACAACTGCTTTTGATATACACCATACTCTGCTTCATATAATGTCCTTGAGTGGCCTCTCTCTATCAGATACTGAATTTCAACCAAGCTTACATGACAGGTCGAGTCTCTTTGTGGAAGTACCTACTACTAGGACCTGCGACAGTGTCAACATTGAAGATGGATATTGTGTTTGTAATACGTCGCTACACAATGAAGCAATTGATAATCCTTTTTTCGTCAATCAGCTCATCACTTTTGGGATAAGAAAGCTCAACTCAATACTAGAACAGTCGAAGTATTTTAACGTTTGTGAGGAATGGGAACGAGTCAAAAAACCTCTCATTTCAGCTAATTTAGTCGACGAAGCTGATGGTGTGAAAACTGTCCTTCTGAAATTTATTGCAGACCCAGAGGATAGTGAGTTTTCTGCGAAATTTCATGTCACAACTAATTCCACATCCAAGGAAATTCAGATAGACATGTACGGAGAGTTCTCCAGAATTAACAAATACGGGAACCAAAGTTTTTGCGTGGGGTTTGACACAGATGAAGACAAAAAAATGAAGGAACTTTGTTACTGCAAGCTACATGAGGACAAAAGCTAATAAAAGCAATGCATTTAAAACCATTACGTTGCATGTTCAGTGTACCAAATTGGATTTTAATCAAATAATTAACTCTGAAAAGTATGCTTTGTTATTGATTAATACAGAAGGCCACTCCATCCACATTAACTCATAGTGACATCTATCGATTATTCCTCTTATGAAAAATCAAGTTCTTGAAACCCTTCAGCTGCAAAACTGAAAAATATACAGCATGATGACAAAATAAAATTAATACATAAGAAACTTACCTCCTGGCGTTCCTGTTAATTGTAATCCAAAATCTGATGTTTCTTTTCATATCCTTCTTCTTATTGCTCTCGACCTGTCCGTTGATTTAAACTTTCGCGGCTTTGGCTTTACAATTCAAACCTTCGCGGCTCATTTCAATATATAGCCAAGCAAGTCGGTGGTTTATACAGCAAGCCGAGAAGCACAGCGGGCTGAAACGTTGTCGCAGAGGAGAGATTTTTCAGCTCGCTTAGCTCGCTGTGGTTCTCAGCATATACCAACTGCTTGCAGCATACTGGAAGCTCGCAATACGCAATTTTAGATTGTCACTTAAAAGCGCTAATCATAATTATTATAAACATTAGACAAATCATCAAATTTGGATTAAATTAAGTCTGCAGACCTTTATCTACTCCCTGAAATGCGAAACCACATCTTTTAGTTTAAGTTTCAATCTTACGAATTTTTCAGCTAAACTGCAATGTTCAACATTTTAAGTCGTGACGCATTCCATAATGTAATAAATTACTTACTGAAATCCAACTGTGTATACATACCTCATAATTTTGTATTGGTTCTCATCTTCCTTGGCCTGATTTTCGAAAATTATCCAGGTTAGAATTTCACAAAAAAGTAACCCTCATTCCTTATTAAACCTGACCTGCAAGGGCAAGAAAAAACATCTGTCATAATATTTTACTCACATCGCAGTAAACATCCCCAAATTAAATTTTACAAGTAATTACGCCTTGCGATTCAATTAAAACCAAACCTAATGATGTTGACACTTACAATTCCCTCCCATGTAATAATTGGAATGAAAACCTTACCGTCTTCTGAACGTCTTCTCAACACAGATATACAGAATTCTGTTTGACTTTCACTCTCAGTGGCCCTCAATGTAAATAAATCGCTCGACATGTTTGTTTAAATTTCGATCTCAATCGACCAAACACTTGACACTTACAATTAGCAGAGTAGTAGTCATTCCGTATGTCTAAATTACTTGTGTACTAAAATCAATGACAGCAACCGCTAATAAAGCTGAAGGCGTTCAAAATTGTAATCATCGTAAATTGGGCTGAGTTCTACTTTCCCGACCACAAAATTACCTTCCACCATCCACTCAACCATATGTTAACATTATAATACATAAGTAACTTCCACCACATTTCCACCTCCCAAAAACTTTCACTTGACCTTCCACTTGACCTTCCACCAAATTTTCCATCTAACCTTTCACCTTCCCCTTGATCATTCCACGTGACTACTCACATTACCCAAACAGACCACTCTGTAGTCTGGCTTTGTCAATATTTACACATATTTAACTAAATAAATACTGTGTTGCCCCCCTACATGAGTTACTGCATGACTCAAGCTCATTTAATTTGTGCCCATTCATCTTAAAATGACAGTCTTGGATCAATTTCGGTGTGTTAACTTATGTTTCGCATTTTTTATTCGTAGAACTAACACGGAGGTGAAAGCACTCGAGTTTTTTTTGTTAAAACTAACTCGTGTAATTAACTACAAACACGCAGGGTACCTTTGAGGAAACAAGTTACTGTTACAAAATCATAATATTTGCAAGCTTGATGGTCAGATTTTGATGGCTTTGGGTAGAATTTTGTCAAAGGACTGATAAAAAATCAACCACTGGAAAACAACTTGGTTCAAAAGAACTCAGAACTCATGGTGAAAGAGCTTAAAGGTGAACTGATTTTTAAGGGCTTCAATAAAATGCGGGATGGCTTGATGACTCAATAAAATTCGGGATGGTGGGATGGCGGGACGACTCAATAAAATGCGGGATGGCGGGATTCGCGGGATGGGATGCAGGATTACTCAATGTAATACTGCGGGATAACGGGATGGGATGCTGGATCACTCAGTAAAATTAAAAAAACAGTCATTCAACTTACTTGTGATTGTGGGAATATAGCCCAATGAATCACGTGAATACAAGAAGAATCCTAGTTTATACTCTAGCTTATAAGGTAAATGAATAATTTCAAAATTCGAAAT
Source organism: Allacma fusca (assembly GCA_947179485.1). Classification (NCBI taxonomy): domain Eukaryota; kingdom Metazoa; phylum Arthropoda; class Collembola; order Symphypleona; family Sminthuridae; genus Allacma; species Allacma fusca. Next base: position 28,247,107 of record OX359246.1, read on the forward strand.
TTTTTTGGAGCATATTTACAAAACGCTCGAGCTTGTTGCTAACCGTGACTAGACCTATCACGATATTTCAGATTTTCGAGCATACATAATTATACTAATATTTAAATGAATACTAATACTGCAGTTTTGTAAACATGACCCAAAAAAATTACAGCCCAAAAAAGTATAAGCTACGCTTCTTCTTGTATTCACAGGATTCATTAGGCTATATTCTCACAATCACAAGTAAGTTGAATGATTGTTTTTTCATTTTATTGAGTGATACCGCATCCCATCCCGCCATCCCGCAGTATTACATTGAGTAATCCTGCATCCCATCCCGCCATCCTACATATTTTTAAATTCTAACGTAGAGCCTACACATTAGAGCATCTCGGTCGGTTAAAATTTCTAGGTAAGCCCGTAAAAAGCCCGGCCCGCCCGGGCTTCGGTCGGGTACGGGTAAAATGTATTGCGCTTGACGGGTTACGGGCGGGTACGGTCTTTTCAATGTTAAAAAAGACCGTGAAAGCCCGTAAAAGCCCGTGAAAAAATTCATAAGTGGTGCATGCAGGAACAGGGGTTGTAAAAGTACATTGACTTGACTACATGGAACGATTTTCAAACGTTTGTAATCTTACCTTGAAAACAAAACCTTAACATACGATGTCAACGAATTAAATTACAGGAAAAAGCCGGAAAATCGCAAGTTTGGAAAGAATTTAAACAAATACTGTAGCATGGTTGAATATATGTTTCCATAAATTATGTGAAGTGCAATGAGTGCAGGAATATTTTAGCAAGCAATCGCGGCAAGGCGGGACAGCAAATCTGGCCAAACATAATTGTAAGAATTCTGCAGTGGAAGCAACCCCAGCTCTTACCAATTTCATTCAAAAAAGGACGAAATGCAAAATTTAATAAACAAATTATTCTGGGTCTATAGCTGTGGATTTACAAGCTTAACTAGTATTAGCGGGCGGGCAGCGGGCTTTTTTAAATTTTACGGCCGGGCTTTATCGTTGAACTTTAACTTCGGGCCGGGCGGGCACGGGTAAACATTTCCGGGCCGCGGACGGGCACGGGCCTAAAATATCCCACAGGGTGATGCTCTACTACACATTAGCCTATACTACCAGATCACTCTCGAGGTTCAACCTTACCTACAACCTGCATACATCATTCCCGAGTATTGTCCTACCTACAATCGACATATATCTTTGTCGGAATCGAATCCTATCTGCAAACCAAAGGTGTCCAAATGACTCATTGTCAGTCTATCCTAGATCCTCCCTATATTTAAAACTTATTTTTGGAACGAGCCTGCATATGTACATGCCTACATTTTAAAAGCCAAATAGATTAGCCTATCCTGCATCCTTCATATATGTGGAGCACTAAGCCTACATGTAAGCCTACATTTCATTGAAAAATCAGTTCAACGTATTTTACACTCTTCCTACATATAATATATGTTTTTCGTTGTCGACGGAATTCTTAAGGGCATTCTATGGGTCTCTTATTATTAAACGCCCTGGCTCAAGTCAATGGGGTCGGAATAAAATATAGTTTGAGTCAAAACTGCTTGCAGGTATCAGGTAGTACCTGAAAAATACCCGTCGGGTCGGGTTCGGGTCAAGTTCGGGTCAACTACAAAAAAAGTACCTGAGATTTGGGTCAAGTGCGGTTAGATCAAGGGTCCGCACCTGAGAGTACAGGTTGGGTTACGATCAAGTTCGGGTTTAAAAAATATACCTGAGCTCAATGTCAGGTACAGTGAATTTCCCATATAGTGGTTTTCTCTTAGATGGCATTCCCTCTTTAATGGCATCAAACAACCCTCCCTAGAGGTTTGCAATGTTAAAGGTATACAATATAGTATAACCCTCTATAATGGTATTCCCTCTATAATGGCACTATTATGTGTTACGGTGGCCCAGACAATGCGAAATTATAATGGCAGTTGACATAAAATTAGCTAGATAATGGCTACAAAAGTATAACATGATGTTATAAAACGTGCGAGCGATTAATAATGCTTATCTCGGTTGGTTCAACTTTAATTTCAAATCTTAATACAGTTTGATTAATATTTTGGCTTACTGAAGTCCTGGTATGATTAGCTGGATTTACGTCATATGATCCGTGACTTGAGTTAAAACGAAGTTATAACACAAATCATTGCCATTTTTGTTTGGGCTCACTTCTAATAAGTTTCAATTCGTGTTGATTTTTTAAAAAAACCTTTTCAAAATAAAACAATAAATAAAAAAGAAAAACCTCATAGTGACAAAACCGCAGAGTACTCAGTGGAAGTAATTCCCATTAACATAATTCCAGGAATTTGGTTTCTGGAATGGTAACCTTGCAGTCGAAAAGTTTGTTACGACTAACATTATTAATAGTATGAGGAAAACTAAAGTTACTGAACATCTTAAACTCAATGAGGCTGATACCTCATAATTTTGAGTATTCTGTAAATGTATTTAGCTACAGTTATGATCTATAAACATTAATAGTACATAGTTAACCATTAGTCACTTTCAGTGGCATCCGTATATAGTGACAGGAATTTGTTACTCCCTTGGAAACCACTATATAGGAAATTCACTGTACAAGTTCGGTACGACGAATTAAAAATACCTGAACCCGAACTAGCAATTTCAGGTATTTAGCAAGTATTTTTTTACCGCAATAATTTAACTATAAGTTCACGTGAATGAAACTCAAAAGCAGAACTGAACGTAAATGTAACTTCACAGGGCTGAAGAACACGTGGTAGTTAGTGATGCATGAGAGCTGCAATATGAATTAAATAACAAACAGCCAAACTGTGCTAATTAATTTCATGATATAGCCTTAACATTGTAGCACACATCATCAAATCGGAATAAATTTGGTGTATACTTGTGCCTTAAGAATTGGTTACTTTTTTTAAATTAATTAATTTAAGGCTTGGTTACAATTTCAAAAGCTAGATGATCTCCGGTCTCGTGTTGAAGCTATCGCTCAGAGAATGCTTTGGGAATCTTAAACTGGTTGTTTCTATTCTTTTTGTTATGCTTGTCACTTAAAATTATTACAGATTTACACAATTGTGATTAAGCATCTGTTGTGAGCAAGTGATATTTACTTGGATAAAGTATTAGGATAGAACCGCACCTCAGGTATTTTTTCAGGTGGGGGTAACGAAGCAATACCTGATCCAAAAATACCTGACAGGTGCAGATATTAACTCGGATCCTGAGGGCCAAGTTCGGGTTGACGAAAAAAATTAACCGGATATTTCAGGTGCAAATCTCGGTTTTTGGCTACCTGAAATACGCTCTGGTTTGAGTTTAGCAACCTTGGCCAAAGTCCCTAAGAGCAGAACAGTCGATTTCGATGTGGTTTGCACCGAAAATCGTGACGAAGTTTTATAACGGGGATGTATTTTTCAAAAGGAATGTTGCAACTAAGATTTAAAAAATTATGTACCACATGAAACAATTTCCAAAGTCAGCTAAACAAGACAATTTTGACAACGGAAATCTACTAGCTGACTGATAACATTTGTGTCTCATTGTCAGTAAACCCTGTTTAAGGTCAAATTGTGTTCAAGCGCCAATCTTTACTCGAGCTGTCGAGTTGATAGAGTTTGTGCTTTACTGAATACTACAACTCTAAATTTCGGTGAGGTTTCAATGCAAGGCCATCATAAATTGAATATTCTGCAAGTAGCAGGTGTAGATTACTTTTCGTTTTATCCGTTCTTTAAATGAAAATGACATTCCTTAGTAGCCTACATATGACTATAATTATACGCTGGCTGATCCTACTTAGTTTGTAGGGTAGGTTTTAAATGTGCATAATTACTTGCACCCTAATTTGCCTACAAGCCTTTTCAGTAAATCCCTGACCCTATAAATAGCCTACAAATAGGCCCATATGTAGGATAGGCGAACACCTTTGCTGCAAACTATAATAAAATTATGCATGCAATAGGTACAGATTGAAGCCTACAAGTTATTGACAATGATTTTACTTTCGAAATTAACAATGCAGAATGGGCATTGAAAATGTATGTTCAAGTCACATTAATAAAATTTGCTGCCGAAACGTTTTAGATATGGTTAGGGTATGTCGATTGAAAATGCCCTGCAGTATTTGCCCGCCCAGCTGAAAATGCCCAAAATGCCTGCCCACATGCCCAAAAACTGGGCATGTGGGCAGCTTTTGAAAATGCCCTGATTTTGGGCATTTTGGGCAGGGCAAGTTGGGCATTTTGGGCATTTTCATGGCACCAAAATTGGATTACTAGCATATATTCGGAGTATCCATCCAAATGCATGAAAGCGCAGCCAAGGAAAAGTTGCAAATGTGAATGTCTGGTTATTCGCTTATTCGCGTATATTTTAATGGCAAAAACAGTCAAATCAATTTAATTTCATTGACAAGAGGTGATATCATTTATCACTCCTATGAAAATAAATTTCACATATGCGTCACTGACGGGCGGGCAGAAGTTCGATTTTCTTTTGAAGCACGAACTCCTAAAGTAAAAGTCTGATAGTAATGGATCAGTCAAAATTTAAATGGGTGATGTAGCTGAATTTTATACTCATTTTATTCTACATCACTATTGTCTGCAGTTTGCAACGATCAGCCAAAAATGGCTCAAATAGAAACCAATATACATCCTCCAACCGGGTTCCCCAAATATTGTTGTTTGTAGTTTTTTGGTGGATAAAACAATTACCGTTATTACCATTACCGTATGGGTTCAAATTTTAACCGAAAAGACATTTAATTACATGTAATATACATACATGCATAGGGGTATGTGAATATTCCCAGGATGGTGGAAGTTAATTTTACATCGTCTGCAGTTTGGAAAAATGATTCCTAGAATATTTTAATTTATAGCCGTATCGTGTACTGTACAGGTGTTTCACAAATTGTAATGTTCAATATGACCTATGGTATCCAAACGTATTTCATCACCGGTTGAATTAACTTCGTCAAAATAATGACATACAAAATAAAATTTTCAAGATAATTTCGAACGCTTTTTCTCCAAAATTACAAAGAAATTTTCAAATTCATTGTCAAATTGTATAGATTGTTCTATTATATTCCACGATTCTGCCCAAAATGCCCAATTTTTCCTCGATGAAAATGCCCAAAATGCCCTTGCCCAATATGCCCTATTATGCCGCCCTGGCCCTAAAATGAAAATGCCCAAAATGCCCTGGCATTTTGGGCGGGCGAGTTGCCCAAAATGCCGGGCATTTTCAAATCGACATACTCTAGATATGGTTTAGCAATTTTTTATATGCCTTACTCATTAAAAATCAATTTCTGCTTCGTGTTTTATTATCCACTAATTAATACAATAAATTTACAAACTGATTCTCATGCTGAATCAACTTTTCACTTAACGCAGCACGATAACACGTTATTTCGAATGACACCAAGACTTACTTGCGTCAATGCAAACGAATTGAAATTGTTTGAATTTCAGCAAGTAAACAAAAGTAAAAAAACATCTAGATGAGGCTTTCATTCAGCACCTTGGACGTTCGAACATGAATACCGACCGTTGTAACGCTATTATCTATCATTTTTGTTTTGTATATACATACTGATTATTCTCAGCATACATGAACTGCAGAATTTCTTCCCCGAAATATGTAGCCTACATAAAATTGCCTACAAAATATTTGAAAATTTGAGCCTAACCTACAATTTTACCTACTTCTGGGCATACCTGTAGGGTATGCGCCCAACTTTGCCCTTCAGGAATGTCTTCGACGACCGTTAAGGGAAAGTGCAAGACAAATTTGAAGTGGTTGTTTGATCATTCACGAGGTCAGTGTCGTCAGGGGATCGTGTAAACCAATATCGTGTTAATATCGATTTTGAAATTTTTACGAAAATTTTCAAAATTTCGAAAAATGAAAAAATTCGAAGTGGTTTGCACATCTACATGGTCAGGAGTTTGTGTTGGGCAAATTTGTTTTCACCTAGGCTTAATCAATAGAAGCCTTTGTGTCCGCAAGGTCAGAAACCAGATCATTCCATTATATCGCTTCGCTCATAAAAAGGAACATACATAAACAGGAGTGAAGCACATTCCCAAAGTTGTGAAACCATAGGGATCGTGCTATGTTCTGAGGACACATATATATGCGTCACCCGCTGCCCACTTTAGGATGCTTCCTGTAGCAAGTACTATTGATATCGATGTGATTACTACTACTATTGATGTACTATTGATATCGATGTGGCTGAAGCTGAAGATTCAGCCACAAAAATTGTTATTCCGTGATATCATTTAAAGAGTTTTGTTTCTCATGCAGTCTCGCAATCCCGAGAGTGACCTGTGCCTGTTGTGTGAAGAAGGGAGACTTCTATGTTACTGTGTCAACTAAAGTCTCTGCACAAGCAGTGATGCAAACAGCCCGCAAAACGTTTGAATTTCAATCAATGACGTCTAGGATTTTTCCAGGAGAATTATATGGTTTGCGTCCATTTGTGATTGCTCACGTTTCTGCCTTTGTAAGTGTTGGTTGTTACTATTCCTGTTTCATCGTGTTTTTCGCTTATCATTGTGTGACTGTGACTTGTAACGTTTTTAAGTTACTGCTCTGAACTCAATAGCATGTAAAACTTCTTAGCGTAGTATTCTTACGATTAGTTCAAGTTTCCTGCGCAGTGGTTTTCAAACACAAAATGACATTAATTAAATATCAAACCAGCTACATATATTAAAACATTTGAAAATTTATAAAAACAATATTTATTCTTCGGTTTCTACGGTTTACACTTCTGTTTTAGACGTTGTGATTTGTGATGGAGGATGATTTAAAATTCAGAAGAAGACCGACCGAGAAGCGAATCTCGCAGCGTTTAAATAAGTTATTAAATAATTTCGGGGCAAATTAAATATATTTGCGGGCCCCGCGGGGCCCGCAAGCTGGGTCGGGCTGTGTCAACTGAAACCCAGCGGGCTGCGGTCTGGCGCGGGCCTAAAAAAATACTGTCGGGTCGGGTCGGGCCGACGTTTCAGAGGTTGACTTTCGGGTCGGGCGGGTTCGGGTTACGTATTTGTGGGTAAGACTCGGGCTGGGTTGGGAAATGGCCTGCGGGCCACGCCTTTAATTTGCTCCTAGTCAGGCTGGTGACTAGAGAACTTTGACCCTAGGCCGTACACATACATATGTATCCATCTATCTGTACTTCCATATTTCGCATATGTAGATTAGCTAGTGAAAATGTACTTCAAAATTTATGTACAATTTGTGGTTGTTCCTATGGACATATTATTTCAAACGAATTGTGCTGCTTGCATTTATTTTTGAAAGTACTAGTTATGTTGGTATTTTATAATGAGTGGTCACAATTTTTAAGTACTTACATTTACATAAAACATTAGTTTTTCTTCTTATGCCTGGAAGGTTGTAGCAGTACAAGTAGCATTTGTTAAACTGTAATAATTATATTAATCATGATGAATACTATACTTCTACTAACTGTAGCCGACATTATGAGAGCTTTGTTTTATTAAAACCTGAAATTTATATGTTAAAAGTGTTACCTTTTTGTTTGTTCTGTGGGGAGGGGCAATTAACGTTGGCTAATTTTAAATAGGAAATGCGAATATGTTACCTGAAAAGTTTAAATTTACAAGCCGTAATAGCAAATTAATTATGTTCACAATTAAAAAACGTTTATCCAGTACGCCGGAAAATAAATTATGACTTCTTTTTGCTTCTGCATTAACCAGAATGTTTCATAAATTACGGTAATTATTACCGTTTTATACTGTATGATGAGGTCGTTTAATAAGCAAAACCCTTTGACCGACTACGGTGTGTCATCCTTTAAAATAATAAATACTGTATTATTATTATATTCAAGATTATCTTCCCTTCTTTCAGTTTAAATAGTATACCCATAATTACATAATTTCTAAAACACGAGGCCCAATTTACAATTTGAAAAAATTGCTTCATGCACTTGACGACTTGGCCAATTATCCAACTATGATATCCATATTTGAAGAGACTTTGAAAAAATTGATCAATTTTAGCATATCCTTTAAAATGCTTATAGCATCGGTTTATTGTGTTATGGTGTAGTGAATTTGCTACATAATGATTTTCTCTTAGACAGCAGTCCCTTTATATTGGCATGTGTAAATTATCAATAGGATTACATCTATGTACATTATACAGTAGTTAGATATAATGGCATCTTCATATATTGAAAATTATTTTGTCATCCCTTGCTTGGGAACCCTAGATATGAAGTGCACTGTATTAAATGATACTGAAATCGGTCTTTCCACTTCCTGTCTTCCTGCCATTCCTACGTTCTTCAGCTACTCCTTTGCTCATCAATTGCATTGGAGCCTATGTCTGAACCTCCTCGAAATGATAACCTTAGAAGAGAATCAATTCAATATCCAACTCATAAAAATACTTTCAGCCGTAAATCTCCTCCCGCTTGATGTAACTGAGGTAAGGAACGCTAAGGAAGTTGAAAAAAAGAAGAAAACATGTTCTAATATTTCTGTCAATCTGAAAACAGAAAGGAATATTTGGAAGTGGAAGACAATCTTTTTCCTGGTAGTAATTCAAACTCTGTACATGACAATTCGGTTGCTGGAAGTTGTATTGGATCGAAATGAAACATTCAATGTGGAACATTTTCCGGTTCATGTTGTGTGGGTTGTCTGTGATATGTGTTTTGCGTTTTGGGGGTATACCTGGTTCTTCAGGTGGCCGGAGGGCACTGTGACGATTATCAACCACGTACTTTCGTCCCTTCAAGGTATGTAAAAATCTATTTAGATGGTATTATATATGTACATATACCATTGCTTGCTGTGATGGAGACTGTATCAAAGTCAAGAAAAGCATTCGGAGCGCGATAAAGTTTTAAATTGTATATTTTTAGAAAGCTTCAAAAATATATCCCGACCAAATTCTAAAGTAAAATAAACGACGCTGGGAAATACTTTATAAAAATTATTAATAAAAATTGATTATTGAATTGCAGAGGAAAAAATACCACGGAAGGTTTCGCAGCTCAACAGGCAAGAAATGCTGACCAAATACGTTGGCTCGAATTTATGCACAGTTTGGGTGGTTTTTATTGCGGTAATTACGTATGATAAAACACGAATTCAGCTGTTCTTCTCTGCATTGCCGGAAGTCTACCAAAATGACAGGGCATTTTGGGCTTTGACTATAGTCGAGGGAATTTGTGTAGCATATATGTCTTCAATGTGCTTCTTCGTCATACACTGTCATGTAATTTTTGTGGACGCAACAAATTCCTCCTTGAAATCCATGGAAAGAAAACTTCGTTATGGGTATGACTACCGCATGAGTTGTTGTATGTTGATTGAAATACATATTTGCCAAGGAAATATTTATTCATGTTGACTCACCATTTTAGACGGACGGGACAAGGGCTTGCTGAACAGCAGGCGGTGGGGATTTGTTCTAACATCCGGCAACTCCAGCTGTACATACAAATATTCAACCGAAGCAACCGTTTCGTTATATTTGTATATAAGTTGCTGTGCATCGGGATAGCCATTGTTGGAGGAACGTTTGCCATTCGATTCACAACAACAAATCCATTGCTGGGCTTAATATGCATTGTATGCTTTGCCGACTGCATGGGATTCTTTGGCCTCATTTATGAAAATGCATTCCAAATACCCGGGAACACGGCTAGGACGAAACAGCAAATGCTGGTTGCCATTCAGGACATCAAAAATAAGGTGAAAGTTTGTGAGGTTACCAAATTCATCAAATCAGTTCCGACAGTGGGTATCAAAGTAGGAAGTTTCAACACTATGGAGAGAGTTTCTACACCGATTTTTGTTGATTTTGTTTTGTGCAGAATCGCCGGGCTACTCGTTATGCAACAATTTAATTAAAACTTTTGCTTCTGTCGTACATTTGCGAATGTAATAAAATAAGGACACAAGCCCAGTAGAAAATTACGTAGATGGTACCAAACAAGGAATTAAATGTCTGTGCAATTTTTGAAACTTTTCTTCCTAGTGTTTCTTTACTTCTCTATTTTGCTGATGCTTATTTTTGTTCTAATTTCATGACCATATCATTATTCTTGTATGTTCGGGAAATTTTAATGGTTCAATTTTCGACGGTTCATTTGTAATTGTAGGATTTAATGGGTCCTACGATTTTCAAACTTACCAAAGTTTGCCAAACCAGTCATAACTTCTTGTGTCCTGAAAAGCTGAAAAAATTTCTGCGGTAGTAGTAATAGTAGTAGCAGAGTTTTATTGATTGGGGTTAATACCTCTTCAATAGTTATATTTATAATTAATTTAAAGTTTTGTTTTGATGCCTTTCAAATTGCATATGCTAACACAAATTGTATACCGTATCCCTTCACACGCTGCTAAGTCTTAATTGGGACACCGATCGAGCTGAAGCTTCAATTTCCTTCTTGTGAATTCCCAGGACCCACAAGCAAAACCCTCGTATGACAAATACGAATACCAGAATGGCGATATATAACAGAAGCACATATCCCCATGGGGTAAAAAACAAGTCGAAGATAATCTTGGTTGTCCAAACGACCAAACAGATGACACAACAAATCATCCAGGCATTAATTTTGGAAGTGTTTCCCTGTGATAGAAAAAATTACATGAATTTTAAAATACCTGTCAAAGATTCCAGTTCATAGTTTCTGAGACAAGCTAATAGTACAAGACAAAGTCAGTAAACAAATCTCAAGCTTCACTGACATTATGAGATCCACAAAGCAAAATAATTGCCATAGCAAAAGTTAAAACGGCCAGGGAGTACACCACGACAATTTTGAAAGCACTGGGTTGAGGCTATATGTCTATAACATGGAAAGAAAAATTAAAAGAATTATTTTAATTTCATATTCGGCGGACCGGGCATTCCGGAACGGCAGTAGTTTTAAAATAGTTTGTGTACCACTCACTACAGACAAAGACACATAATTCGACAAACAAAATTCGTATAAACCAGGTTTACTTGCATTTAGAGCTATAGTTTTCTCAATTAGCAAAAAAGCCATGGCAGCAGTGGATCCAATCTAAAAATTTTAAAGATAAACGTTATTGTAAAGTAGATACTTCCGATTTAAGCACTCCGATTTAATTTATTGAGGGCAAGCAATTCTCTAGAATTCCCCACGAAATTTCCAATTTCCAATTAAGTTTTATATGTCAATGATTGAACATTTAGAAATGATAATGAGTAACTACAATAATTAGAAATGCAGTTATACTTACAATGTCGAACCATCCAATTACTTTTGCCCAATGGTCAGACCTACAGCAGCAAATGAGTTTTTCTTCCATTTCTGCGGCGAAAACAATGATTTTTGAGCAAAGACCAACGTTTGGATAAAAATGCAACCAATTGACTCTGCAACAACAACTCTAGCTCTCTTAGGTCAAGCTACATGCAGACTGACAAAATGTAGTGGGCACTGTGGACAGAGAGTGCTATATGCAATAAGATACATAGTTGTAGATGGTGTATGAATCATATCTCTCGTATTTGAGACGTGAGAGGTATTTTAATTAAAGATTAACTAGAAAACAATATCTAATAATTCTGGGAACACCGGGACGATCTTTCATGCATTTCCAGAGAAATCGAAGCTCGGTCCAAAAAAACTAAGAGATTGTAATATTTGGACATGTCAAGGACATTGGCTATATTGATTCATTCGTTTATAAAGGGCTTACATGCGGTTGTCGACAGAACATCACTTATATCAACCCCCTAGAAACATGTTTACAAACAGTGCTGCCCACCAACCTACCTAGTCAAGTCTAGTCTAGTCTTTAAAGTTTAGAGCCGCAACTAGTCAAGTCTAGTCAAGTCAGCTGTACGTTTATTTAGCAATAGCCAAGTCTAGTCCTAGTCTTGATTCTGCAGCTGATTCGCTAGTCAAGTCTCGTCAATACCCCTAGTCAGTGTATTTTTCTAAAAATTCCTTCATTTTGATTAACAAAATATGAAAAATATTATTTTTCTAAATTTGAGCATCGTACAGTTCAAAATTTTCAGATTTTAGCAAGTACCTCTATCAAAAAACCAGTTCGTTTTATTTGCATCAAACGATGTAAGGATGTGAAACACCGTGTAGTTTACATCAATCAAAAATAATGCTCGGTAAGATTTTTGCACTATCAGCAATTGTCAATTTAATAAATTGGTTAGTTTTTGCAACTTTAATCGCAAGTTCGGAATCAAATTTTTCCAAGAAAATAGGGCTTTATAACAATTTATGGGTAAACATTTTAATCTAATATATACGGATTTATTAGTGGGATATTTTCTGGTATATTATACGAAATTTTCACTGGGACGCACCAGGGGAAATACCCGGTGCAAGTAGTGCAATTTGAAGTAGGCTGTGCCCAGGGGTCGAATTTTTTTAAATTTCCCTGGAAGAACATTTCTGAATATCCTGCTGAAACAAAAGTCAGCGATTTTCAAAATACCTGTTGACAACAAAAATGTCCATAGAAGACGTTATATTCCTGTCAAATAAAGTCAAACAATCTAAAAATTCCTGTTGCCTAGCCTAATTTTCCTGAAACACGCCAAAAAATTGAAAATCCCTGTCAAGGGATTTTCATTTCGAAGGCCAACAAATTTGACTATCCTTGTCCTCAAAAAGGAATCCCTTTCCTTGGTGATTTTCCCTGCCAGAATAATGTTTGCCCTGGGAAGAATGAACTCTTCTAATGTAATGATAAGAAAAAACAATGTTAAAGGGCACGTTAGAAAGATTGGTTCTTTGGTTTGGGGTGGGGTTTTGGTTTAAAGAAAGAAGTACCAGGTATGTCATTTTCATTTTAGTTGCAATTTGAAAGTATTAATAAAAAAATGTTTTTCAAAAAATTAATTCTTTTAACTATAGAAAGTAATTTGGGAAATGTATCCCAGCTATCGTTATGATAAATTGCACTGTTAAGGAATAAATTGTAATATGTTCCTAAACACTTTACGTACCTAGTAGAAATTTTTTTGCTTTGTTCTTTCGAAACGAAGCCATATACTTAATCATACCAAACGGTACTTACGATGATCATTTCGTGTACACTGGAATTTCACGGTGGCTTTCTAGCTTTGATTTTCAGCTACATAAGGGAGCCTCAAGTAATTGTGACTTGACTAGCATTTCCATGAAGTCATGCAAGTCAAGTCTAGTCAAGTCCTGTGTTTTGGCGAGTCACCCTAGTCTATTCTAGTCAAGTCACATAATAGTAACAGCAGGCCTAGTCAAGTCAAGTCTATTCTTTTACTTCCTTTTTGCCTCCTAGTCTAGTCAAGTCTAGACTTTCCTAGTCAAGTCTGACTAGACTAGGGCAGCAGTGTTTACAAAGATACAGAGTATTTGCAGTGCCGTCAGGTTTTAAAACAGCCGGATAAATTATTCATTACAGAACAGTGTGATGTTGGGTATTTATAAAACACAAAGATGTACTAGAAACATAAATATGTACATATATATATATAATATCCTACAAGTGCTATGATGTTGCTACGTGCCGCCTTCGTAAGATTCGCCAGATTGTGCTTTTTAGAAAGTGAAACTTTCTTATGCACGAGTGTATTCCGTCCGTCCGTCCGTCCGTCACTACAAAATCTTGTGGTAGCCATATCTTTACAACGGATTGACGTACGGACATGTGACCTTTACCAAAATGTCGACCATACAATTTAGTTGTGCCTTTTGATAAATTCAGCGACCTGGGGTCAAACGTTTGACATCAAAAAATAATTTACTGGCTACTATAATCAAAAAATTCTTGCATTTGCTATATATTTCCACCGGATTGACATACTACCTTTAACGATAACAATCCAAATCTATTTTCCTGCCTTACTATAAATCTTATTATACAAGTTTCACTTTCCTGCACATGCAAACGAAGTTTGCTCAAATCAGTGCAGTGCACGGATTTTTGGACTTCACTTCCATTACGTGTCATAACCCTGGTTCAATAGGAAGCAATATGAGGATAACGCTTCATAACATTTTATGAGCATGCATTTAGCTGCATAATTTTCCACCAGGATTTAAAGCGTTTGCGGTTCCTAATTCCTAATTCCGTAAAATGGAAAACACTTATTGATAACACCACTCGCAATTTTTATACTTTTCCAAAAATGTAACTGCAATGCCTGAATTGAAAGCGTTTATTTTAGATGATGGCGAAGACAGCAGTTTTACTTTTCACGAGTCCGAAGATGAAGCTGATGTTAAGGATATTGTTGAATTAGATGAAGAATACACAGGGGAAGAAATGACGCAGGAAAACTAAGTTTTCAAACTCTAATGTTTTCGAATAATTCATTCTGTAGAATCTATATTTTTGAATGAAGTTTTGATTAAATAAATCTTGAAACAAGATAGGTAAATATAAATTACTTACAAAGATTCGAATATGCCCAAAATTCCCAAAATGCCGGGCATTTTGGGCATTGTCAGGGCATTTTGGGCATTTTCAGGGCATTTTCAAGCGGGCAGGCATAAAACCGAGGGCATTTTTGTTTGGCCAACCCTGCTTATAACACGCCCTTCCTTCGCCTACCATTTTAGAAATTTTTTATGAAGCCTTCCTTGTAGGCTAGCTTCGAAGGCTGGACATTTCTGGCTTTACATATTCCTAGTAAGTATTAAGTATATATGTTGTGGCATTTTAATTTGACCGAATATGCGGGGGGAATTTTGAAATTTAAAGTGGAAAAAGGTGGAAAAGTGGAAATGACCGGGATTGTAAAATCTAACCTCTTGGACGCGCTTAGTTTTTTGAAATCTTACTGTATTGTGCTTCAAAAAAAGTAAATCCGAATTCGGATGTTTTGTGTGGAAAATATTCGTAGTTTTATCGGTAAAACATTTATATATAATTCTCTATGATCTTTACTGCGGAAATCTTGTTAATTTTGCGCATATGGTTTTTTATATAAATACTTGTCGATATATCGGATATCGCCGATAATCGCCAAACTCAAAAATCCCGAGACCGATATTCCCGATATCGAAAAAGTGGCGATATTTGCCAGCACTAGTCATGCCATTCATAATTTGTTTATTAGACTGTGATTGCGACTATGCAAACAAATAATTGAAGGATAATTGTTGTGTGGTGGCGAGGTGAAAAAACCAATAGAACTTTTGTTGTTGTGAAACCCGCACACGGTTGCGCTCGTTAATATTTCCCAACGGCAGAGCAATTCATTTCTTGAGTCGATGAGATCTCCAGACAAACCATTCCAAGGTCCACTTGACATTTACATACTATTATTTTATTATTTTATGCTTCTTTGTGAATAAAATTGTAACCCAGATCTTGCTGTTGTCATTTCTGATCACGAATAACTTGTAATTTTGCAGTGAAAAAACTAGTAGAGGAACAGCGATTGCATCTTTTCCGAAACTCACACATGCAACAAATCCGTTTCTCGGATTTTCGAATGAAGGGTACGAAACTCTCAACTAAGAAACATGCAAAGCCGAAGGTTAGTCCAGAAACTAAGCAGCAAAACATCAACCCGAATTGCATAAGAGCAAACGGTTTTGTCTTCGAGCTCATTGCAGCCTCAGCCAGTTCCACGATTCCATAACCAAGTTCTTCCCTTCTCTCTTCAACTTTGACTTTTTTCAGCCAAGATATGCCACGACCTCGGACAATGTCCGAGTGGTCAAACCACTTCTTAAAATGACCCGTGTTCTGAAGTTTCCCCACATTGTAAGAAACCGTCTCCGTAAGTTTTGAATATTTTCTCAAGGCGAAACCGACAGGAAGGTCAAAAATATTTCTTCGGGACATTTTCAAACTGACAAATGCCCGATGAAATGTCAGGTTCTCTGCCACATTGATTTGACCAATCAGGTCATATTACAATTGTGCTGTTTTTGGAACCAGCGCAGTCTCCATCATTGACTGAATGGTTGAAGATAACGGGAAATATTTCATTTTATTTTTGATATCCAGATACATTGAGCTTTTTGCATGAGAGAAAAATAAATCGCATGCTGCTCCGGGAAAGGACAAATATCTGATTTGATATTGCTGCATCTTCCACAGCTCCTCCGGGGTCTCAGGGACATGCTCTAATTCTGGGAATGTTAGGAAAGATATTAAGTTGCTATTGAAAAATATGCCAATAATAATTCCATAAAATAAGAACAGTCCTGAAAGGGCGCGCGCTTTGAATTGAATATTTCGCGCTTGCAGTAAAAGTGCACTCACGGGTAAAATAAATGCTGAATACATCCTCGTGCCAGTATTTTTTTCGGCCGAATATTTGAAATAATACACTGGAATTACTGCCACAATCGATAGAGAAATGCATGCCCAAACTAGCTTGGAAAAAACGAAGATGAGACCATACCACTTGACACTGGCGCGAGGTAGTGGGGTAAAGAATACCAGGGGCAAGTTTATAGCAGGAGTTGTGATATCAACGTAAGGGTGACGTGTTTCTGTATTTCCGAACCAAATTGCAATATCCGCTCTTGAGTCTGCTAAAGCTCCTATGAAACCATTCCAGGACCCATTCCGCATTTGCCTATTATTTTTTGCTCCTTCATGAGAAAAATCAAACGTAGAGTTGTAGTATTCTATGAATGTCTTTACGAATTTGTAACCCATGCCACCAATTGGTTCCCCATTTGTATCCCGAACGACGTGTAGTTTCAAAGCGAATGAATGTACAATGAAATGGCGGTTACGGAGGATGTCAAGCCTGTGTTGGTGATCCTTCATCAAGTACTGGTCCGGTTTAAAATAAGCCAGTTTCGGTGGGAAACCCCTTTCTTCCAGAATTATTTCAGCTCGGTTATTTCTGTTTTCAATTACTATCCCAGTTTTATATTGCAAGATCTTTACGTCTTCTTTCTGGAAGATGTTCCGAATCCAAGCTTCTTCCCCGAGGAAAATGTGATGAATGAGTTGTGGGTGAGGGTTAAATGGGAAATGGAGCAGGCTTCTGAGCTGAAAGTGTTTGAAAGAAGGATAAAGTGGAAGCGATGGGTTGTGTAAGAAAATTAAAGCTTTCTCGCAATGAGGAGAATATTTATAAATTCTAATCCCGGGAATGCTTAGATTTTTGATCCAATTGGATCCGAAGTTGTTTTTCGATACAGTCGGAGAAGTTAAGGATTCAGTTGTTAGTATTTTTGGAATTAACGCTGGATTTAAATTGAGACAAAGATTCACTTCATCAGTACTGCTAATAGTTTCTGCGAACATGATTCTGGGCCTTGAATGATCTCGAAATCTGTTTCGGACCGGATCGACGTTGTTAAAACTAAAGACACAATAGAACATAAGTTTTGGTATTTTCCGTGAAATTTCTCCGCGGCTGGCACGAGTGCCACTGATTGTGAGTGTAAACTTGCCAAAAACATTACAGAAAATATTTTTGGCAGCATTGCAATTTATTTATTTATTTCTGGCTCCCGTTTGTAACAAATGCTAAAGCAAGTTGATACTAAGCATCTATTATGTAATCATGAATGGGTGATATCCATGGCTGTTACATAAGACAATGTTTAAAAATCTGACTCATAACAACGATCCGACTGTAATAAGTATTATGTCAACATTGAAAATAGAATATGCGACACTGAAAACAAATTACTGTAATTATTTATTTACAAGTTTTACATGAAATTTCCAATGAAAATTCAATGACGTTTGCTCCCATTACACATACAAGTCTAGTTAATCATTGCAATAAGTGTATACAACAATATCCTAAGTTCAGTCCAGCTGCAAAAGGGCAGACTAATTTTAGTGATAATTTGGGTATCATAGCTGAACGTATAAGTAGCTGAGGACATAATTTCTACAAGCATATAGTTAAGCCTATAAGTCGCTAAGCGCACGTTGGGCTAAATGTATCAGGTAATTAGCTAAACGCGTAATCGTCTACAGACTTATATTAAGGTATTTGAGAGCAGGAAAAGTTGCAAAGTCGGCATTTTCGTGCATCTCAAATTATGTTTATTTCATTCTAACATGATGCCCGATTGAAGAAAATTACTGATCCGATCCATCAATTTAAACACAGTGTAACATTTTTGACTTATGTAGCTATTGTTTTCGAATCAGGCCACTTAAATTTCCCATAGACCTGCAAATTATAGTCTGAAAATAATAATGAGTGTGCATGAACAGACGTAAATGTAATTCAGTAAAGATTTACATCACTAGAATCTCTGTCTTGACAATAACAACCTCCTGAAAGTATTTATTACGCAGGATAATGTCATAATCACGGCGATCCTTGATGTACATATTTCATTTCATGTCATCTTTTGTATTATTCCTGTTTTTGTTCTCGAGTAAATAATATTAAAAAATGAGCAAAAATAATAACCTAACCGCCAATGTTGTAAACTCCTGCAATTAGTATGACAAGAATTCTCCTTCATTGGCTCCTGTCATCCACAATGAGCCGATAATGACTTGAATCATCGAAATATTTTGAACATCATGCGACATCAATAAAAAAAATTAGGTGTACTTTATTACAGGACAAATTTTACTGAGTAGGGGGTCTCATGTCTCTCATGAATTCTTATTGGGAAAATGCTTTTTAAAGTTTGATAGAAACATTTGTAGTTTTAATTGGCATGCCAAAATTTCGACTTGGAGTTCATTTGAGTTGGAATCATCTTGCAGTCATTAAATTGCTTATGAATGAGCTATCATTAACCGGCAAAACGTTTTTGTAGTTTTTCGAATTTCACAAGGCATAACTTGACATTATATTGGCTACCGAAATATGGTTTTTCCAAAATTAGAACACCAGTCGACATGTTTTTGACATTTGTAAATTTATTTTTAAAACTTCATCACATGATAATTTATCCTGGTCCATGCTGAAATTCTAATAAAATAATTTGTCCTGGTCCATGTTGAATTTCTGATACAAAAAATCGGTGAATTTGAATATCTACCTATTTTGGATTTTATTGTATACTTATATATATTGAAGAGTCCTGTAAATTATTATATTTTGGCTGTTGGTTAATTTCTGCTTTCGAGCAATAGTTACTTACTCTATAACTAGCTCAAGGTCATACATGTACAAAGCGTGTTTTCCAGGGGGGGGGGTCAAAATCACAAAAATCTTGCCATTTCAGTAGGGGTCAACTTTACTTCACGGATGGTCAAATTTAGCTACTTATTTTCTTACTATACATTTATCATGGAATACTTATATGCCATTGAAACCTGTAATAACGAAAACATGGGAAAGAACGTGCAACATTGCCAAACCATGCGCCGTTGATATTTTTTAAAAATGATTGTCAGTATAGGTTTCATGTATAAACTAGTGTGACTAGGGTGAAGAAAAATAGGTAAAAAATACGTTTTTTTGTAATTCCTGCCACTGCTGCCCTAGTCTAGTCAGACTTGACTAGGAAAGTCTACTCCACTACACTGGGAAGCAAAATACACTTAAAATAATAGACTTGACTACGCATGGTGTATCTGTATTTCTAGTGCAACTTGCAAAATTACCGGACTAGACAAGACGTGACTTGCATGACTTCATGCAAAAGCTAGTGAAGTCACAATTACTTGAGGATCGCTAATGTAGATGAAAATCAAAGCTACAAAGTGTAAAATATAATCATCAGAACCTTTTAGTATGCTTCAATATAAGGATTCGTTTCGAAGGTTCAAAAATCCAAACATGAAATTTTCCGCTGAGCCACTTTGAAATGTTTAGGAAAAATCTAGTTATTATGAAGATGAAACTGATTTGCAAAAATGTAATTTTCAGCTTTTGAAAAAACATTTGCAAAAGAACCTCACAGCATAGGTATGCATTTACTCCTACGTTGCAAGCTAGTGTGCAAAACATTGTGGTGTGCGTCCAAGGGCTTGGGCCCTTACAATTTTTTTAAAACGTGAACCATGGTTGTAATAATACAATCCGTTTTATATTCGAGAAATAGCACAAGTTAAAGTTATTTAACTATTATCAAAATATTTTAAATTCGGAACTATCAAAATTATCTCAAAACTCTCAGGTTCTGCTTTTGCATATAACGCAAAAAATCTGTATATTTAACTATAATATTTTAGTTTCAGGTAAAACATGTTGATAGCAATAGTAATTGGTATATACATTCAACAATTTACAATATAATACAACATAAAAATATTTTTTTAAATGGCTCAATTGTTCAATTCAATTGTCTATCAATTTATTGAAAGCATGGTTATCCTCCTCACCTACTGTATAGGAGTTGTAAATTTTTGTCAAATAAACAAAGTTTTTGAATCATGAGGTATTGTTGTAGATATTGCACACAACAATCTAACAATTTATTTGCATAACAAATTTCTCGGAAACACGTCAAAAATTTGAAATCATTTTCAAAAGAGGATCAACGATTTTTTTTTTTTAAATATGCGCTTCCCTTAGAGATTTTCCCTGTCAAAAATATTTTCTCTCTGAAAATACTTTTCCCGTCTTCACACAAAAATCCATTCCCTGACATGAGCTAGTTTTTTAGAGGTATGAGCTAAAATCTGAAATTTTTAAACTCAACGAGATATTATATTTCACTTTACAAATAGTAGTTTAAAACCAAAAGTGTTTATATGTTGTTAATCAAAATGAATATTTTATAAGAAATACAATATGACTAGGGGAATCGACTAGACTTTACTAGGGAACCAGCTGCATAATCAAGACTAGGACTAGACTTGGATATTGCTACTTAAACAATCAGCTGACTAGACTTGACTAGCGGCTCTAAACTTTCAATAGGTAGGCTGGAATAGACTATGTAGCCTGGGGGCAGCAGTGTGTTAAAATATACGTAGCAGAATTTGTCTTCCATATTTCTAATGAATTTGAGTTTTTCCTTTAACGTAAAAGGACAGTGAGTCGTAAAGTGAAAGTGAGTCGGCCGGGCCGGGGGGTCAAAATTTTCCGATTTTTCCAGAGGGGGTCAAAAGTAACCCTGGTATGCCCTTTGTACATGTATGTTCAAGGTCCAAGCTTTACTCGCTTGCTTTTGCTACATCATTAGGAATTTTTGGTTGTCACCGAACCATTGGTTGGGAATTTTTGGTAATTGAGCATTACAGTTCTTCCTTTCTACTGTACAATTGTCCTACAGATACCACTAATTACCTACGACTGGGCTGTGTATTTTGTATCTATAATCACGATATGTACTACGGAGCCAAATATGTATTTAAATATAATTTCATTATAAACTCAAGCTCCACTCAGACAGGACATGTGTTGTGGCATGCATAATTCCATACACGTAATTAATGATAATTCTGGCTGTGAAATTGTAAATACTTTCCATTGGTAAAAACAATTTGTGGTATGTGCGTCGATAGTGACGTCTGACCTCACATAATCTGTTTTTAATTCAAAGGAAAACTATCCCTTGACAAAAATATCCTGGAGTAGAATTAATTTACAATTAAATTTAAATTGTCAAGGTGAGACCGCCACCAATAGAATATTTTTGATAGGGACATTTCTTCAAGGTAAAGCTAAAGTTTTAAAATTTATCTTGGTTTTTGGGCTTTGTGCTTACATTATATATTATAATTATTATAGTTACTCAGGTTTTGTACAGAGTCGGAAGAAGTATTTACGGAGTAACTTTCTTCTAGTAGGAAATGCATTCGAAGTGCGTACGGTCCCCACACCTTATACAGAGTATGTTAACAAATGTGTTTGTGCATTTTATCGAACCCTTTAGTTTCAAAGAGCATTCACCTCGATAACATTACTGTAAAAGCCCAAACCGTTGTAACGTCCTTCTATTTCTGTACATAGTATAATTATTTGTAGACATATACTGCAATTGTTTCTTAAAATCCATTAAGCTAGAAACATTTTTACACACATTTTTCTATTTATTCTTATGCACAAACCTTTCGAATACCAATAGGTAGATATTTACACTTCCTTTATTAATAATTATGTTTATAAAATACTTCGTACGTATTTTTAGTAGAAATTATGGAAAGTCAGATTTCATAGTACTTTGTGTAGCATCTTCATTTTTAATGATTTGTAGCTGGAAATTTGCAAAAATATATTTATGAGTAAAGTGGACCCTTGATATACCAGAGAACCCCCCCGGGCTCTTATTTGTATTTACTAAATGTGTGCCAATCAGACTTTAGCCTTGAGAAAATCCTGCTGGAATATGCCAATTATTTTTTTCTAAACTTTATCCATATTCTTTATGCTGGGGATATCTATGAGTTACAAATGAGTAAAAAATATCAAAGAATTAAAAACCTTGGTTTTTATTTTGATTCCAAATTAATGGTTTCTATAGCTCTTCTAACTACTCTTGGAATCTCAAAGAATCAACAAATGAGTTTGCCGCATTGGATACATAAGTACATATGTTCAATATGTATTTGTATATTTTGCATGTTTATTTGTATGAGTATATTTATGCCAGTCACTCACTTTTGTGGAATCAGTTCTTTCCCTTTTGTTTGCTTGGATGTTGAGATGTACTAGTCTATGTTAATTACTTTGCTTCCGTATTTATGCCTGCAATTTTCAAGGTCAGGCCGGCAGGCAGTAATTCATACTTACAATTTCCTACAGTGGATGAACGAAAAACCTTTTATGGAATCAAACATATGACAGAGTTTCAAATTTTATTACTTCCATGTCATTTCAAATTAATGTGTATGCGAATTTTGGTTTTTGTTTTAAGCATTTATAAATAATATATTTTGGCAATTTTTAGAAATTTTATAGATTATTTCCCAGGCACATATTGTCGGAATTACGGATTTAAGCCATTTTTATGTCGAATAATATCCGCACGTATGGAATGTAAATTTATGTATATATTTGTGTGTGGGCGCATATGTAATTATATGCATGTACATGTAGGCCCTGTGATTCCTACACGAGTGATTACATATTGATTTGCGCTGTACATATGCACATACAGGTACATAGCGCAATATAACTGCCTATTGGAATATATTCTCTACGCTATTGGTGCAGACGTTATTTATTTCAGTTAAAATTATTGCACCCAATTAATGAATATCATAGAATCTTTGTTTTTATAGGTACACTAATCTAAACTTGGGAGCCTAGTAATTTTTTGATGGGAAGCATACAATGATGAAGCAAAAAGTTCCAAGGGAAAAGCAAGTGGAAGAAATGTTTATTGTGAGATGACTTTTGAAAGTGCATACACAATTGCCGATACTAAAATAACAGCATAACGCGAAGAGCAAAGAAAGATTTTTCTTCGGCCGTCGGCAGTCCGTCTCGTCTACTTCAGTACTATGTATATGCAGTGCTGCATAGATTTAGGACACTTGCCTTTTAGCGTAGCTGTACAGCCGAGTTTATTTTTAGCCCATTGTTAAGCCTGGTTTTGTACCTCCAATCTGAGGCCAGCTTACGAATATATAATTTATATGCACTTTCATATGTAGCAAAGCGTCAAATCCCTTTCGTGTATTTAAACAACTGACAATTACTAAAGTGTTTCTTCTTGCAAGGACTTTTACTTTTCCTATTTTAGCATCAGGTGGGCTTTCCGTTGTAATCCCTATATCCTATATAAGTTTTTATGTATCCTCCATTGAATGAACTATATTGAATTATTATTATTTTTTAACATACATCAACCCCTTTCTATTCCGTCACCAGTTTCATTTTCCCTCGGACGGTCCTCAAGTGAGCATCGTGGATTGTTACCTTAAACTTTTAGTTCACCTTATAACGTTAGAGTTGGATTTGTTCTTTTACATTTACCAAAAATTGAATTTTTAAATATTTTCCCCAAAAAATGGCAGAAATATTGTATACTATTGTCATGGGCATTATAGGGGTCTA
Organism: Allacma fusca; assembly: GCA_947179485.1. NCBI lineage: Eukaryota > Metazoa > Arthropoda > Collembola > Symphypleona > Sminthuridae > Allacma > Allacma fusca. Next base: position 28,271,004 of record OX359246.1, read on the forward strand.
CCAAAAATTCCATTGGTTACTCACGTATTGTTTTAGGGACCTGGTCAAGAGAAAGCTAACTAAAAGTTACAAAAGAGCGGATATTGTTGTTGGTGGGGATAGGCCTCAGGATATCCGTATTCATAACGAGAAATTTTTCCATCGGGTTGCCAACGACAAGTCCTTAGGACTGGGTGAGTCTTACATGGACGGTTGGTGGGATTGTGATCGAGTGGACGAATTTTCTACACGAGTCTTTGGTAATGGGGTTTACAAACTCATTGCAAAACTTCCTGATGTGAGGTTCATCAATTACTTGAAATATCATGTGTTCAATCTTCAAACTGCCAAGAGGAGCTGGGAAGTTGCAGAAAAACATTATGATTTGGGTAAGCTGAAACTATGAATTCCGCAATTAGTAACTTGGATGAATAGATAAAGTACACGAGTGTAGAAGCTGTGTAAAAAGACAATTGGACAATTTAATATTGGGAAATTTTTGAACATATTTTAGGTAACTCATTGTACGAGTCATTCCTGGACAAAACCATGAACTACAGTTGCGGTTACTGGAGAAACGCAAAGAATCTTGAAGAAGCCCAACAGCATAAAATGGAACTCATCGGAAAAAAACTTCAACTCAAGCCTGGGATGCGTGTCTTGGACATTGGGTGTGGTTGGGGCGGTTTGTGCCAGTACCTTGCAAAAACATACAACGTTCAAGTAGTGGGCATCACTGTTTCGAAGGAAGGCGCCAAAGTAGCACAGGAGCGATGCAAAGGCCTTCCGGTCGAAATTCGTGTGCAGGATTACCGTGATGTGGACGAAGGATTTGACCGGATTGTCAGCGTCGGGATGTTTGAGCACGTGGGTCGAATGAATTACCGGACGTTTTTTGAAGTGGCACATAAATGCTTGCCAAAGCATGGAATTTTCCTCTGTCACACAATCGGCATTGATAACGAAGATGCTCCCTGTATTGAGGCCTGGACTAATAAGTACATATTCCCAAATGGGATTCTCCCGGATCATAGGAACATCCCTGAAGCTATTCACAACTTATTTTCGATCGAGGATCTTCATAATTTCGGTGCGGATTATGACAAGACTCTGATGGCCTGGCAAGCTAATTTTGTTCGAAATTGGCCTACGATCAGAAATCGATTTGAAGACCCGGAGAAGTTTTACAGAATGTGGAACTACTATTTACTGATGGCCGCTGGATTGTTCCGTTCCCGTAAATTCCATGTGTGGCAAATTGCATTGTCCAAAGGGGGTATTCCTGGAGGTTACCTTTCTGTCCGTTAATATTCAAAAATTTTCAATCTTAATTTTTGTCCGGCCATATGTATGCGATAATCCATGATGTGCTATATACTAGCTAATAAGAAAACCTTGTTATGTTTTATGCTACTCTGGTTAAATTTTTTGTTGTAGATCTTTGATACGAACAGATATTTGCAAACAGTTTGCTCATTGTGAATGTAATCCCAAAGCTTACTGTTTTAGTACGTTTTCATTAAGTAACTATATCTAACGTTTAGCACAAATTCCGGAAAAATTGTCAAGCCGTAACTATTTACACATTTCTATTAAGCTGACTCTGGAAACATATTTTTAAGAGGCATTTTTGAGTGTTCTGTTGTATTCTAATTATTGTACGTTGTGCACAAATGCTAATCAGATTCCTGCCCATGAATTTCCCCTTCATGATCATCATTCTATAATATAACACATAGTTCATGCCGAGAATCTGAAATGAAACAGAACATTGACAGATATTGGATTGTACAAATGGCAAAGGTTAATGATTCAAATTAATAAAATCTGCAGTAAAATGTTGTATAAACTGATGGGCTAAATGTATCATCGACAACATCCTGTGGCCTAGAGTATTGTATTAGGAGAATGAGCATCCACCCACACTTGACCATGTCTAATTTTAATTTTATTTAATGTTCCATGTTTCTAATGTTTCATTCTACTTATGTTTACAAAATGGTTTTTTGACTGCGGTCTGCTGCGGGCCTAAAAAAATACTGTCGGGACGGGGAGGGCCGACGTTTCAGAGGTTGACTTTCGGGTCGGGCGGGTTCGGGTTACAGATTTGTGGGTTAGACTCGGGTTGAGTTGGGAAATGGCATGCGGGCCACGCCTTTAAGTCAGAATCATTGAGCAAGGGCTAATTCGAATCGAAATTCCTAAAATAATAAATAGACCGTTGATCAGACAGTCCCATGCTAATGCACATGGTAGAGACCCATGCTCAGTCCCATTATGAAGTCCTGTGCTCAGTCGCATTACAAATTCATTTATAAAGTTAGCACGTGTCTCTACCTTGTGAAATAGCATATAGATCTCTATCATGTGCAAAAAGTATCCAACAAGTATTTAATTTATTAAAAGTTATATGAGAAATAAAATTTGGCCGAAATTGTCCTTCAGTTTCACTTTTTCAATTTTCCAAATGTATGTTTAACAATTTCTTCTATTTCTCGGACCAATTCAATTCTGAATTGGAAATTTTCGGTTCAGTGCAATATATGTAATTCATTACTTTTTCGATTCAATTAAAAATGAAACTGAACCGTTTGATTTAATTTATAACTTTAAATTGAACTGAATTGTTTTCCTTGAATTAAAATTCAAACGATAATTCAGATCAATTCAATTCATTTCTAAATTTTAAACCGAAATAAATTGAATTACTTTTTGCTGAACTGAATTGGATAAAACTGAACTGAATTGAACAGTTCCGACAACTCCTGCCGGTTCAGGTGACACACGTTTAAGGGGATGAAATGCGTCAGATGGCCCCAGTAGTTTGACGATCCTACCTTCTTTTAGAACGATATCATAATACGATAGTAATATTGCACGATATATCGTGTGAAATATATGAGAACTATTGATAGCATATCGTTCCTCCAAATTGGACGATATTAACGATAATTTCGATCTTTATATCGGTATGAACAACCCTAGTAGGTAGTGTTGCGGCCGAAAAAGTAAAACTCAGCCTAAATTGTCTGTGTAGAAAATGAAAAACGATCCCGCTCATCTATCATCATCATAAAACACGCTCATGGAGTCATCAAAGGTTAATGGAGAGCCATCCCATCCCTCAAAACTGTCCAAGGACCTAAGCTAAATTCATTTATTATCCAGCATATCCAAAAATGCAAAGCTAATAAAGAAGGGGGGGGGATGATACATGAATGCACAACAAAAGCAGTTGGCAGGAAGCCTTTGCAGCAAGAATATAGGGAAATGATATTCGATCTTTATCCAATAAACCAGGACTGTTGCACTAACATTAAAGACATATATCGCATACGAGAGTCCGGTGGATTCGTACTTGCATGGTACTGATTTTAAAGAGAAAATTGAAGCCGCAAAAGCCATAACAAGGTTAGGAGAATTCTGAGTGAATCTGCCTAAAATATGAAATATCTAAAATCTTTTTTCATTATTATTCTCCTGAAACAACCCATATTATAAAAACATGATATCTGCGTAATTAAGAATTTAGGCCCAATAACTTCTTTCTTATCTAACAGTAAAAATACAATCACTTGTATTGAAAAAAATGTAATTAGGCTGCCCGTTACAAAGCTTTCATTACACTGTAATTTTTAGATGTTTTTTTTTTGACATTTATAATCTTTAACATTAACACTGACTATTTTTGAGCTTTTTTACAACCTAAGAAATATTCTATTAAATCATAAAATTTCAGTTGTCTTACAGAGAATTCACAAGAACAAAGTCCGTCTAACAAAGGACGTCCAGGCAAAAATTTAAAAGCAGCAGTGTGTAACTATACATCAATTCGTTTGATTGAGGTCAAATGTTTCAACTGATGTCAACTTCCAAAGAAAATACTTTTACTAAAATGCTATAAAATTAACAAGAATAAGTTGGCCTGAATTATTTTAAAGCTTACTCTCATTGTCAGTTGATGGCATACGTAAAACTTTACATTTGCTTTGGGTGTTGTAACATACATTGTAACAATGGCATAGAGACCACAAAAATTTTTCACTACATACCTTGAAATGTACCTTAGAATAAACTTGTTTCGTCACGTCCCTATTTTTGGACTTAAAGCAAAAACTGGTATTCATGTATCTATTGATTGTCAACAGTCCATGAAGTGATTTGGGAACACAGCGTGCTGGCATTTTATCACTACATATGGAACTCGGCATCCTTTTTTTTTGTATACATTCCGGAGACAATGTTAGAGATTGAAAAATTTGAGGCCGTCAGTTCAAACCCACGGGTAATTGTTTAAAATTGTCTAATGTTTTAGTAAAAAATATTAAATTATTGTTGTTTTTTTTACTATTCTTCTTAGTTTTATTTTATACGTATAAATATTTACTAATAAAATTTTAATTTGCAAATTGTAGATCGCGTCATTTGTGTCAGGCATTTCTGGTAGGGAACTTGTAGATGAACTGTGGGTGATTGGATATGCTTATGCGATTGGTTGGGTAATTATGATTTCTACTGTCATTTATGTGCTGATTAAGACATTCTTAATACCTGCCATGTTTGGAGCAAGATACTATGGCACGAGAGCGTACCTTCGTGATCCCAGTCTAAATGTGAGGTCCGAGACTGGTCACAATTTAGGAATGGTAATTCTCATTGTATTCCAAACCCACTATATAATCCTCAGAATTCTGTTTGAACAATTTTATATAATTCTCAAATCATTCAGAACAGTGATAACATTTTGTGTTGACGTATAATTATCATTCCGTAATAATAATTATTAAACCTATTTAGGATGAAAATGCAGCCACAATGCTAACAGCTATCGTGACAAGGGCAGTGACAGGACCTGGCAGGATAGCTGTCAACTGACAATTGAAAATGTGTAAACAATTGTAATAATATGAACTGCTGTACGGTTTGAATAAGGCAGTGGCAGAGAAACCATTATTATTTTTAACTGGACTGGATGAAAGGTTGAACCTATCCAGGATTACATTACAAAAAACATAGAGTTTAATGATCAATTTAAGCTGTAATAAATGTTCTTGTAATAAGAACTGTACACAGCACGAATGTTTTTGTATTTGTCAACATCAGCAGCAATAAAAATCTTTTAGCTGCACAACAACTCGTAGAAATTATTGTGCTGTGATGCTATTTTTGTGCCACTGTAAGGGAATCAATAAACGTTGTATTGTTTGAGATTCCGTCCAAATGTTTTGCCCTTAGAGAAAGAATATTTTTATTTTGTTTTCACAACACCGAAGCTGAAACTTAGCAAACTACAAAGCTGTTTGCCTTTTGGGACCACATATATACTACCGGCCTGGATGTTAAAGAACGAGGGAAAATTCTACGTGACCTTGAAAAGTACCTCGCATGAAGACAATACTATTCCGGCATTTCTGTAAAATAATATTAAAATTGAAACTTACCTAGGACTTTTAGATAGTCTGACGATTGCTTCTGAGAAGCAATACTGCTTTCATGTTTCTACAGAATTTTCTTTGGATTCGTGATACTATGTACGATCCTCATAAAACCGGGGGAATTGATCCAAATAAGGTCCCGGTAAAACTAATATTTGTTATTGTTTTAGTAATTTTGTTGATTGTCTGAAATAATACCGAGCGTTTAAAGACTTTTTGATTGTATCTGATTTTCCTTTCCATTTTGAAGGTGGTGACCTTCTCTTCAGACGTCAGAGGAAGAGGTTCGGATGATGGAGCAGTATTCGCGGTCGTGATAATTTACCTTCTTAGCTGGGCATTCATAGTTTACATGATCTATCTGATTTTGGCTACGAAACTCATCCCTGCTAGCATTCCGCATCAAGCTGATTATGGCCCTCCCTTTGTGTACATCAACCGGACGAAAGGTACCCGTGGAATTTTTGGCAGGGTATACTAACAGTAACAAAAGAAATTATATTTAAATACTATGCGTTGGTATTGTAAAATACAAATTAAAAAATATATTTTATTATCTCAGAATGAAAATGAAGCTACGCAACTCACAGCCAAGGTGACAAGGGCAGTCGTCGGACCTGGAAGAATAAACAACCAGTAGAAACTATTCCTGTATAAATACAAGACGCCCTTTTGTTGTGTAACGTTTGCTCTTCTTTCGTCCTGGTCCTTTCTAATTGTTATTACAACAGCCTTAGCCGTAGAGTAACTTCTCGGACAAGAGCAGGAACCTTGAGTTGAATTGTTGTGTTTGAGCTCTGTGTGGAATTTACAACTTGAACTGGTGTCTAGACATAGTACGAACAATATCTCACCTTGAATTTCATATTGGTTAATGAACTCACCTAACATCTGTAAACATTCAATGATATGAGATTGACCATGTCAACAAATAAGTCTGAGGCAATAAATGCGTTTATACCTTTTTGCTTAAAATTTAACTCGTAAAATTTATGACTGCAGGTATAGGCCGGGTAGGCTTGGTTAGATATACTTTTGTCCATCTTTAGGCCTTCCCATCACCTATCTTCCTATTATTTTACCATTTATGTTAACACATACAAATGTACAGCATATTCTTTACTCGTGAGAATTGATCAGCACCGAGAGGAAGGACAAGTTCTTTGAGACCTCGAAAGGTGGAAAAAAATGTTGAGCACATATTTCTGTGCTGAAAGTAAAACTCTGCTTTCACCTGAAAGTTGTACTAAACCATATCTCAGTTAATTTGGGCAGGACAGTTTCTCTTGGGAATCTGTTGGGAGCTTCTGCTGATTGCTATGTCCGGTCCAGACAAATTGGAAGGATTAGTTCCAGATTCGCAGGTAATGGAGATTTTCCTTGTATTTGACCATACAGTTTGTACTCATAATATTTCAACAATTACGATTTTCTCGTGATCATTGTTTTTTCACTAAATATTGGGCTGTCAATATAAATGTCGTTTCAGCGCTCACCCGATTTTGTCTCTGCTTTTTACCCCATAGCGATACAAGGAATTTACTTCGTCTGCACAGCCTTCGTGATTTTCCTCATATTTAAGTTACTCGTAGTTTACATTCTCCCTGCTATCTTGGGAAGCAGCAAGAGAGATTTGTATGGTTCTACGCCATCGTACCGTCAACGTATTAAACCAAGCATGAAAATGGTTGCGGGCGGGATGGTAAAGTTATTAGTACAAATTTAGTATTTTAAATAATTCCCTACGAAGATTGCATGATGATATTGTTGATTGTATTTTTAGAATGAAAATACCGTTACACAACTAACAGCGCGGGTAACAAAAGCAGTGGCCAGGACTGGCTGAACCTCCGGGGAGTGAATACCAAACCTCAACAACAACTCCCCACCAGTTTATGTATGTATTAAAGGTAGTGGTTGTTGTTATTAATTGTAGTTGAACTTGAAACGTCAGGATGAAAGCATTGGTCGTGACTCGTGACAATGCATTTCAACTTGGCAAAATGCGTCGAGACTAAGGAAACTTGCGTAACATTATTTTGTAATTATGTATGTACATATGTATGTATATGCCATTGTTCAGTGTGAGTAAACATAACACCCTTGTATATAATTTCGGTACTTGAGATACGCATTAAATTTAAATCCTCTGCATTTTTGCTCTGCATCCTCAAGTTAGAAAAAAGGATATACTAAAAATTCAGGCAAACAATAATTTTTAAACATAAATTATATTAAAAAACAATCTCAATAAATATAATTGGCTAGCCAAAATTCTGAGTATTTAAAAAAAAGGTTTTCCTCGGAAGTTAACAATATACCTATAAATGTAGGTGCTTAGGACTTCACTACGTACTATTTTACAATGTTTTCACAAATCTGGTTTTTAAGAGCCTACATAAATATAAATTACGTTCTAGAAACTGAAATGAGTGAAAAGGAAGTAAATATTTCAGCAAAAGTATTTTGTAATTAAAATACAATTTTTTATTCTATGGATTGCCTATACCATGTATTGCAATTTTTTTTGTTTTTTAATAAAACAATATTATTTCTCTAGGTATCTTAAATTTGTATTTTATTTTCATTATTTCACTACGTGTGTTTTATTTTGTATTTTGTCATCAAATACCAAAATATTATGCATAGCTCAGCATGTGCACATATGTATATATAATTATCTGTACATACATACACGATCGGCAGATCCTAGGATTCAGGAAGAAAAGTTATCCCAAGAGTGTATGGTTTGAGGATGTACATACATACCTAGGTTACGTGCTTATTACATGGATTTGAAAACAGAATTTAAATAAACAATTAAGGAGGAAGGGGGAATAAAATAATGACTTTGAAAATATTTTCCCCACTTGATGAGGTCCGACCAGAAATATTAAAACTACTTACAGTCTACTCAATTATCCCATTGTGTAACAAATGTTCTGAGCTTAATTGACTAAGTTGACAATTTCCGAGTACAACCATCAATATTAGGAAAAAAAGGCAGAAGTTTTTTCCAGTGCTTACCATAACCTTGTGCTTGCGTTCCTCATTCATGTAGATTTATAGGATATGTATTGTACATATATGACGTTAAAGAGTTTCTATTTATTTTTGCAACTCGTTCGTTTATAATCCACGGACAATATGTATAAATATTTATCACTGCACATCACTTATTATTGCGCGTAACATTTATTGCTACAGTGTTTCGTCATCCAGGATTCTCAATCTGGTTCTCAAATCTAGATTAACTTTTTTTGATTTGCCGGCAAATCATTTCCTACACGAACTTTCTACTTTTAATCTCAATACTAAAGGTATCTTCAAACAATTGAAGCTACATATACCTATAGCTACTAGCCTAACCATAAGACAACAGGTATATAAGAACTGTCACTTATTTCATTTACTCAAATTTGTCTTATAAAACTTTCCATCCCCTCAGGCTCAGGCCAAAGACTTTGAAACCCAGACCTCACGGTATATGTGGACGGAGTTACATTATTAACATTAGGAACACTTTTATTTGCTTAGAAGGCCTTTCATTTAGAATTAGCATTGAGGAAATGTCTATTATCAATGCGCTCTTGACTGCTTTGGATATGTCATCTATTTTCTTTAGTGTTGTTGTCTTGTTGAATTATTTCATTTTGAAAATTGAAAGAAAATTCTGTTGAGGGTTCTACATTTCGATGTTCATGGGAATGAAGTGGCCGTCCAGATTTAGCAGAAACTCCATTACTCCTACTCACTGGCGGCCAATCAGATGTCTGGCCCAGGTCATAATCGATGACCGCGTATTCCTTTCCAGACTGAGGTCCTTTGCGCTTTCGGAATGCTTCCAGTTTTGTCTCCAGAATGTAATTAACTAGCCCATGCTCAATGACAAGGGCAAGAACGAAATTGGCCACTGCAAACCCAATTAACGTCAGTACATAATATTCATCTTCCGGGATCTGAATTTGGAGAGTTTTTTCCGACCATTCAAATGGGTACAGAACTAAGAAGAGGGTTAGGGCCGTCATAAAAACTAGTGATACGAGGAGACCAGGATTGGTAACCAAAGACTTCCTGTAGGGCTTCCCTCTCGAGAATACAATGGCCATTGTAATGTATTGAAAGGCGGAGACAGTAAACATGGTATAGTTTTCAGAGCTATTAAATTTATCCTCATTTTGCTTGTCATGTCGGAAGGGCTTGAACCAGGATTGCTGCTGGACGTAGACAAATCCCAAGACTTGAAACCCGAGGATAGCCAGCATATGACAAATAATAGAAACGACGGGAGCAACCGAGACCAAACTTTCAGAAGGGGGTATTCTTTCCAGTGGACCAGCATACGGCTCAGTTCGACCGAAGAATAAGGCAAATATGGAAATTAGGAAGAGATCGATGTACAAAAACTGTAGATCGCTTAAATTGGCGGAAATTGTGTACAATATAATGACAGTGCTGAACTGCGTCAGGGAGTAGACTGCCATGTATTTGAAAATCCCGAAAGAAGTCACTAGAGCACTTCGCCCTTCCTTGATCAAATAAGGTACGCAGGTGATATTGGGCTCCTTTGACGTAAATGGTGAAGCAACCGATGACTCTGCATCGGAAAGTGATATACCGGCGTGGGCAGCTTTCAAAGCTCCGCAGTCATTAGCACCGTCTCCACACATTGCTGTAAATATACAAGAAATTGAATGTTATCATGTAAAGGAGAAGCACCACATATTCTCAAGTGATTTATAATAAAGATGGTTGAACTCACCCACGAAATATCCCAATCCTTGAAGGTCTTGAACAAGCTGCTGTTTCTGATCCGGACTCATTCTTGCAAATACAGTACCTCGAACAAGAAGTTTCGGCATTAGTTCAGAGAAATGTGTTCTTACGATACTGAATACAGTGCCTGTAATGGCAAAACTGTAGTGGTTTATTGGTGATTCCGCATTTGCCAAACAGCGTCCAGTTGAAAGCTCATTATTGTTTTGGTTCTTCGGGACATTTTTACCCTCAGGAGGTACAGAACGGTTTGAGGGATCAGATTCCATTTGCATTGGAAGCTAAAGAATTAAATACCAGTAAGTAGGGATAATACGAAGATATAAGGGTTGATTAAATATGCTTATCACCAATACTTGAACATTTTACCATGTTATTTGTTGGAGTGAATGTTAGTCTAGGAATTTTCTCATTTCTATCCGTTTCAGCCCCCACAACGTAAACTTTGTCAGTAGATTCTAACATTCCACATTCGCGAGCCACACTTATTGCTGTCAGCATGTTGTCTCCTATTCAAAAAATAAAAATATTTAAAAAAAACATAAAATAATTTGGGAAACTGCACATGCTGTACTCTCGCTACCGGAGATCCTCTAATGATTTTATAAGGTTTTTCAAAAAATTAACTAGCTCATACAAATGCGAAACATTGTGGATTAAATAGAACGTACTTACCAGTTACCATAATTGTACGAATAGCTGCATTTTTTAAAACGCGCATTACACCCGTGGTCTCTTCCTTAAGCCGATTTTCCATAATTACCAAACCGAGAAGAGTTAATTCATTCTCAACTTCCTCCCGGACAGCTCTCTGCACCTGTGAATGCAGTAATAAAAAAAAATGCAATCCGAACATCAAAGGAATTTTACAATGGTTGCAATAAAGCGTTTCCCCTTTACATGTAATTGGGCAAAAATCTATCAAAACTAATGCGATAATATAACTGGGATTTGTAGATGAGTAAATGAAGGTTTGTAATTGAACAAGATCTAACCTTCGCGTAATTCATTTTCGTTAATCTTCGGTGAGCCAGTGCAATGACACGGTAACCCTGCTGAGTATATTTTTCCAATTCAGCAGCAAAATTGTTCGGAACTAAAATCAGAACAAAATCAGATTATGCGTATCATCTTCGGATTAAATTTTCTAGCCAATCCTTGATCCAATACATTTGATATTTTAAAAAAGCTTTTTTGGTAAATAACATGAGTACGCTATTCTCTCGATATCAGGAACAATGTTTCTGCATAAAAATACACTGGGGAGTGAATTTGCTTAAATATTAAACCTTAGGGGCTTCAATTAACTGTTACTACTCTTTCTTGGATTAGTGTGGTTAGGATCACAGCCCACATGAACCACACCAATTACTGAACTTTAATGTACGCTTACCCGAATTAGGCAAAGCCAGTGATGAAATCATTTCCGGACTTCCTTTGACATATAGTTCAAATTCGCTATCACCCAGTGTCCTCGTGATGACTGACATCCGCTGCAAACTTGATGAGAAAGGAAACTGACGAACAATTCCTATTTCAACTCCCCCTGAAGTATTCTGTCTCACAACGGTAGGTGTAACCATGTCAAACTTTTCATTATCAGCCACTCCGGGTTCCTCCAAAGACCACTCAGTCCATTCGAACATCTACAAGTGCATCAACTAAATATCAAACTCATAAGGCCCAGCTGGTACCCCTTGAGTAATATTTGCAATTGGTACCTTCGGTTGGAATTCGGCAAAGCAAATTTCTTACAGCGGTCAGCTATACGCCTTTATACCACAAAAAATACAAGCTCTCTAAAGATCTATAATAATTGTAAGTGTACATATTTGTGCCGCCAGCATATGTACGAAAGAAATACCTTGAGATCAAGAGGGTCTCCTATTAGATTCCCATCAATTAGCGTAAGAGAGTGACAGGCTGCCATCCCGACCATGAGAGGAATTTGCTCCAAGTTGTCACTCTGTCGAACGGAATCAATAAATGCTGCACCCCCTTTACTCTGCCCGATCGCTCCAGCTGATTCCTGTTCCAAATCATCATTAGCAGCAGTTGTAATCGGAACAACCCCCCATAGATCTAATCCTTCTTCAGTTAAAGTTCCCGTCTAAAAATAGTAATTTAATTAATATATAAATGTTGGACACTACAATCATCAAAACATACCGAAGATTCCTGTAAATTCGAGATAACTGAATCACAAAGTCATGAAACTCCGTGCATGTAATTGTTTTGGAAAGCACAATTCAACCTATGTACCTTGTCAAAGCAAACACAGTTGATGGAGCCGGAAACGTTTATAGCCCTAGGACTAATGCAGTAGATTCCCCTTTGCTGTAGGCGACGCTGAGCATACATTCTACCAACTGTCATTGCAGCTGGAAGTGCTGGGGGAACCACAATTGTGATCAAATCCAACGAATCCACAACAATATTTCTAACAGTTTCTCCGTGTGCCAGCTGAAATCAAAAATTAAATAATTATCAAGTATCCCTTCAGTAGAATTACGGAACTTAGATGTAATGGTTCCTGGCAAAACTCAATTACATCGGAAAAGTATTCCGTGCTCCGACGGGAATCTTGGATGCGCTTTTATATGTAATTTTTAGATATTGACAATAATTAATGCGTACAGAAAAAATTCATTCAGGCTTCAAGTAATTTTTGCTTTTGCTCCAGCTTTAAAATACCTTAGTAAGAATGCTGTTGATGAAACCGACCCCAGCGATGCAAGCTAACACAGCTACGAACTTGTAAGAGTCTGTCTCGAATTTATAATCGACAGGCGGTGGATACATAATGGATCGGACGAGGTTTCCCTTGGCGGTCAAAAACCCTGAAAAAAACAAAATAAAAAATTATCTTGTGCATGTTATATGATCGTTATGGTGTGTACAGGTACAGGTACAGACGATTACTTTATTTACTTTTTGTGTGGTGTCGAATCATTGAAGTGTGGGAATAAAAACCAGGATTAATTTAATAAATATATAGAATCCAAGACTTTTGGAATTAAAATATCTCCGTAGAGCTTATAACTTATTCCATGAATAACAGTTGAGGGTTACCTGTTCGAAGGACCACAGCCATCACGCGCTCAGTGCCGTAATATCGGGTTTGTATGATCTGGGTCCCGCTGTACAGTGTGTTCCGAGAATGTTCCTTGTTGTTGTAAATAATGTCCGAACGATTCGGCAAAGGTATTTTAGTGACTGGAACGCTCTCACCTACGTATAATTAAAAACATAATTGATTTTTTTTAAATTACTAAAAGACAAAAATACCAAACGTTTTGGGTATAACGCGTTGCGCAATGGCAGGGAATCTGGATACATTCCAATCCTTACGTTATGCAATATTGAATTGTTTAAAATTTACAAGTGTGCTTAAAATAAACTGGGTCAAAAAAGGGTAGAATTTATATTTTTTATCCAATTAATATAAATAGCATTGGTATAATAATTTATTTACCTGTGAGCATACTCTCGTTGACAATACAATTTCCTGAGAGGAGTGCAGCGTCACAATTCATTACGACTCCATGCGGAGGAATTACAATTAAATCCCCTGGAACTAAATGTTCGGTGGGGACGGATTCATATAATCCTGGACCACGGCATACAGTAATAATATCCGAAGATCGCACCGTTGTCTGTAGCTTTCTCTGATTCTAAAAAAAAACGCAAAAAAATTACATATTTTTCAAACAGCATTTTCAACAGCAAACATGGCGGTGTCGGAAATCAACATTATAAAATATAACCACAGGGTATAACTTATTATGTTTATTATTTTTGAGAATAATGAATTTAGAGCTCTTACGGATCTCGTTTGTATGATTGTGGAAATGATACCGAATGCGGACATGATAATAATAGCTGTTGCATAGTACACGTAATTATCCGACATCCACAAAGCAACAGAAAATATTTGGAAAATATAAAAGGGATTCAGGACTTCCAAGAAGAGCAGCTTCACAATACTTTGGACCTCCACCTTGATTTCGTTTGTACCGTAGGTTAGCCGCCTGTCAATAAAATTATTATTTTATAGCATCATAAATAAGTACATATTTAGTATACCTCAATGTGTAAAGATCACATGCATATGGACTCTCCTATACAATGCAGGTATTAAGAAATTCGTCTACAGATTCTACATCGGAAGGATAAATCTCAAAGGTACCTTTGCTAGGATAGGGATATTGAATCTATTAATTGTTAATGGAGGTTCGAAATAAATATGGGGTCTGGGGGAACCTTGAGACAGTAATTATTACCTAATCAAGTGTGAGAGTATTGTCTTTGCGGTCTTGATATGTATCTATTTAATTTCTAAAGGAATGCATATCTTTACCTTTGACATTGTTGAAACACGGATAATCCCACATTCTCATGTAGAATGCTTGTAGAAGAATCCTCGAAGCCCTTCAGTTTTGAAAAGGTCCGAAGCTGATCGTCCCAAATGTATCGAAGTTTCTTGCAATTAAAAGCTCGTACTTTTTCAACCTCTGTGCATCATAAAATATGTAGTTTTATATCATTGGTTTCATACACTCAATTCTAATTAAGTATGATTGACATTTGCAACAAAAATTCATTCATCAATACCTCGAATGTTTCCACTTGAATCTGGAATGACAAGTTTTGGAGTGCCCACGGCTTTCAGTTCCTTCTGCAGACTTTCATCCCAGTTACCAAAAGATTTAGCGTCACCCTCAACAGCTGAGTGTGACAACAAATTTTTTGTTCTGCAATAATTAAATATTTATTAGAAGCATAGTTATGGGGAATGGCAACAGTATTTCCCTGTATAATTTTTAATTCCGTTGAATTTGTTTCACGTTGTTTGCCCTTGTCCTAATATGTTATCACACAATTTGTCAACGACGGAAAGGAATAAAAAAATACGTGAGAATATGAATTGAATACAAAGATGGGCAAATTGTTGGAAAGCGTTAATGGGAAAGAATAATTTAAACTTGGTTCAACTATAGCTATTAAAGTTTCTCACGGTGTGACTAGCAATGTCAAATGTATGTATGCCCACATAAGAAATTCTTATATAATCTGGTAAAAATGATCAAAAATTGGATTGTATCTACGTATGTATGTATGTATGTATATATTTTCTACACAAAAATATTATTTTGATTTCCTGGCTCTAGGAGTTTATGTCATCCCTTAATATTTTTATACCTCACAATCAACGCATTCCTTCATGAGCAGTTTTTGTATCAAAGGAGATTAAAACTCACTTTAGCATTTCCCCTGAAATTGTGTAGATTGGTTTGACATAATAGCGCTTGTACTTCTGTTGGTAGTTTTCCTGAAATTAAATCAACAATATTTATACTCATCCACTGAATTTCCATAGGCAAAATCATATGGGAAAAAAATCCAATAAGACATAGCAGGTTCTGAGAAAATACAAATTATAGCTTCTTTAAAAATATCAAACAGGAGCGTATTAAGCCAAAACCTATTAAACGCTTCCCTAAAAATTTCCCATAACATCCTAATAATACACATAAACTCCGGCAAGCACAATTAGATCGCATATCATAATTTTTTTAAAAGAAAATGTTTGCTTGCAAATTATTGTGCGTGCGTGTAAACTTTTACTACTGATTTTATTACACAATAGTGCTTCGTGCCTCTCCTTTTTACGAAGTGAGAAATGTATCTTTGTTCTTTTGTACTTGTCTCAGATCTTGCGGTTTAACTACATATAGGTACATAATAATAATGGCATTTCATACCGTTACTAATATCTTGTCAGCATTTCGAATGGGACATTTGTTATGGGAAGCGTAGAGCATGAGTCGAGGCCACCAGTGGAAGACAAGTCTTAAGGCCCCAAGCGTCAGGACAATACAGATCCAAGTGAGGAGGGTCTTCCCGTAAGATTTTTTATATCCCTCAATCTCCATCTCATCTTCTTCCCCATAGTTGAGGAACTCTGCGTCTGGTGAAAGGTGTTTTGTCTTCTCAGGAGACTCTTCTTCCTCTCGAACGCCCTTCCCATTTTTCACTAAATAAAGTAACAAAAATCACTTAATGACATTCTTACGCTCCAATTCAGCAGTAATAATTCCAGGGTACATAAACATTAGTAATAATTACTCCTATTACTAAGTACAGGGAAATAGTGTACGTTAGCCGAAATTATAACTACTTTATTTGAGGAGTCTGTCAAGTCTCTGTGAGAATGTTACTAGTTGCAGCTATAATAGCATTGCAGTGTCTTGTCCGCCAATAGTATTCTAACTGTTGATATTCCTAGATAGAACTACATGCGCATATGTACATACATGTAGGAAGTACAGCTGCATACTACACAGTGACTGCAACTTTATCAAGCTCACACTCAATTACGTTAAGTAACCATGCAATTAGTAAATACACATGGAATCAACAGAGGCATAGTTGCATAAACCAAATAATTACTTGACAAGTTCCTTGTTCCATAACCCTATTACACCTCCTCTGACGTCTCATTTGTTATTACGTGCATTTCCTGCCCTAACCTGTATGGATTGGATTATACAGTATACAGAAGTAGTAGTAGTCTGTAGTCTCATCCCAGAAGTGTTGAGCCTTCATCAATTATCAGTTCTATAGAAGATGAGAGTCGCTACATACATACATACTTGTCTTTCCTTATGTAAGGATTTTTCCCTCATACTCACTCCTTGTTATTACCCCTGTGACCCCCACAATCAGTTGCAGTTGCACTCATTCACTCTCACATGCTTCCATAGCTCAACACTTTAATGTTCAGCCTGAATGAACAAATAAACAAAATTCCTTGTTATTGTTGTTCTCGTCTCTCCTCCTATATTTACATAAGTATACATATCTATACATTATATGCTAATCAGTCATGTCATATAAAAACACTCAAAGCACCCAGACTTTCCCATTGAATTTAATATTAATATAATTAAATATTCAGCAGCTGGTATTTGACGAATTCACATTATTGGAGTCTTAAATGTCAAGACAATGGGATCCTCCATTAGTTTTGAACCTCAAGGGGAGGACATCAAAGCGTCCCATAACATTTTTCATTTTTGTCATACAGACCCAATGCTCAGTAAGCGGAAAGATGAGACCAGATTATCAGTGGAAGTGAGAAGTTATAGTTATCTTTTGGGATTTACAAGAAATTTCTGCATATGCAGAACGTTGGTACAGAATTATTATTTTTTGACATTTACGGGCGGACAGAACTAAGGGACAGTACTTGAATTTTAAATGTTGTCTTAAAATATTTGTGCAACCAGGGCACGTCCAAGCTTATTTACGTTGAGGCTTTGAACAAATTTAAAAGGGTTAGTATGCATATAGGGTGTACAATGGGTACAGATATAATGAAAAATATTAATTTACCAATGCTTCCGGCGACTGGATTTTTCTCAACAGATTCCAGCTGACTGGGTGTCTCCATTGCAGCGGTCACTTTGGGGTTGCTGGCTTGTTCTCTCAAGCGTGGAGCTCCAGAATTAGTTCTGTAGCATTCCTATATTACAAATCGTATGTCCTTGTCAAATTCCACAAGGGTAGTATTTATAATATAAGTGTTTGTGTATCACGACCAATCAAGTGCAAAGTATTTACAGGACCGTTTAAAAATTTTATGGGATAAACACAATAGAGTTTAAATTATTAGGGAAATTATTTCACCTGACTCAAGGACAGAGACACGTCCAAATAACAAAACTGTAGATAAACTCTAAATCCCGAGATTTTCACATCCAGCCAGATTCACATCCAGTGTTAACACTTGGAGATACAATCTTTAGAGGGTGCTTGTGGGAATAAAAAATTTAATTTCAGGGGATGCCCGGAAAATTCCAGTAGAGGATAAAATTTATGTAGTATTTTCAAAGGTAAGGAATTGATAGAGGAGTTTAGGAAAATTATAGGTACACAAAACATTGGAACTATTTCCTTAGTTTAGAAGGTTCCACATTGCGCTGGCACTTCATATTCAATGAGGCTTTTTTACGACCAGCTTGGAAATAAATACTGGCTATGGCTATTCAGTGAGCAGGCATAACTAATACAGAGCGTAGCCCCGTAGACAAGGGCATTGAGGGAACTGATTGTAAAATCGTACTTAAAGCACAAAGGTATGACCTATTTGTCCAGATATGCAATAATCGCAATTGAAATTCACTCCTGTCCTGTTCTGCTTCCTTGTTCATACTGTTGTTCAGGCACGGTGTTCAGTCAGCTCAATTTGCTTCTAGATATCTCCTATCGTTAGGGTTGCTTCAGAACTCCCCTGTCATATACATATGTATATATGTATAGTCATAACCGCTGATAAGTTCCTTTCTATCAGATATGTATTTATTACATTTTTTGACTTTCCGTCATCCCATAATTATCCGTCAGTTTGGATAGAGACAGTTGTCATAAAATAGTGTTTTTACATATGCATATGTACATACTTACATAATTACGTACATGTGAACTGGTACTAATATCACCTGTGACACCTGTGTATAGGTTTATAGGGAGAGACGCACGGCACGTGCATAATCCCTAATGTGACAAATATCTATGACAGTAACCAGACGGACTTGTCACTGTAATGTAATGCTGAACTCGTGATTAGTACTAGTGACGTTCACTCGTACATATGGCAAGACCCCTATTCAATCGTATACCCATGCATTAAATTATCGTTACGGATTAAAAACTGAACTTGAATTTAAAATACATTGTATATGCTCTTAAAATGCCACATGGACAACTATCTGTATAATGACAAAAGTCGTAATCGCAACGCAATAATTATTACCCTCATGAGTGCGTAATGATTGCATGACCAGTGAAGTCTACGACCCCCCTTCTATTCTGACCTATCCGTGTATATCTACTAATGAGGGTGATTTTTATTGATGGAGCCGGAAAAACCGACAGCTAATTTCAATATCAATGTTTTATGATAAGGTATGTTATGGTAAGGAAGGGCTATAACCTTCGGACGACCTAATGTTTCTTCGAGCACCTTTTCCGTTTAAAAATGTGACTGATTTTAAATAGTCAACTTCGGTTTTTTATTTTTGGAATCCTGTATTATTTTTTATTGGTATGAATTAATTTAAAATGCCATGCAGATATACATTTAGTTTAACACATGGTCATTTTAAAATGAATATTTTGAATGGCAAAATTTTAAATTTTGAATATTCCTGAAAAATGCCAGGGCTCAACTTTTTTCTAATCACACAAAGTTTCACTCTGTACTCATCCCCGTACATAAGGAGAGCTTAAGACAAATATTACAGAGGATCAAAAGTTATGGATCTTTGGAATGTAATAATGTAAAATGGTTCTTTTAAGAAATTCGGATTTATTTTTTTATTGTCAAAAAATATGATTCCATTGATTCTTCCTGTGACGACCCCAGGAGCATGAATTTTTTTGGTAATAAAAGAGATATGACTTAGTGTTAGCATTCAAAAACATTTTACTGTGGGAAGATCCTCTGATTGCGAGTGTCGTTGAAGGGGAAGTTTTGCTACAACTGGAGTCGTTATAGAGAGAGTCAACTGTATTTGGCAATTTCAACCTCCATTATGTTTTTGGGAATGCTGTGAAATCCCATGATGTGTGGATTTCAACTGAAGCAGGATGTAGAAAATTTACTGCATGACGTGTGAATTGGCTATTTGTAAACCCTATTCAATTGGGGTCTGGGGCATACTGCCCACTCCTTGTTAAAAAAAACAACTTAAATTCGTCATGCACGATAATCACTGGAACAACGTCCAATTAAATTGCAGATTGCAGATTACGCGTCAAGTTGTCTGTCATTATGCCGATTGAATTGATTAAATGTTTACTGGAACATGTCCACCTTCATTTGAACTAATGGAGCAGTATGGAATGCTTGTCCAGTAGATTTGTTCACAGCCTCCTCGCCATTCATTGACCAAATATGTTTCATACAATATCTACACAGATATTTACAAATCATAACATAATCATCTGATATGATTTCAATGACAGATACAAATATCCTGCCTGGCTCAATTCTCCCTGATATGACGGTTGAAAAGTAAACGCGCTATTGAAACTGATAAAAAACACACTTGTTATTACAGCTCTTTACGATCACAAGGTTCTAATTTTTTTCTTTTTCCTGGATTGAGGACACACACGGCTACAAATTATTCATAGACGTTCATAGGAATTTACAAATCGAAATTACTTGGACAGTTGTTTTATACTTCCTTGTACTATATCTATACTTATGGTCACTCTCCGAGATTACGTCATTTTAATCGTCATTTTCTCCACAATCATGCATATATTTGTTTTGCATATTTCGATTGAAGCTCGTGACCAATATAATTTTGTATCCTGCAATTTGTTTTTTTTAAATGATAGGAGGTGAAAAACAGGATGCCAAAAAATTATCCCCAACCACCCTCATTTTATTTTAGGGTCCCATATTTTATCATGGTTGCCCAGATCATTAAAATATTCCTCATATTTCTTTTTCAAAATTTCTTAGACATTCATATGAGTCTAACGTTAATTTCCTCAACTTCCAAATTCAGGGTTCAGTAATTTGAAGCATGTCTATAAGAACTGTTTTTAAGAATGCAAATAAAAATGAAAATCTTGTCTCACAAAATTTTTGCTGTTTTGCCGGGCTCTTTCAGAATCTTTCCAATTTCCCCAAACATGATTTTGTGTTCCTATTTTTGACGCCGTCTTCAAACATTTTAACACATAAATGTGATCTGATCTTTGTAAAATCTGAAGGAACATTTTCTAAAGCATGGGGAATTGAATATTGTTTACCACCTTATATAAGCAAGAGAAAATAAATGTCTCGTGATACCCTTTACAAAATATGTATTATAAATGAAATGTTTTCTTTTGAATAATTAAGCGGGTCTAATTTCCTCGAAAATATTAACATGTCTTGATGTTTGTTAAGAATTTTTCCACGTTTGGCTAATAATCAAATTGCAGTCACAACTTGACTAGTACATGAACCCGGTCAATTTTACTCCTTATTAAAACTATGTAAGGTATAAATTCACTGGTTAATCTCACTATAGAGATAATTCCCCTTTGTCTATAAATTATTGTACATACGTCTCTAACTTACAGGTACGATTTGCTGTGGATGTGTTGAGGGGTTGCCTTTTCCCAATTTTCACATCCCAGTAATAATAATTTCCTCTTCACACCTTCCCAACGTTGCTGATCTCATGCTCAAATTATTAGCTCTGGAGAGGACTTCCCAACAATTGACTGAATCCACAAATGAAGAAACTATAAATTTAAAGCCCGTCGGCTTACACTCACTCACACACTTTCAACTCAGCCACACTTGACACTCTCCAACTACACGGAGGACACAGGTGGAGAGGAGGAATTTATTGTGCGATTCTCTTATCTCAACTCAAGGCTGAAAGTATGCAGAGGGTATAGGGTTTGAACGTGAGCGTGATTTGCTTAAAATAAAATAATACTCTTTTCCTCATTATGCCATTGTATGACTGAAGCTACTGTTGAGTATACATGAGACAATGAGGCTAAGGTCTTTTGGAGTACACTTTCTAATCTTACCCTAAGCTACTCGTTTACCATATGTGTAGCACATTAAATGATAAGTCATTTAAAGAGATACATAAAAGATTTTTATTGATACATGCCAAGTCGTTATTTAGCTGTGCATATGGTAATTCCTCCATATGCGTTTTCAAATGCGGTCCGTTTGATTATCACCCTTTCTATTGTGTGTACACAATTGTTTGAAGTATTCACACTTCAGGAGCTGACCCTTAATAAGTCATTCACAGGTCAAGGGCAATTCAGGCCAATTTTTAATCCTAATTATTTAAGTCAACTTCGTTTGATGCGTGATGAACTTCGAGCCTAGTTGTAGATATGAGGTAGTTTTTTCACATGTTACTTCCCGTCTCATTAAGGAATAACGAGGGCCAACATAACTGGATTCGGACTGAAAGGCAAAAAACTTGTTATTTGTCATGTGTGAGGTAGGCTCAGTACATTTTCACTTGGGACTAAATACACAATAAATATTATCAAAAATCTTAATTGACAGCTAGTGTAAAAATACTTCTAATGAGGAGAGGCTCCTTTTTATCATCCAACTAAATTGCAAGGGCTTTGCATGTACTAACGCGGACAATGGAAGCTTGATCTACATCCACGTATTTATGAGAGTTGAGTGGGTACTTGAGCTATAACAATGCCCGTTAAAGCTGAGAGCTACTGATGAGTTTATAAAAGTATTGAGTAATCAGTCCTAAAAGAAAATTCCAGTGCTTCAAATAAAAATGTCCTAATTGAAAATTACTTTATATTTTCAAAAATAATTATCCCTAATTTTTTAAAACATCTGCAAGTATACGCTGTTTATTTTTGTAGGTCATTTCAGTATTTCGTTCATAAAGTTCCTTCGGGATTTCGCTGGGCTATTATTCTATCCCAGTATATAATAATTTGAGAAAAAAACGAATAAAATTTGAGGGACTAAATACCTGGCTTAGGGTAAAATTTATAAGATTTCCATCCCATATCAAAAACCTTGTTGACTCTTCTTCTTATATTCTGTTTTTTGGAGGCTAATTGTTACTGTGATATTCCGCGCAGTTATTTTAAAGAAATTTTTCCGAAAATAAATTGTTGTGCTCGAATTAAGAAAAAGTTGCTATGTAATGTTTTCTGGTAATATGGCTAAATAAGTGGAAGGAAGGCTTCAGGAACATGCAGTATTATTTAAAACAGAGTAAAATTGACATTACAAGTAGAAGTAATTTGCTAAAAATAATTGTGGCTCGCACGGTTGTTCTCGGCACGTTTGAATAATAAATTACAATGGGATAATTTAACTCAGGTATGTTCCTTAAAATGTAATGGTGGATGTTTAAACTCACATGATAAATGGGCTGTTGCATGTCAGCTGATTCCCAGTGAGTCATTCATATGACTGCTCAATATCCATATGAATAATTAGATATAATTCGATTGAGATGATTACGTAGTATTGTTAGTCGAGCATTATTACTATACTCTTATTATGCTTGCTCATTTAGTTTAAGGATCTATCTTTTGTGGGTTCCCTTTGTGTTGAATGTATTGTGTGATGTGTGGCATTTTCAAGTTCTACTATTCCTTGTCACTGAACCCGAACAACAGAACTACTTGTGTGTACGTACGTACATACATGACAACTAAAAGTTTTATTTGGAATTATTACAAATGATTCAACCCAATGTACGTTGTTCCATATTCGTTGCTTCATAAAATCAACAAATATTCAATTGTTTCTTTTCAAGGTCTTCTTAGCCAAATAGCGTGTAAGAAACTAATAATAATAATAAGACATACATATGTACATACAATTATGTATAATCTAGATGTAGATAGGTTAGAACTTGTTTTTCAAATGTAAAGGAAAAGACAGGATCGCGAAAGAAAATACATTTTACATAAATCATCTTAGAACTGTTCAGCAAAATAGTAATTATAGGAGCAACTAATTTTTTTTAATGGACCACAAAAACTCTTACTGTGAGGAAATGCGGTTTGTTTCTGCTTCTGAGCAGATGATTCATCTTGTCCATTACAGTACTCAGACTGTTTCGGTTCGAGCCAAATGTCATGGCCAATGGCATATGTTTCAAAAATATGCCTAGTTAATAAATATGTTCCAAAATTTTGAACCAGACCATTATAGGACCATTCCTGTATAAGGAACCAGACCGGACTGTTTGGTTAGATTACATTATAAATTGGATGAGTTTTTGCGCTACGATTTCGTTGAACAGGATAACCAGGCGGGAGTATAAAAGCGTCCAAAAAGTGTTTTTACAGCACTTATTTATTAAGCTTATGTTAGAATCATACCAGGAAACATTTTTGACTTGAAAATGTTTCACCTGCCGGTTCCTCCTTTTTCCAAGCAAATCTTTATGCAAGATTTTGTCTGAAAGGTGTACCCTTTAGAATAGACAGCTTTGATTTTAGTTTCGAGAAAAGGACAATAATATGAATGGGGGTGAGACAACTTGACTTTGAAAAGTATACTTGATCTCTTATATTGTTCCGCATCTTTTCGTCCTGGAAGGTATCTACAATGTCTCAACAAATATTGTAGGGACTCACAGTTTGTCCTCGATCTTATGATTACTAGTCGTTCTTTCCTTCCAGCAGTCTTGAACCAATGTTTAACTACACCGGCTTGACAGTTGTCCCAGGTGCTTTGGTAATTAGTTCTAATAATTATTTTCATAGTAATAAATATTTTGTGTGTTATTTTGTGTTCTTTTAGATACAGTCCGAGAGATACTCCCCTCATTTAAAATTATTTTTAATTTGTATTTTTATATGCAGCCCATAAATTTAGAAAAACCGGATGAAGTATTCTTCCTGGTAATATATGACACTGTGGTCACGCTCGGCTTCATCTCGTTCTTTTTTTTCGTCTTCAAATTTTTTGTGTGGCTCATTACCCCCATTTTCTTAGCAGTGGTTACGGGGAACTACCATGAGAATCTGTATATTAGGGGTACTGGCACGTATCCGAATATTATTAGAATGAGACCAGCTGGGAACCTGAGAATGGTATATAAAATTTATTAATTTCTTAATAACTCTCAATGACAAGAGCCAAAAACTTTTTCCCCTTTTTATGCCCGTAAAATTTACTTCTAACCTTATGTTGTGCATAAAATAATACTTGTCCATTGATTTAGGATGGAAGCTCTGTCACGCAACTTACTTCCAATGTGACAAGAGCCGTAGACGGACCATTTTCCCTGAAGAACCAGTGAGACATTACACTTCTAAGGGCCTTGGTTCCATAATGGAAAGTTCACTGAATATTGAGTGTTAGTTTATGATTACAAGGGAAATTAAATTATGGAAGAAATGCAATTTTCTCGGCTTTGTGTCTAACGTAAATTTGAAACAGCTTTTAAGTATGAGGCAACGAACGAACTGGGAATAAACAGCACTCTTGTTCCAAGTTCCGTCTGAAAGCCAAAAAAGGTGATGTTTTTGTATATCAGTACACCAAAAAATATATTTTCTATAAATGTTAATTGTTTAAACGTCTCAAGGTCTGAACAAAATTAATAAAGAAAAAAAGAGTTACGCAATAGCGCTAAACGAAGTAATCACTTTAAAATAAACTGACATTTTTCATGCAAATCCTTATGTATTCCGTTGTAACCCAATGTTTGATTGGAAATAAAAACCAAAATCTGTGTAATTATTCTCTGACATTCTTATTTAAAATTCATGTGTATTTGGGCTAATATTTAAAATAATAAAAATCAGCTTGTACAATAGTCAAGACAGACATTGAACTTTCCCCATACAAAGTCTTGTTTACATTCTCATTTAAAGGAAATTACAATAGGCATTCTTCGCTATATAATGTACACTATTATGTATTGCATAGGAAAAGGACCCTTAGAACCATAACCTTGAGTCCCTTGACATTGTTTTTTTCTCCCACCCTTGAAAACGCCTGGACAATAGTATTCAAGGACTTTAAATTCTCTGTAATGTTTATACTGAAAGTCAAATAGATATTGGAGGGTCTTGAACTTTGGATTGATCTTTGAAATAACCCAGCAGTGTTTCCCTGGAACTTGTTAGCAACGGTTGGGATTTCCCCCCCAGAATACCTTGAAATGACTGAACTTGACACTCCTGATGAGGGTTCTTTTTCACCGGTAGCTCCAAAACTTTCTTTATTTTTTGTTTTAATTTCTTTGTGAAGTAATTATAGATTGTTGAATCGGAGGTCGAACATGTGCTTTAATATCAATCATTCATGCCTGTTTAATTTCCTGTTATTGCAATTTTGCTGACGTATTTTGGTTTAATGGCTTGGCAGGTGGGTTTGACAACGTCCAGGGACTGGTCGATGGGATACGAAGAAGCTCCATTAATAATGCCTTCTTTGGACCAAGCCATTTACACGCTTGCCGTTGTCACTTTGGTGTTCTTTGCCTTCAAATTCTTCACCGTGTACTTCTACCCCCTTTTTTTCGGTGGGAAATATCAGGACCACAATGGAGTTTTCCCTGCAAGAGCGCTTTCCTTGTATGGGAATTCAAACATGCAGAGAGGCAAACACGGGATTGGCATTTTGGTAAAACTGATGTTTTCTTTTTACTGTTCTATATAATCTACATTAAATGCAACATATGCACAACATTTCTAATAATTCATACTAAAAATAAGACGGTTGACCTAACTTTGTTATTCCCTTCATTCATAGAATGAAAACGAAGCTACGCAACTCACATCAATGGTTACCAGAGCCTTGAGCGCACCCAGGATAATGAGTTCCCTACTTTAGAAATAATGAAGGCTGATAAATTCTAGGAATAATGTTATAAATATAATATATAATTACTGTATGTAATAATTACAATAGCATAAATGTACATAGGGAAAGCATACTGAAACAAAAGTAAATAATTTTCTTGTATAAACGAACTATACACAATTCCCTCTCCTTTGGGACCACAATGTATAGGTTTAACTGTAACAGCTAATGTGTCAGAATTAAATTTTCGATCCATTAATTGTTACAAAATATCTTTCAATTTCTCCGAATTCTTTACTGTCAAAATCAATCACGCTGTCGTCTTAGAGCTAAATTAAATTTTTAAAAAATGTCCAGCATTTTAGTAAAGCATTGTTACAATACAACAAACAATTAAAAATCTCACTATGCAATAAATACTGTACATTCTGCGCCAGGAAAAATATAATTATTTTGCACACAATAAATATGTACCCTCCATTTTTCACGGCAAAATTATCATATAATGAGTGGAAACTTTCACCGAGGAATTACCCTAAATTAAAAGTAACTTCCGTGTAAACTGACTATATAATGAGCAGGGAATGACTTCGTACGTACTACAGGTTTGCTTTCTCTACTTACACTTCATTGTTCACAGGGTCATTGTGAGCCATGTTATTAAATACGGGGTATAGTTATGCATCGGTGCTTGTATGGAGAGTGTGCCGTGGGCTCTTATCCTTATCTCAAACAATCTCTATAAAGAAAGGTGTTGACTTGTTCACTATGTGTCGAACTCATATTAAGAAGAGAAAGGTCTCCTCAGGACCATAGGACTGAATAGTGAATAGTCGCCTGTGTAGTAGCATTTATTCGTACAATAAGCAAGACCATGACCTTCCTCTGCTACCTGTGTATGTACATAATTATAGATAATTATAGGTATCTAAACATGTAGAAGAGTCTAGAGGGCAACGGAAGGAAGGAGACACTCGTAAAACCTTGAAAAGTACCTCAGTTTGAGAACATCTTTCAGCATCTGATCTGGATATACCCTGAGAGGACAAATCAGTAATTACTTGGAAACAAATGGGGGTAGTGCTTTGCTACGTATGTGGTGTAGCTAATTTGGGAAAGACCGTTCTTTTTAACAATCAGTGAGTTTTTTGGAGTAATCCCGATGCAATGTCGGACCTTGGAAATTCTACGAGTGAAATATCCGGGACTGAGGTAAACAATTATTACTATTTTTGTTTTATACTTTCAATGCATTTTCGAAGGACATAGAGCTGGGATTTGATTGGAATTGAGATTTCCACACTTATTGCAATTTTCGCAGCTCACGTCCGGTCAGGATTTGTCAGAGACGGGGATTATTACTACATATTTATTAGTAATCGGGAAAACCTTTTACTGGATAGGGATAATCTCCTTGACTTTCTTCCTCTTTAAATTTGCCACAAGATTTTTATTTCCTGGTCTCACTGGAGGGTTGCATTTTGATGGATATCCTCCCAAATATGTCTCGAATCAATTGAACCGAAATTTGACAACCAGGAACGGGGGAGTTGTTGGGATGGTAAACAATTTCAATTGATTCCATCAATTCATAAAAATTGTGTACTACAAATGTTGTCGTCAGCAATGTTTTATGGCTGGACTTCAGAATTTTATATATACTTTATACGCAATAAATATTGTAAACAGAGTAAGCTAATACCAGTGTATACATTTTCATCCGACAGGATACAAATGCAGCCACACAGTTAACAGCCAAGGTGACAAGAGGAGTAGCCGGCCCCCTACTACATATCAACTACCAGTGATTCAGTCAATTAAAAAACATGTTGAAAGCATTCATGTATCATATCGTTCTTGGAGAAATTACAGACGCAGTGTGGGTATTGAATATTGCGTCTTCTTCGATGCATATTCTTACCATGAGAAAGTTCAAATGAATTTTGCAAACTTTGAACAAACAGTAATGATTAAGACGGTTCCAATTCGTTTTAAAATAAATGTACATATGTGTTCCAACCATTCCAGAATATCTTGTTTACAAAAGTAAATAAAGTAAATAGTGGGAGCTGTTTTTTTATCTATTTATTTTGCGTGCTTAAGTTCAAAGGAATATTCATTGGTATGTTTGACATTTTATATGGTTAGGATTATTATACCTATAACATGAATAATATGTAATAATAAATCCCCTGGTAATTTTGATAATTCCCTGGAAAGTTAGATAATTCAATACGAATTTTGATAATTAAATGCGAATTTTGATACTTCCCTGGGAATTTTAAAACTTCCCTAGGAATTTGAATAATTTCTTGGGATATTATATAATTTACAGTAATGGCTATTTTGACAATCCCCTGCGAATTTTGGGAATTTCGTGCGAATTTCGGCAAACTTGTGGTTATTATTTCCTTGGTATCTTTACTAATTTCTGTCAATTTAAAAAATCCTTTAAAGAGAAAAAAAAGCAAATTTTTAAAAAGAATTTTTAAAAATATCTGAGGATTTTATTGAGTCACTGGAAATATTAATGCATCCTTGATAATTCTAATCCCTGTGAATTTTATGAAATCACTGTAAATTTTCATAATTTTCTCATAATTTTGATAAATTCACCGGAATTTTGATACTTCCCTGGGAATTTTGATACTTCCCTGGGAATTTTGATAATTTTAATTATTATTTATCTATTATATAATGTACAGTAGTATATAATATAATAGGAATATATGTATTTTGACTATGTGTGTATAATTTCTGTTCAGGACTATTACAAGCAACTAGGTTCTCCTTTTTTACGCGAAAGTGAAAGTAAAGAAGAAATTCGTTTATCTACAACCATTTGTTCCTGAGAACCTCAATCTTATTCCTAGCGAACTCATTCGGTTGCCCTGTTTTTGACCGGGGACGAAAATGGGGCCAAAAATACAAACATGGCATCCTATAATACATGTGCTACAATGTTTTTAAATTAAGACATGATTTTGGTCATAACCAAAAAATATTCTCAACTTGTGGACAATACAGGAATTTTTCAACTATGATCTATTCAAGGATCTTGTATCTATAAATACATACATACATGAGGATGTGCAGGATCGTAACAACTACTTAGGAAAAGAAGGGTAAAGACCTTTCGTCCTTGAACAGTACCTATTAAATTTACAAAGGTTTGTCGTAGAACCCTAAGAGGAAAATAGGCATCGGGAGACACCTGAGATTGTGAAACAGTCTGCAATCTGACATTGAAGGTATTTTTTCTCCAGAAATTGGTAGTGCATTGACCGGAAATTGAAAATTTATCAGAAAAGCTGAGAGTATGATTTCCAATTCTACTGCAGCGGTAACTTGATTTTTATTATTCGTTATCTGAAAATTATTTTTGGAAGTATTTTCTAAATCGTTGTAATTATTTCTATGCATTTATTTATGCGAATTCATATATATATATCTATAATTTGCATTTATTAGTGATGCTGTGACTGCATAAACAGTTGAGTGATTTGAATTACGATTTTTGTTCCAGGCCTTGCCGTTGTCGTCAGCCGTTAGTGCGAGATTCTTTTTTGAGCTGTCGTTCCTTCTCGTCCAAGTTCTGTACTTAGCTTTCTGGATTTTCTTGATTTTCCTCGTCTATCAAATGGTGGTTTGGTATCTAATCCCTGCAATCTTTGGACCCCCAATTACTTATGTTCCCACGGGGTCCTATTTTGATCCAAATTATCCGTACATGAGGATGGGGAACGGTGGGATTGTCGGAATGGTGAATATTATTATGCAATGCATATTTTCTTCACTTCTGTTTGTTATAATTATATGGTTTAAAATTAAAAAGTTTTCAAATTGAACAAAAAATTAATGATTTCTTAATTTATTCCCCTCAGGATGAAAATGCAGCCACACAACTAACAGCAAAGGTGACAAGAGCAGTAGCCGGTCCTGTAGGGATACACTAGCACTTCAGAATGAAATGTCAAGCAGGTTGCACATATGTATTATAGTGTGGTCATATTTTAAGTTTGAAATAATATACTTCTTTTCGTCCTATTTATGAGAAGAAATTTAAAATGTCTTTTCCTATTGGTACACTGCGCATTAATATATGTATGATATAGGCAAAGAAAAGATTAAAAGAAAAGAAGGATTAATAATTCAGCAAAGTAAACATCCATTAATGAATGTCCATACATTTTACATACTACTAAGTGATGCTTGGAAACCAATTTATTCCAAAAATGAATCTAACACTTTCACAATAATCCAGTTTTAAGTTTTTGTAAAAACCTTAATATTATGTTTTAGTTTTCTGTAAAAACGTTATTAGGATGTAAGAGATAGTTTTGATAGTTTTAGCAGTTACTAGTTTGTAGATAACCCGAGGATGAGCACAGTTGTTGTTTTTCGAAAGATTACAATTTAAAGTTGTCGCTGCGCTCGCATTACGCAGCAGGAATTGAAATGGAGTCTCATGGTTCGGGGGAAGGGCTGCCTGAGGCTAAGGCAGTGCCTGTCATGGGAACAGAAAAGTCGTCCGCCCCGTTCCCATTCCCGTTCCCACAGTTCGGGTTTGGGTACAAGGCAGAACCCAATTCCCACATTGCACCCGAAATCTTGTGAACAGAAGTACCGCACCCAGACCCGAAATTTTTAAAATTATAGCACCCAAACCCGTTCCCGTTCCTGTTCCCAAAAATTAATTTTGGGTGCACCCAAACCCGTACCCAAAACCCTGGAACCCGTTCCCGTACCCGAAACGGAAGTTCATATATTCAAGGATAAAAGTTATACATTATACATATATACTTATTGTTTCAATTTTTGCTAACAATGGATACACACAATTCCACTCATTCTATTTGTTATATTTCATTCTACTTAATTAATTTTGTAATTTTTAAGTCACCTTACAACTGCTAAGCACAACATACGCATATAATTAATTTGTATTGTCACATTTCATCATTCGACGTGGGATGATCTGTTCAAACAAAGAGCGTTTGCCTCTAAACTACAACAACGACACAAAAATAGTCGGTCAAACCACACCAAAACAAATCAATCATGTAATTATCGTTAAGCTCGCAAGATTGCTCTGTACACGGGTACGCATGAACAGAAACGGGTTTTTGAGCATACCGTTCCCGTTCCTGTTGGGTACAGATCCCATTCAGCCTGTATTGCACCCGTTCCCATATGGGTTCCTGTTCCCACATACTATAATGGGAAAGGTTGGTTCCCAAACCTGTACCCACACTTTTGAGTGAAAACATTTTGCACCCATATGATACCCGTTCCCGTTCCTGCACCCAAACACCCGGGTGTGACCCGTTCCCATGACAGGCACTGGGCTAAGGGTGCTATAGGGGAAATACTTGATCCGCACCCAGGTCCACCCGAGGTCCAGGAAAGGAAGGACAAGGACGAAGAACGAGAGAGATGTTTTTGGAAGCTGACCTGACCGGAAAAAAGCAGAGAAGTGCCCTGAAAAGGGGAGCGTGTGCGCCAGAACTGGCAATTTAATTAATTATTTTGTGGATTTCTTATTGGAGGCATTTGTGACAATAATATTATTTTGGTGTGAGGATTTTATAATTGAAGGGATTGAACTTATAAATAAATAAACTAACTCTTTTAAAAATCCCTGGATCCGGTGCAAATAAATATTTGTAAAGTCGTTATCTAAGTATAGAAAAATCATAGAGCTATTGAAGGCGAGACTGTGTCGTGTCTCGACAATATTGACGACAATAGTAAAGAATGGATTCCACTGAAATAAGTTTAAATGTGAAAAATAAAGCAATGTAATTTTTACGAATGTCATGCTTTCTCCATAGTTATTTTCATTGCGTCCCATAATTTATTTTATACTGAAACTATATGCAGTCTTCACAAGTGTACCCTCCTTGTGTTTAAACACACTTTTCAATTTATTTTAAATATGAAAAATCCTTCCAACAGGGTTCAAAAACGTTATTAACGGAACATTTGACAGAATGCTTTTTAATAGGAAAACGCAAACTGAAAACATATTTTTTGGCTAAACCAAATCAAACTGAAACAACAAATCGGAAAGGAAAACAGAAACAGAAAAATCAGTTTATTTAAATTTTGAACTCTACTGGTACTCCAACTACCGGTGATTAAATAAACTGAATGTTACTACAGTTACACTTTTGGAGTGCATTGAGTATAAGCAAATGTATTTGGTATTAGTGTCAAAGATCATTAAAATCTGGCCAATGTAAATCACTGCACTCGCAATCAAATTATTGATAGTAACAATTTTATAATGCACTGCTGTAGCCAGGCTTAGGAAATAATTTGAAGTTACATTTAATTACTTGTTTGCAGTTTTTAAGTCTTGGTATTTATACTCTCTGGAATACGAAATAGGTTGCAGGAAGAAGTGCTGAAAACTGTTTAATCCCTCCGAACCTTGGTTTCTAAATGAGATTCTATATGAATATTACATTCGGGAATTATAATCGATCGTTATATAGAACAACCACAAACGCTGCTATGTTCAGAAGCATTTGACTAATAATCAACGATCACTGGTGTATTTATAAATATTTTAGGGTATTTATAGGACCACGTAAATAAAAACGCACCTTATGCTGTTACATTACACATATATTGTCGCAGGTCACTGATGTTTTTTATTAAATGTATTCATGATACATTCATCGAAAGACAATTTATACGGAGAGGCTAAGATTACGAAACAAATTTTGGCACTGTGAATTTGAATATCCCACCAAAATTTCTATAAGAATTTCGAATTTTCGGTTGGCATTGTTTTAGCTTCTAGAGCATACAAGTAGCTTTTTAATGAGGAATCAATGATAGAGATCTCTAATCTCAAATCGTCCAAAAATATGTTTTTTCAAAAGTTTGAACACCAGTCGGAATGAGTTAAAAATTTTCTAGTATATTCAAACACCTTATCAAAGGAACATTTGTCCTGAAGGGAGGGGGGCAAGTCTCAGATAATTCCTTCTAGACGAAACGAAATGTTAAAATATTTTTGTTGGAAAAATTGATAAATTTGAATGTCCCACTAAAACATTTTTTGGGATTTAAAAATTTCGACTAACATGACTCCAATTTGTAGAGCAATAAAATACCTTTGCAATAGGCTAACAATGTCTGAGATATACATACCTTGCAACACCAAAATTATTACAGTTCTTTGAAAGATGCCTCAAAACCATTTTTTTTAAATTTTCAGTTGACATGAATTAAGCGTTTATTTAATTATTTAAAAGTTCTGTCATGACAATTAGTACCGAGGGGGTGAGGGCCAGATCTCAGTTGATTTCTTTTCTAGACAAAAAAATATCATGTTAAAAATTAGGTCAGATTTAACGGTTTTTTCGAAATTTCGTGGTTGAAATTTTGGAACCCCGAAATTTGAAATTAAAATTAGATTCCTGGTCGACACGACATAGATTCTAAAGATATCTTTAGTACTTCTGGATTTATATTGAGTTTTTTACACATATGTAAGCTAGATCTGCTTTTGTGAACAGAACTAAGACAATAACAAAGTTTCCAAATCATCAACCACTTATTAAGCACAGCTACGTTAAAGAATAAGTACTGATTACGTCTGTTCCTGAACAGTGCAGATCGATTGTAACGCTTTTTTGTATTTTTTTTCTAGAAATAGGCAATACTGTAGGAACAGGTAAAATATGCAACTAATATTACAAGAACAAAGCGGGCCAAGGTAGAAGTAATAATTAATGAAATGATATCCAGTAATTATGTTTTAATTAAGTAGTTCATTATTTCCAGGAAAAAACTGTCCATCAAAGCATGTGTTAATATCCGATATAAAACAAGCAAGCATGCCTCAATGGTTAAATATACGCTCTTAATTGTATTATATGCCAGTGAAATTTATATTGAAGAATCAGATATGACATACATCTGGTTTGTACAAACACCAAGCTCAATTATAGGTATATCTGGAGCTTATCAAAAAGGCGTGACGAGTCCAAATAAACGTTTCCCAACCAGGTATGGATCGGGCTGCAAAGGGCTTAATATCCTAAAAGGATTTTTCATTGTAGAAATAATTATTGCCGTATTAATCGCTTATAGACGTATCTGCTTTCACTCTTGCACAAATATACAGCTTGGAAAATCATAGTACAGGGTGCTCCAATATCTTTGCTACCCGTCTATTCTACATACGAAAGGAAGTACCTTACAAAGTATTTAATTCCACTTGTTTCTAGTAAATTTAATAATTACAGATTTTCCAACACTTTTCATTGACCCGGGTCAATTTGAAAATCTAGATTTAAATTTTTTGTTAGCATTCTGTGAATCATTCTGTATTCGAGTGCAATAATATTGTAGTTACGTATAGTGAAAGTGTACTTTATAAGAGTACATCAAAATGAGGTACAACTCCCTGCTAGCTGTATGTTTTTGAAGTGTAAAAAGGCATCAACAGATTACCCTTTGACGGATGGCCTTGGCCAGCACCAGTTATTTTTAATTTTGGGCGTGTGCTACTCATCCGATCACGAAAATCGATTAATAAGCTGGGAAGAGCGGTAATACTTGCAATGATTGCAAAAAGTCTAAACTTGACATTTGTTTCTACTCCGGAAAAGTATCATTTCCTAGCGCGTGGATTCTCTACAGACGTTTGGCTGAAATAAAAGCAAAACAATAGGGAAGAGATGGCCTGTCCCTGGAATGGATTTGTGCTCTTAGTAGATTTAACACTACGTTTTCTGGAGTGTATGAACTTTCTTATTTGTTGTGGCAAATACCGTCACTTTTAAATCTAATTGCCAGAACCACTGGTAATTTACAGTAATTGGGAAGCCGCTGGATGGACCGTTATGATTTACCTACCTTTATTGTATGTAAGTCAAAAACTGGGATAATTGCTAGTAGCTGCTGTACATTTACCGCTGGTAAGACATGCTATTATTATTTATATTATGTAGTTTACATATCTTGCTTATATTTATTGGGGATAAATTTTGTTTTTTAAAATCAGATTTTCCAGAAATGTAGATACATACGTAATTATAAATAAAATAAAATTACAAGCGATTGTCCACAAGTATATTTTGGTTTTACTTCAAATAATTTGTACATTTCAGTATTATTTATTTTTATATTATACACCACAGGAATAGTTCGGACACGCCAGCCCTATCAAGTTTGTATATCAAGTACCTATTTTGAAGATGCGTTGAACAAGTTCAAATTAATTGTTTCAGTATCTACTTTAAAAACCAAGATTTTACTTCCACTATTTTGTACTTTAAAATCCTGAATGTATGTAATTATAATATCATGCACACACTGTGTACCGTGTCCTTATGTAAATTTTCAGATACGCACACGCGCTTACAATCTTCCGTAAACTGAAAACAGCAAATCAGCAATAAATTAAAGAATTTGAACTTTAAGAATACAAATTTGCATATTGTACGTACAGTGTATTTCAAATCCTTTATCCTGTTAAATTTAATGAGAATATATATGAATTCAATATTTCACTCGGAAGAAGCAATCAAAACAGACATTATTGACACTAAGAAAAAATAATTCATTAAAAATTAATTCCTAAACCTTGTCTGACATCTGTTTCGGAGAGCGTTTCCTGCCTTTAAAAGACCATATTTGTCTCATGTGAATCCCAGTGCAATTTTCTATGAATGCAGTGTTCAAAAATTTTGCCAAGTTACAAATTAGTATCTCAAAATCTAAAAATGTCAGCTACGGTTTACGAAATGATTTAGGTAATTTTTTTCCAATCTCAAATTTCCTCCAAGAAATGTGAAAACCCTACAGAACCTCCCTTTGGTGTACTGATGATCCTTATATCCAGCTTAGTTTTGTCTGCGTAAACACCATAACAGTTCCATGCGAAAAATATTTAATTACGATTGTACAGCTCCAAAGATTAACACCACTTACAATTTGAGTTCCTCAGCAGATCACTTTTCGTAATCACTGCTTCAATGATACAACAGATTGAAGCACTTATGAGACCATACATATACAACACCAGAGCTAGGTTGATTATTTTTCGGACAGAAATATCGTCTGTAGTTTCTCCAGCATAGTATTCCTCTGTCCTGACTTGAACCTTCGCATACTGCTGACCTGTTATCTCGTTCTGCTCCAAGAATTTTCTTACATGGTAGCCAGGAATTCCACTCTGCTCGAAACTTTGGACGTATTTATTGTAGGCCCCTGTTTAATCAAAACAAATATGAAAATCCAATCAGCGCCATCTTACAATTGTCGTACACAATTACATGGACGTGATCGCTATCTAGCAAGTAAAGTAAACAATAAATATATGTACCAAATCGAAAAACACCTTACCAATCAGCTGAGGGAAATATCTACTGACACTCAATCCCACCGGTAGAGGAACAAACGATTCTTTTGAAAATTGAAACATCTTTCGTCTGTATACGTCTGTCATGTACTTCATACCAAAGACAGTGAAAGTTTGATCGTAACTAAAACATGCCATGTTCCGTTCAAGCACTCCTTTAAAACACTGTCCAACAAATTAAAAAATTAGGAATATTTTAACAAACATATCGTCGGCGAAACTTCCTAACCGGCTAAAATAAAAAATGCTTAGAATGCAGACCGCTGTCGCTCAATACTCAAACCAGCCATAATTCCCCCATTTCCATTAACTTGACCACACCTTCCGCTCCCCTTACACTAATCCCCACGTACCACCCATCTATACTCTCCATCCCATTATTTCCCCTCCACTTCCCCTCCACTACCCCTCCACTTCCCCTCCAATTTCCCTCCACTTCCCCTCCAATACCCCTCCACTAACCCTCCACTTCCCCTCCAATTTCCCTCCAATACCCCTCCACTTCCCCTCCACTTCCCCTCCACTTCCCCTCCACTTCCCCTCCACTTCCCCTCCACTTCCCCTCCACTTCCCCTCCACTTCCCCTCCAATACCCCTCCAATACCCCTCCAATACCCCTCCACTAACCCTCCACTTCCCCTCCACTTCCCCTCCACTTCCCCTCCACTTCCCCTCCAATACCCCTCCACTAACCCTCCACTTCCCCTCCAATTTCCCTCCAATTCCCCTCCACTAACCCTCCACTTCCCCTCCAATTTCCCTCCACTTCCCCTCCACCTCCAGTCCACTTCCAGTCCGCATCCTTTCCCCTCCATTTCCACACCACTTCCCTTACCCTGCACCTCACATTCAGTTACATTCCCCTCCACTTACCCTCCACTTACCCTCCCCTTACCCTCCACTTACCCTTCAATTACATTCCCCTCCACTTTCCCTCAACTTCCCTCCACTTCCCCTCCAATTACATACCCCTCTACTTAACCTACAATTACATACCCCACCACTTTCCCTCCACTTCCCTTTCAATTAAATACTGAGAGGAGAAGTGGAGGGGAAGTGGAGGGGAAGTGGAGGGGAAGTGGAGGGGAAGTGGAGGCGAAGTGGAGGCGAAGTGGAGGCGAAGTGGAGGCGAAGTGGAGGCGAAGTGGAGGGGAAGTGGAGGGGAAGTGGAGGGGAAATGGAGTGATATTTAATTGAAGGGGAAGTGAAGGGGGTATTTAATTGAAGGGGACGTGGAGGGTTAGTGGAGGGAAAGTGTAGGGGTATGTAATTGAAGGGGAAGTGGAGGGGAAGTGGAGGGGAATGTAATTGAAGAGCAAGTGGAGTAGAATGTGAAGTGGAGGGGTAGTGGATTGTAAGTGGACGGGAAGAGGAGGGGAATTGTGGAAAAGTGGGGGTGTACTTCATTCCACTTACATGATGTACTGCTAATGTGAATTATGGCCGGGTTTCACTTTAGAGTTTGTAGCGAAAGCAAAATAGCCGGTCTTCATTCTAAGCATTTTTTATTTTGTTCGGTTAGCAAGTTCTCCCGACGATATTTACAATGCTTGCGTAAAGTAAAATTGTGGAACTGGTATATATGTAACTTATATAATAAGCACATATTAACCATATTGTACCTTACATCAGGCTTACTGAGGTCATACTCCCTAGTCCTGGATGCAATAGCTCTGCTGATACTATTATTCAAAGCTTGCAGAGCTGGTAGAATCGCACTGGTGAAATAAAATGCACCGATCTCATACTTTGAATTTGCCAGCTCTTCAAATGTGGAAGGTGGTTTAATATAAATTGGTTTCACAACTACAGAAATCATCTTGGACTTGTACGCACCTACAATTGCAATGAGGGCTAAAAACCAAATCGTGATCACACAGCGGGCTAAACCAAATTTGATTGTTTTAGCAAAGGTAACGGACGCAACACTCTGATCAACCACGGGGTTAAGTAGAGCCAGAATTGCACGCCAGTGCGCATGCTTGCCCAGTGATTTTCCAGAGTCTGCAGAATTGAACGACTTTGAAATATTACGATGTTTTCTGGCAGGGTCAAAAATGATCATGATCTCGAGTATACTGAACATTGCGCAGAAGCACAGGAGAAACCCCGCCCAAATCATATTGTCAAAGGGATCTACAAGCTTTGAAAGAGAGCTGAATGTGGCCTTCCTGGGCAGGGCTGTTATAAAACTTAGTTTCGACCCACCGAAAGTAACAGTGGGGAAAATATATCGGAGATGTTTAGCAGTGTAGCTTACAAATGTTGCAAGGGCGCCAGAGCCATCTACCATAGGGCTCATAAAACCATCCCATTTGCCATTTGCAAAGTTTTCATTTTCTTGGGTCAGGGCTGGTTGTAAAACGAGGGTTGCATTGTAGTACTCCGTGATTTCGTATAGAAATAAATTGAAGACATTTATTTTCCTTTTAATTTTGTCATATTCCGGCTTTGGTGTAACACATACTGAGCATACCACACATGTCATAGTTTCGCCTTGGAAATTCAGGCGTTTTGGAAACCAGAGCTCCTGTATTTGCTGAACATCCCCAACTTCTTCAGTGAATCTTTGTACGTGACCTCTGACAATAAACATTTTGAAACTTCCCCCGTCATCACTGAGTAAAATCATCAGATGTAGAAACTTCTGAGTAGAGGCAGTAAAATTCGAGATATGTTCTGACTCCTCTTGAAGAATAGCACCACAAAAGTTAAAAATATAAAAAGTTAAATGGTAAGACCCTTGAAATTGCAGAATTTCGGAAAACGTATCAGGTTCAAGGGTTTCGTTACTGAAAACTTTGGTGATCACGATTGAACAACGTTGGTTAAATTTGGATGGAAGGAGTTGGAGTTTTCTGCCTTTGATGTCATAGTCAAATAGCATGGAAATGATGGGTGGGTTTAGTAAATGTGAACTATCTGATTGACACCTGCTTGAGGGAGGAGTTTGTTTGTGGTCATAAATGACTACGTCGAAATCAGAGCAGGCTTGGAGTGTTACGGATTTGAAACTGTCCCAGATGTGGGTCAGTACGGAATTCACGGTTTTAAAAGCCAAGGCTATTATAATAAAACTAAATTTACGTAATAGCATTATTTTTAGAGATTATTACACTTCTTTATTTGGACGTTGGAGTAAGCCAAAGGAAGGATAGTTACTAACAATGACCAATTTTCTGAGCTGGCTTCAAGCGATCGACATATGTGACTATTTTTAAATTTTGTAGAAACTACTTCTAAGCTACAATAACATTCATTAGTTTTTCTTGAATTTTAAAATTCTTGGACTTCAATTGAGTATTCTTCGTTGCTTTCAATAAACTACAATAATACCAGAACATAAAGCATTTCGGGTTCAAATTGCAAATATTGATCAACAAGACGTGCAAATTTTCAAAGGACAATTGGAATAAATACAGAGGATTACAATTGAGGAACACTTGATGAAGTGTTTCGTGTGAAATACTGAAGACTTGCAAGCAGGAATTCATTGTCTCAGTAAACACATAGTAGAACACGAATATTTACATTACAATAATTTCTGATTGTGATGTTCGGTAACAAAGTCTGTCAAACAATAAGTTACTTTTGGCCAGTGAGTTTTTCAGGAAAGCAAAATGCTATGCAAGGGTAGGCCTACAGGAAACAACTCTGTAGACATTGTAACTTTGGTGCTAATGGGAGCTCGTACAATAAATATCCAGCTGCTTTTAAATTTTGAATAGTTACATGAGATGCCATGGCTCAAATGGGAAAGCCAAAAGAATAACATTAAAATTTCATATAGTTGATCTATTAGACGGATATTCTGGGGTATTGTGAGCGTAATGTTGGTGCGAAAAATGTTACGTTTGGAATATCGTTTTTAGGGTGGCGTCAGCCCCCTAGTAAAATAGCCATGTCCGTACGTCCGTACGTCCGTGTGTCCTTCCGCACGATCACGCAAAAACTACTGATCCGATTTCAATGAAATTTTTTGTGGGTATTACTTGTGTCAAACGTAAGGCTAAGTTCGTAATTGGTTGAAATCGGCCGGATAGTTTTTGAGAAAAAAATTATTGAAATTTTGGACTTCAAGTCAAATGGCAGTTATCTCCAAAACTACTGGATGTATTTCAATAAAATTTTTTGTGAATATTGCTTATGTAAATAGTAATAGCTGTTGTTCATGTTGTTGAAATCGGCAAGATAGGTTTTTAGAAAAAAATTCTTGAAATTTTGAACTTCAAGTGAAATGACTGTTATCACTAAAACTACTGAATCTATTTCAATGAAACTTTTAGTGATAATTGCTTATGTAAATAGTAATGGTTACTGTCTATGTGGTTGAAATCGGCCCGATAGTTTTTCTGAAATTTCGAAAAAAATTCTGCAATTTTGAAAAAAAACTCAAAATTTATCCTACTTTGAGGGCGGTAGCTGACGCCAACCTACGCGAAGCCTCAAATTATCGCATAGCGATGATTTTTACTGATAAATTTTTCCAGTATTCTACCGTAATGGAAGTCAAATTTCAGTTCATTGCTTCCAAACAAATAAATTACAGTGTAATAGGGATAACAGGAAAGAGCGCTAATTTTAATTGCAAGATTTACAATCAATTCGAAGGACTTATGAAATAATTACAAGAGTTTTAATTTTCTAAATTTTGGTAATCATATCGAGTCTTATTGAGATAAAAATTTTTTTTATGTGCTCATATTTGAAATACATCTGGCTTGGTTTCAAAACCACTCACAGACCCATTAACAGGGTAGTGTAACAAATTTCATGTGAGACAAATATCTACCTCAAATAACGAACAATTTTGGAACCCTGTATTTTAAACGCAACATTTTACGGACTTTCCGTTGAGCCAACATACAGGTCAAAACGTTGAGAGTTGCGTGCAGGACTTGTAAGGACAGAGAGCAGGGTTGGGATAATTCATCTCCAGGTCTCTGAAACGGATAATGTGAGATAAGACAGAAACAAATACAGAAGTTTGAATCTGAAGCAATCTGACTGTATACATATTTAGAAAGCTGGGAGAATTTGTCGTCTACTGTAATCCCTTAGCCAGAAGTAATTATGTAAATGTGGAATATGTAATAAAGCCCGAAATGAAATCATAATAGCTTATGAATTTATAATAAGTAATTATACAAATTAGAAATGAAATGTAAAACCCATTGGAATAACTCAATCAACTTTTTGTTACCTATTAATGTTTGTAATCCACGGAAAGTAATATTTGTGTCAACACTTAAAGGAAATAAATGATGATATGGTCCCGATAAAATAAAATAATTTATAGAGCTAGCTTAAACCGAGGTTGTGAAAAATTTCTAAGCTTAAAATTATCAATAATTTCACTGAAATAAAAGTATGTAGTCTTCAAGTTTATAATAACTTCACTGAAGTTCCAGTTTACATTAAGTATATGGTAATAACTGAACAAAATAATTGTCAATTGTAGACCCATTTGATTTTACGGGCTGCAAACAAAAAAATTTTAAGCCCTAAAGTCCAGATTTGCTCATTGTCAGCTTTTCTGTACTGTGACTCAGCGCGTATATTTTACTTCATATAGAATTAAATATTGCAAATCCCAAAGTGTGAACAAATACACTACGAGTGTATTCACTCAAAGAAACGAAATACCCCAGATTCCTGTCATTTTAGTTGAATGAATTGTGAGCTCATAAATTGGAAGAGTTTCTCCAGAGTTGAAAATAACCATAGTGTAGGTGAAAATGAGATTAAAATCATTCGAGGAATTCCACAAAAATAATAAAATAATTACTAGAAATAATTTAAAATTGCATTTGCTGGTATCACGGATATCTGGTGATATTAAATTAAATATTGTATAAAATGTATGCATTTATTGCATAAGATCATTCAAGGGTACAACCATGGTTACATCTAGTGCATCGCATGGGTTCAGGTCGCACCCGGGTATTTGGGTTCAGGTCCAGGTTCAGGTTCAGTATGGGTGCTTTTTGGGTCCTTTCTGGGTACAATATTTTTTACCCGTGAAATTGGGTACAGGTTCAGGACCAGGTACAGAGAAAAACCCGTTTTGATTTTACCTGTCAGGACCAGGTGTAACACATGAAAGACCTGAACCTGATCACAAAAGACCTGAAATGTTTGGGTTCATTAATTGAAAGTTAAAGGCCGGAGAATTTCAAGCTTCCAAGATGATTTCCATCGCAAAAGCAATGGCAGGGTGTCCCAGGAACCAGAGAACTTGCATTCTTATTCATTTTAAATATATTTTGTAATATTTGTACTTTTAATACAAGATAAAATTTTTAAAAAGTTCGGATTCTCAAGTACCCAAACATGTTCAGGTCCGGTTCAAAAATACCCGGGTTCAGGTCGCCTTTGGGTACTTTTTCGGGTTCAGGTACTAATCAGGTGCGGGTACTACAAAAATGCAATTATGTCAGGTTCAGGATCGAAATATTTGAACCTGTTAAATGGGTACATTTTCAGGTACAGGTTCACACTTTTGAGGTACCCAAAGTTTGGGTCCAGGTTCAGGTTCAGGTTCGACTGTTTTGAACCCATGCGATGCACTAGTTACATCATTGGATGGGATTCTATACCACTTTGAGCAGACCTTTATGTATGTATCTAGTTTTAATACAAGTGAAAATCCTGACAAGAAATTATACCTGCGAGTTCGAATGAGCTTCGTGCAATATTTATTTGCTGTTAATCTGTTTCAAGCTTGTGGTTCTAAAGAGGAAAGAGTTTCCTTTGAATTATTCTAAGAGCAATTTAGATTTTTCCTGCTTCGGATCTATATTTAATCTTATGCTTAAGGCTCCCAGGTGTCCTAATTTCATCAGGACTCTCCTGATACGGGCCGCACCCATACCGTGATATTTTATGACGTCTTTAAAACAGGGTTGAAAATTGGAATCGGAATCCGAAAAGAATCCGAAAATTTCAAGTATTAGAATCGGAATCGGAATTAAAAATACTAAAATTAGGTATTAGAATTCTAATCGGAATT
This sequence comes from Allacma fusca, assembly GCA_947179485.1. Taxonomy (NCBI): domain Eukaryota; kingdom Metazoa; phylum Arthropoda; class Collembola; order Symphypleona; family Sminthuridae; genus Allacma; species Allacma fusca. Next base: position 28,314,944 of record OX359246.1, read on the forward strand.
GGAAAGTAAGTATCGGTATTGGTATTAGAATTTAATGATATCCTAATGAATTCCGATTCCATTTCTGATATTGCATTATACAACCATACAGAGACCTTTATGACATTTTATATAATAACTTTACATTGTACATTTTACACTCCTACATGGTTTTTTGCGCAAATAGTTATTTATCGTAGTAATGAAAATGGAAAGAAAGGCAGAATCATTTGTTTATGATTACTACGGCTACAATACAAATCTAGAAATACAACAAAAAATAAAAGACCTGTTCCAACGTATTCTGTGGAACAACTATGGACCGCACAAGGGACAAATGTATTAATTTGTTCAAGTGGTGGAATGATTCCGAATTTTCTGAAATTCTCCCCCGCATGGAAATCGTTGTGCACAACTGTGAACAAAATTTCCTGCGCAAAACAGGACCACTTTTGTGCACAACATGTACTGAACAATTTATTGTGCACGGAAGTTTGTGCTCAATGTTTGAACACAAAACGCGGTTCACATAACGTGACGCACAAATTTACAAGCAGTACCACTAGATCTATTACTCGAAAATATTTCTAATAAATATGGGATTAATAAATGAAAGTAACCAAAACAGAATTAAAATTTTTCAGGAGACTTAATCATTACGACTTTATTTATTACAGTGACAGGAAATACTGATTATTTATTCACAAAAGTACATAAAATAAATTTCGTATAATTTACAAAACACTGCCTCCAAATAATTTCTACAGAACATTATCCCACAATACAAAACTGTTACGAACAAAGCACAAATTCTTTTCTAACTGCTGGAAATACACAAACAGGGTACTAAAAAAGTATTTTAAATATAATACTATCTACTACTATACATCCATCTTTCATGTAAATATATTTCTACCAAAACAAATTAAAGACAATGAGCTAGACTACGAAATACGGTATACTGAAATACTTCACAGAATAACATAAATCATAGAAAACACTTAAATTAAATGAATGCAATAATTTTAATATATATTTTTAAAATACAAATATTTTGGACCAATATGAATACGTACAGTAATTAATCTGAGTAACTAACTTTACAGTAATTTCCTCTACCAATTAACAAATCAAAGAACAAATCAACTAGTCCACTGTTTAATCCTGGATGCAGTTCACGAATATCCTCAAAATGGATAGTGCTATCAAAGTTTTAGGGTTGCATCCGGGACGAAATTCTGTTTCCAGTTTCAAGATCACTGGTGACTATAGGAGAAAAGAAACATGTTGGACAAATTCTTTAATTATTATATCATTCTTTATATTATCGTAAATTATTATTTTATGATTAAAAGCAGACACTACACAGGTTAACTAGAACCAATTCAAATGATTAGTTATAACTACTGTAAACTAATTATAGAACAATTAGAATAACATAGGAACAAACTTACAATATTAATTGCTACAATAATTTTATTAACAACGGTATAATGCTAATGTCGAATCTTAGAAATACATAGCTAGCTTTGCATTAAAAATTAGGTTCAGCTTGTTCTATAACTTCTGCTACAAATTAAATCCCCATTACATACATACTACATAAAACTACTGGAAATATTATTATTACTGTAAATAATAATATTCCAGTTACAATATTTTTAGTGAAATAAAATTAATTATTTTACTTACCATTAAGGCTAATTGTAGCGGTACTTTCTAATTAAAATGCGGAAGCTGATAGAATCCCGTGTCCATGCGTCCGTTAATTCCTGAACTCTACAACTCCCGCTTAAATAAAATTTAACGGTTGTATGTACATACCATGGCCTTGCTTGCAGGACATGCAGCTGCACGCCGCATGTGCGCTGACGCAGCTACCACTTCACATGTAGTCGGTGAAGAGTCAAAATTGCCTAGTTGTAATTCCGATTAGAAGTGAAATGGTCTACCTATATTTTCAAACAAAATTACATAGAGGCAGGGAATTTTTTCATTGGAGAAATTGCATAAAGAGGCTTTCAACAAAAATGAATTTAGACCTGTTTGCTTCTCCACAGACGACATCAATTTGGTTGATCTACGTTTGGTAATTTGTTCAAGTTATGGTTGGAGCAATAAACGTGCATTAAATTTTTACACGGCTTTTGAGCGTATGATTTTTATATTGTTGAAACTACTATTATTTGTCAAGGTCTGAAGAAATGAGCCTGGTTATGCAATGGTTGAACTTACCTTGAATACTCAAAACATGAGGCAGAAATTTAATTTGCTTATGCTTAACATTCGCGTTTAAAGTGTATGGTTGACTAAAGCTCGTTATTAACTAAGGTTAGCTTGAATATTGAACGATTGTCTTCTTTTGGGAAAAATACATCTGAGCAATTGAGTTGTTCTCAATTCGGTGTTCAGTGAAATTGCTTGGAAATTGTTAACAGTTGTGCACCTTGAAATTTACGAATGACATCCGTTCACAATTCTGCACACATTTTTCGTTTGTATCTACATTGAGCACAATTGTGCTGCCAATTTCCATGCTGGCCAGCAAGTAACATTTCTAATCTTGACCATTCCAACAACTTACAATTAGGTTTTGCGGGAAGCAAAGGTGTCCGCCTATCCTACTAAGACTATTTGTAGGCTATTTATAGGGTGCGAGGATTTTATTAAAGAGGCTTGTAGGCAAAATAGGGTTCAAGAATATAACCTAGCCTACAAAATAGGTAGTCTCAGCCGTTGTAGAATTATAGCTATATGTGTAGGCTATTGAAGCATGTCATCTTCATTTAATGGCATATTGAATGGACAAAATGAAAATTAAAGAATAATCCGCACCCGGTACTTGCAGATTGTGTTATAGGGTGGTTCAAGTGTAAAAAATACGTGCTATCTTGCCTTGATATGTGCTGAAACCTCATTAAAATTAAAACTTTTAAATATTCGGTAAAGTCGGAACTTAAGGAAATCTTAAGTGCGACATCCCTTTTGACCAATGTTAAAATTTCGGAACTATTTCCGGCGTAAACCAAATCAATATTCATATTATTAGGGCTTTGGCCAAGGTGACTAAACTTAAACTATTTTATTTCAACCCCATTTACTTGAAAAGGGATTTTTAATTTATTACAGTACAATGCTCTTAAATAGTCCGTCAGTTACGAAAAGCAAATGAGATTTACGAAGGGTGTAGAATTCGTTGAGCTAATTTGTCAGTGAAATGTAGGCTAATATGTGGCTTGGTGGTCCCCATATAGGAAGGATGTAGGACAGGCTGATCTATTCGGTGGTTCAAATGTAGGCATATATGTGGGCTCGGTTCAAATTTTATAAATATGAAGGATATAGGATAGGCTGAGTCATTTGGACACCTTTTGTGGGAAGACTTTTCTCTGCATTACGTTTAATTTAAAACTATAACATATCTACGTCGACTACCGGAGTAATCCCTGCAAAACACGTTGTTTGTTCGAGTAAACAAACCGTTTAAACATTAAATGACGTGGTCGAAGGACAAAAATAATAAATTATAGGTTACATGCATAGAATCGGAATTGGAATCGGAATTATTTAAAAGTATTTGAATTAATTGGTATCGGAATTATTTAAAAGTATTTGAATTAATTGGTATCGGAATTATTTAAAAGTATTTGAATTAATTGGTATCGGAATTCTAAACTAATTATTTGGATACATCGGAATCGGAATCTAAATCGGAAATAAATTTAAGCAGGTATTGTAATTGGAATCGGAATTTTTATTTTTCCGATATTTCATACCTGCTTTAAAATATTGTAAGTAAATGAAACCTGACTTTTGTACTTAAATTCCGTCTTATAAAGAAACATCTGACCAAAAATTCAAAGGGAGTGTGCACATATTACGCTTCATTTTTGGGGGAGGAAAATCGCAACGGACGATTCATCTACGTACTTTGGCGGTTTGTCGCAACATGTCATGCTAAATGTCTGGAAATTATCTCGTCAACTATTGCCCCATCATTCAAGACAACCTTGAAAGCCAAACCTACACTACATGCAATCACTATTTTGTTAGCAACATTGCATATGTATACCACAAAAGAGCTGCTAATATAAATTCGCTAGAAAGCATCTCGAATAAAGCATTGAATCTGTTGTTTAAAGTTATCAAATGAAATTTTCCATAGCATGTGAGGCGGAGTATTTGACAAAAACACCGATGAAAGTTATTGTAAATGTGGCTGACTCGATACAGAGCAAATTTGCCGATAATATTACCGACGTTAAATTTTAATTTTATAATAATAATAGACTCTTTGCAAAAACAGTAATTGCAATATCGGGTTTGACCGCGAAGTAGAAACCAAAATAAAATGACCACGATCTCAAGTTTCCCTTGAGGTATTCCTTGAGTACCTCAAGGTATTCATTTGTTGGCCTTTATTATTACTTTTTTCCTTCCTTCAAAATTTAGTTTATTTTGTTTAAGTACAAAAGCATGGACCAGATTTCAACCAGTAACAAACTCCTCCGAATAAAAGGACTAAAAAATGTTCACACAAATTTTGAACAAAATCGGTCAAAAATTTGCGGAGGAAAGTACAGATTTTATTTTTTTACGCACTAACACGCTGACCGATTTCAATCAATAACGAACTCATACGAGTTTTAACGAATGATAACTAAAATTTGAAAACTTTACAGGGGAGGGGGATGTGAAGGAATAATGATGACGATAGGGAGTGAGTCCAAAAAGGGTGAAAAAATGAAACGTAATATGTGCACACTCCCTAATAAAGATGGGGTTGTTTGACGGCTGTAAACATTCCTATAACAATTAATTTGATGAAATTGAAACTGTGATTTCGCTAATTTTCAAAACAACACTCATTCTCATAAAATTCGCCACCTGGCGTTTTATCATTAGTATTCCTCAGATGATATTTTACAGAATAATCCTAACTTGAAACTTCTAATAGTTCAAGCAATTCTTGAATATACATAATTAGATTTCATATAACTTCATGACTACTCCCAGGGCTACTCTACAGGTCTCCTCCCAAGCTACATTACATGATAATTTCTACCTTTATAGCTTCACTCGTTATAATGTCAGTTCCTTTATAAAGTCGCTTTTTGTGTAGCCGTAGGGCGAAAAGCGTACCCTTATAACGTCACGTTGACGTTACAAAGCATCAGACCTAGCTATAAATAACGCACACTGGTGTTGTAATTTTAAAGCCATTTTTATTCTTGAGTTTCACTATAATTGCATTGGCTTATAATGTATCGACGTTATAAAAGACTGAAAGAAACGTTTTATTGTAAATATACAAATAAGCAAGCGTGGATAACGACATTGATTAATCCCCATCCAGGAAAATCCACATCCAAGCTTTTAGATTTATTTTCGCATCCAGTAAAGAATTGGCATACATAGATTTAACAGAATTACAGTTTTCACTGTTTGAAAACTTTTGTAAATGTTCTGAGACGTGTCTTATTGAGATTCATAAAATACTTTATTCAATCCTGACCTTTGTTATTGGAGGTGTTTGTGGCGTGAGAGACTTTGAAAAATATTATTATTTATTTATATGATGTGCCTCTATAACGTCGTTCCCTTACAACGTCACTTTTTGGGAGATTTATTGATGCCGTTATAAAGAGAGTCGACTGTACTTGCCTACAATTAGTTATTTCATCGAGACCTTCTTTAGCACGAATTGACTCCGAACAGAAATTGAATGAATTGTCAAAAATATTTAAACCTATTTGTAAAAGACAAAAAGAGACAATTATTATGGATAATACGACAAGCAACCATGAAATTCAAAATACGAATTTTTAATGGCCATATTTTAAATGTACACGTTTAGACCAACGTCGAAAATTCATGGTACCAGTAGGTAGTAGTGTACTGGCGTTTAAGAGAAGCCAATAAGAAGTGAAGCAACAGCTCGAACAACAAAGTCTACAAAGATTGGCGTTGACTGCCTCTCCATTCTATGGAACTGTCCAACTTGGATTCCCTCAATGGCAATAGATCCAACACGCCTTCGTAGTACTGCTTGATCATGTCTTGGAATTCCGTTCCCAGTGGACCTACACATCATTTCTTGCTTCATGGCTTGGATCCGAATAGGGATATGAAATGCATCCCCAAACAAGACTACATGCATGAAATTTGCATAGGTGAAGAGAACAAGAAAAACGAGGGACAGACCCAGATGATCAAAGGAGCTCCGTACCCCCGAGTAACCAAAAACTATGCACATGATCAAGAGCACTTGCTTGATCATGTAAATCACTAACGAATATCCGATATTGAATAGTCCGACAAACAACACAACGTAGCGGCATCGCTCTTCCAGAAAATTTTTCCCTTGAGGTTGCTCCCTGTAAAATTGTAAACATGCCATTGCCTTATAAATTAAATACACATGAAATTAAATTAATTTAAAAAAATGAATTTGCAACTTTCCCGGAGCTGAGAAACATATAATAAGAACAATGTTTTAAAAATCAGTCCCTTTACCTCAGATTTTTTTGCTCCGTGTTGAGAATGTAAAAAATTTTTTGCAAGAACAGGAGTATATTTCCGACCACTAATATGAAACTGGGGGCAATCCATTTGAAAAAAAAACCATCGCATAGTAGATAGAACCATAGTTCCAATTGTCAAGGGATTCTTCCAGATGTCAGGGAGTATTTGGTACAAGAAAAATGTCTCGCAATAACGGGTTATCATAACTGTGTGAACCGGGAGTGTCAGTTCTGTTGCATATGGTAAATAAATAGTAGCAATTTCTTTGAGGGAATACTTCCTCAGAGATTTTGTCCTGGTTGAGGAATTCCAACCTGCAATCAAGTTTGGAGTGTTTATTTATAATTGATTACATTTGAACAAAATGTTTTCCAGAATTTACATATTTTATATATTTATTATTATTAATTAATAATAAAAATAATAATATTCTCATTATTTGTGTAATTATATATTACCTATTGCCTCTGGATATTCTTTCCCTTCTTCGAAGATAAGGTTAAATATTGCTATTGTAATTTCAGGACTATTAATAACTACCAGCGCTTAGAATATTATAACCAAACTCATTCCTAGTGTTAGAGTTAAGTGAACGGCGATTTCATAAATAGGGAGATGAGTTTCTACTGCTAATGAAATTACTCCCGTGAACAAATACACACTAAATGTTACTCGGAGGATTCCACAGAAATAAGCAAAATGCCAGAGATAATTTCGTATTTTAGTTGTGAGTCTCATGGACAACTGATGACTACCCTTGCATATGATTTTAAATGGGATTAAATTCCGATTTGAGCAAAATCTCATGTAATTTCCGTACAATCTTAAGTCCTCCGCAGAGAGCATAGTTTTATTTTTTTTGACGTTATTTTGAATCTAAATAATTATATTTATAGTGTAGATGGATTTGTTTATTGTTCAGCTAGGAATTTTCAAAATAGGAGTTTGTTATTGAACGGAATTGTCGCCAATCTTTAAGTTTTGAATAACTTCATTAGAATCAACGTATTTATAAAGATTTTTATTGAGTTTTAGTCGCTAGTATATTAAATGGAATTAAAGCGTATAATTGATTCTCTAGAAACATTTGTGACATCCGACTAAACAACTGGAGCATGCAAGAACTGGAACGTATGAGCACTAATTGAATGTGTTATATATATTTTTTCATTTCTAAGAAATGACGATAATTAAAATATAGCAAGCTAAAATATTTTAAAATGTATAAGTTAGATGTTCATTAAAAACGTAATTGGCACGTGGTAAGCCTGACGTGTAGGTTACAAAAGATACCCTGCCATTTATACCAAAAATAATCCCTAAATGCTGTGTAATTATGGTATCGAACGCGCCAGGTCGTTACAATTTACAATATTAAACCTGCCAAAAAAGACCATATGAAAATTGATAACCGTATGATGTCTGGAGTATCTGCACAAATGCCTGTTTTCAGTAGAACGGAAATGTTTGAATTTTCACTACCTAAAAATGGCATAGTAAATTGAATTAACCAGGCATTTCTGCAGGGGACGAAATTTGTTGTACACGAAGTATTACAGTGCAGAGCAGAAAGTGGGAAAATGTTTATAGTCTTTCCGATTTAGGGAGAATGTTATTTTGTGGGGAAAGATACGAAAAGAAATCTCAGAATGTGTTTAGAAAAAATTATATTTTTAAAATTTTGAATTTTTGCTCAAGTGTAAAATTTTACAGGTAATAAACTTCGACGCTGTTTGCAGCAAATTTAAATGCCTTTTGGGGACAAATTATATGTTCCCTGCGTTAAATAATTGACACGAAGACTGCGTCTTAAAGCAACTTCATGATTTGAAAAATGCCGTGTCTGTGGGCTACCGGGGATACACCATTTTGAGGAAACCTGTACAGATGGTGTTCTAGGGGAGAGCAGACAACCGTAGCCATGTCCTTTGCCCCGATAATTATACAAATTATACGGGATTTCCAACAAGCCATTCAAAATATAGGCTCCGATGTTGAGATTTTTCGGACAGGAATGAGCAAAGTTAAAGGAATTCCGGTTTAGATGCAAAATTGTAAAATCTAAAGGGCGTCATTTTAAATTTATGATTTTTTAGAGTGGCGTCAGCCCCCTAGTAAAATAGCCATGTCAGTACGTCCGTGTGTCCTTCACGATTACTCAAAACCAGGGGTCAGATTTTGTAGGAAGACGGGAAGAATCTTCCCAGGGAAAAAATATTTCTATCAGGGAAAATCTCAAAGGGAAGGGATTTATTTTTACGAACGGATTTTTAAAATCGTTGACCTTTTTTTGGCAGGGATTTTCAAACAGGGGTTTTTGGCTTGATTGGCCGAATTTGGCAGGGATTTCACGTCTTGTAAGGGATTTGTTTTGCCAACAGGGATTTTTAAAATCGTTGACCACTTTTTCAGCAGGGATTTTTGAAATCGTTGAGGACCTACCAGCAGGGAGATTATAGTCAGCATGGAAATTCCGAAATAATCTTCCAGGGAGATTTACAAAAATCCGACCCCTGCTCAAAACCTACTGGTCCGATTTTAATTAATTTTTTTATGGGTATTATTTGTGTCAAACGTAAGGCTGAGTTTGTAGCTGGTTGAAATCGGCAGGATAGTTTTTGATAAAAAAAGTATTGAAATTTTGGACTTCAAGTCAAATGACAGTTATCTCTAAAACTACTGAATCGATTTCAACGAAATTTTTTGTAAATATTGCTTATGCAAATCGGAATGGTTATTCCTTATGTGGTTGAAATCGGCCCCATAGTTTTTTCGAAAAAAAATCTGAAATTTCGAAAAAAAAAACTCAAAATTTATCCTACTTTGCGAACGGTAGCTGACGCCACTGTACGCGAAGCCTCAAATTATCGCGTAGCGTCGATTTTTTGACACGGACTATATTTGTAAGTAGTGGAGTTTACATGAGAGTGAAAAATGACTACCGTGGTTTGGAGGAGCTCCTGACTCCTGCGTCACATCCGAGACAATTATACAAAGTTTGAAATGCATCCCGCATAATGCTTTATAGACTTAATTATAGGTAACGTCTTTACCGAATTATGTTTAAGTGTTGTTTTTCAATTTCCTTTCAAAATTACTTCCGAAAGGATTTTTTTGTGTATTTATAACACACTTTGGCCGAAAAATATCTTTTGCAGTCTTTATAGCTTGCCTGAATCTTTTAAACCTTATGTAAAAGGGACCACAGAGAGAAAGTTTATTGCTAATAACTGCTCATACATAAATCTCTGAATCAATTTTTTCCCTCATTTATACTAAATTCTTGTAGGTGTTAATTATACACAAGTATTATGGTGCATGCGTAAGTGGATATTTACTTCCAGTCTCCTTCAGCGTTTGTAGTACATGTAAATAATTACTTACGTATGCGTAGATACATATGCATCCATGTAACTTTCTTGTATGACTTTATTTTCGATTTTTGGCTGTCTCATACACAATGTTTACTTCCCTGTATATGATAAGAACCGGGAATTCTATCAGACTTCACTCTCACAGTTAATAACATCTCAAAACTTACAATATTTAGTTTATATCTATATATAACGTATAATTATATACATTATTCATACTTCCAAAGGTTGAAATTACATACCATGGCTGTAAACGCTAATGTGTCCAAATAATATTTTTATTATAGAATCACATTTTTATGTGCATATACATACATTTGTGGATCACCTGTCCGCACCAGGTTTCAGAAGCACTAAAATGCCGATCCTTTTGAAATGGAAAGACGTCAAAGAAACTCCAGCGTGTATGCAATAATATACTAATACAATTTCAAAACAAGGGGAAAACAAAACCAGGCATAAAATAAACTCCGAGATCACATTTTCTCTTTATTCTTGACTGGATTGTCTGGACTCGGGTTTAATGATAGGAACCCATAGTGCTAGACCTTAACTTTTCTTTCACATAAAATATCCTACATGAGTCTGCCCTGCTTACGCCTGCCATATTCTAAACATATTTTTCCTTACTAAGTCAGTCCGTTGCTCAGGGTGGGTGAACAAGGGGACATAAATTAGAGCTGATCGAGATTAATAGAAATAGAAAAGTGCACAGATTTTGTGGACGTGTATGCACATCAGTTTTAATTTTAATTAGTGGAATATCAGGATTCATTCTTGGTTCTACTTTTAAGAAAGTACTATACGCGGATATGTATGAGAGGCAGATATGCTGTTGTGGGGCGGCCTGCTGGTCACGAGTAATTGGGTGTGTTGAAGTGGTATGGAGAGTATTATTTATATATAATAAATTATAGATATATAATTATATCAGTAGTAAATTATGTGAAGTTAAAGTTATATTATAATATTTAAATTATACATTTTATACGTAAAATATTTTAAAATTATTCGTGTATTTATTTTTTGTTCTATAGGTATAGAAAATAAAGTGTACAAAATGAGAAATTATTGAGAACATTTATTATCTTCTTCCAATTAGGGATTCATTCTCAAATGTTCATATTATTCTATGCAGATTGCCGCCGTAGTTTCCATAATTGAAGTTGGGAATACTATCCTGGATTTGACAATGGCTCTGCTCAGCTTTGAGGATAACACGAACGAGAGTAATAAGGAGCTGGGGAAAGTATTATCACCGGAGGAAAAAGAAATTGATAAAGCCATGTGTAAGTCAACTTCAAGTCTATTGAGCGATGACAGATGTAAATACTATATAATTACATTTAAATTCAAGGACCTTTTAGTGACGGTGGTAAATGTGGCAAAGCCCTGTGTTATAATAGTTTTTATTGAACGCTATATTTTAGTAACCCTTGCAACAGTGTTTGCTACACTTCTGCTGATCATTGCTGTTGTGGCATTTATCATGGGAATTGTTCTACTCCGAGGATCCTACAAAGTGAGGCCAATTACCATAGAAGTTTATAAATCCACAATTATGGATTTTTACTAAGAGCGCTCCTACAGCGTATAAAAACGGTTTAATATATTTAAGTTTATAATTTTATTTTTGAAACTTTGACAGAGAAACCCTCGCCAGCTTGAAAGCTGGATATTTTTCACAATCATCAGTTCAATTGCTTCAGTTGTCTTGTTCATTGCGGAGAATCTATTGCTCGTATCATCTAAGACATTCCAAGACAACATTTACTCGACGATATTGTCCCTCATGATACTCTTGCCAACACAAGTATTTTGTGTGTGGGTTGTAAGTGTTCATAAGGAGGAAATCAAGGCAACTGCAGAACAGTTTGAGTGCTATTAGGAACCCTTCAACCTTTTGTTGTAATCTTATTACAAATTACTGAATCTATGTACATACATACATATGTAATCATATGAAACAAATAATAAATCATGTATTTCAAGTGGAGTATCCGTGTCCTTAAAATGAATGCTTAAAAACCTCATTACAATGTAATTACTCTATCTGCAGGAGACGATTTTTAGATTCATTAATTCGCACTGTATTTGTTTGTATTATTAATTATTAGTGAGGGCATATAAGACTGAAAAATAAGTCCCTGAACGTTCCATGGGATTAGTAAACGTATGAGAAAGTCTAGATTTTGTTAATGTTTCTTTAATAAATTTTTAATCACCGCACAAATTCAATCTGAAAATATATTTTGACGCTGGTTTAAAAGTACCAAAGTGCTGGACCTGTGCTTCACAAATCTACTTCTTCACGGCAAGTCAAATATTGAGGGTGTAGGAGTCAAGAATTTGTAACACAATGTTGGAAACGCAGTTTGGTCATTCACAAAAGCTACCACAATATTTTTTTCAAACAGTTGCCAGAATTTTGAATTAATTACAAAACTGTTACCTTCGACAGTGAAATAGAGTTTGAAAACATGTACACGAAAGTTATTGTATTGAAATCCTTAATAATTCTAGGCTTTCAATGACGTTTTTGAATCCTGCGACCTCAAATAATTACTGTACTTTCTAGATCAAGGTCAGGTAGTCAACGACAATAATTTTACAAAACCTTGACTAAAACTTGCTATAAACTTCACTCCTTTTTATCTGAGCTAGGTATGGGTGCAAATGACAAAGTCCATCTGGTGTAGATTTAGCATTTAACACATGTACATTCCTGTATACTGTGTTTCTCGCCTGCTATTTGCATAATCCATGAGAGTAGTATTTTTTCGAATCGCTTCTATTTATACCTTCATTGCAGGGCAGGGTATAAATTAACCAAGAGAATTCGGTTGAGACGTGTTCACGGAACACAAAAGTGCCGCCAGTTGACACTGTATAGGTACTCAGAATCAACTCATGTTAGGAGGGAAGACTGGCAAGAAATGGGGAACGAGGCTTCAAATAAAGGACTTTCTCACAATACTGTATATGGAAACTCAAAACCAATGGAGAAAAGCGAGATTTGTTGCTGTGGGGCAAGAACATGGACTCTAGTAATTGAATGGCTTTTAAAATTGTAAGATTATTTTAAGGGTACTTTAGATTCGATATTCTGAGAATAACATTTTGTGAATATGAGTGTTGCTGTAAATAACATATATGTACTACCGACTCCTGCCTTAAACCAACCAGGATTGTTTACTGTATTCCATGGCTATACATTAAAAAGCCTAAGACAAAGCCAGACAACAATTAACTGCAGAGCATACATTTATATGTAGATTCAATAGAATATAATTCACGTATTGTGCATCCTTCTGAAATTATCTATATCTGCTAAATATTCAACAGCATAAAGATTTAAAAGTAAATAATTGTAATAATTTCCGGTGCAGCCAAAACTGCGCTGCACATATTCACTTACATAATGCTTTCTACAACGCGGATCAGTAAATTCAACTTCGTTGTAATTTTTTCTATTAGAAAGCACGCCGCCGCACTTGCCAGACCATACGTGTAAAGCTCCAATGCTAAATGTACTGGTTCTCGAACTGAAGCATCTTCGTTCGTATTTCCGGCATAGCGTTTCTTCGTCTGAACTTGATTTTTAGCAAATCTTTTACCTGCAAGCTCATTATGCTTTTGGAGAATACGATCCCAGTAATCAAGAAGCCCAGCATTCCTGAAAATCGGATTGTATTTCTTGAGGGCAACTGCACAAATCAAAATTAATATGTTAATTATAACAAGATCTTGATTTAAACTTAGTTATAGTGAATAGCTACAAAATACATGTTTATAGCATCGCAAACGAAAAACAGTTGCACTATTATACCGCCTAAATGGGGGAAATATTTGCTAACACCCAATGCACCCAGCACTTCAGGTTGAAGCGAATCTTTGGAATACATAAACATCTTCTGGCCATCTTTGTTCATCATAAACTGGACACCCTTGAGGTTAACAATTTGATTGTTTACAAAGCATGCCATGTCCCGTTCTAGAATTCCTTTAAAGCACTGTTCAAATAGAATATTCATAATGTATAGCGTAAATGATTTACAAGCCCTCCAAACTATACATACTTCAAGTTTAATAAATTATTATAAATTAAATGTTTGTTGAAGTTTGAGTATACATAGTTCTTACGTCAGGAGAAAGGAAATTGTATGGCGTCGTCCTGGATGTAATGACTTTACTAGCACTATTGTTCAATCTGCTCAGCAATGGTGAGACCACTTCTGTATATAAAACGGCACCGATTTCATAGTTTGATTTAGCAAGCTCCTCAAATGTAGCCGGTGGCTGAATGTACAGTGGTTGGACGACTATCGAAATGACCATGCATTTGTACGCGGACACAATAATAATAAGAGCTAAAAACCAGATAGTCATTACAAAACGGGTCGAATGAAAGCGGATAATTTTGGCAAAATTTACGGACGCAAATGCACTTTGATCGACTACTGGATTGAAAAGTGCTAAAAACGTATGATAAAGCTCAGGTTTATCCGGGAATTTCTTTGAATATAAAGCCGTGTCTGAATCTGGAACTACGCCATTGTACTGGTCATAGCTACAGTAAATAATAAGTTGCACAATAGTCAACATGGAGAAAAAGGAAATAACAAATCCGACCCAAATTAACTTGTTGAAGGGGTCTATAAATTTTACAAGGGAATTAAAAACGGCCTTCTTTGGCAAAGCTGTTATAAAACGAATTTGGGAATCGTGAAAGAAAAGGCCAGTGGTATAAATGTACTTGAGATGCTTTGGCGTGCATCTAATGTAAGTTGCAATGGCTGCGGAGCCATCTACCATGGGCTTCATGTAATCATCCCAATCTCCATTTGCAAAATTGTTATTTTCTGAAATAAACGCCGGCTCTAAAATGAGGGTTGCGTTTAAATAATCGCTGATTTCAATTAGAGATTTTTTTAAACCATTTGGTTTCTCCTTGCTCTTTTCGTATTCTTCCTTATCAGCTGTACATACAGGACAAACCATGCAGATCAATTCTTCTCCTTCGAAATTCAAAAATGTATTTTGAAACCAAATTTCTCGTATATTCCGAACTTCCTGGATTTCAACGGAAAATTTATCTACATGACCTTTCGTTATAAACATTCTGAAGATTTCGTTGTAATCACTTACAAGAATTAGCACACATAGAAACCTTTTGGTTGAGGAAGCAAAATTAGCGAGAGTCATTGACTGATGCTGGAGATTTTGAACGTTGTAGAAATGAAAGATATAAAAAGTTTTTTGGTAGGATCCCTGAAATTTGAGAATTTGGGAAGCCATCTTAGAATCCATAGTGTCATTATTCGAAAATTCTGAAATGACTATTGTACAACGTGGACAAAATTTAAATGGCAGGAGCCTCAATTTCCTGCCTTGGATGGCATTTCGGAACATTGTGGATGCTGTAGAAGGGCTTGGTACATAACTAATGTCATGGTGTAATCTGTCAGAGTAAGTGTTTTGTTTTCCCTCGTAAAGTACCATGTCAAAGTATAAACAATGTTGCAACGTTATGGACTTAAAGCTGTTCAGGATGCTTACAAACGAGGAATTTGCGGCAGGAAATCCGAATGTAAACATATGGATGTAAGAAATTAATGAAACCATAATAGATTTTTTGTCGTTAAGCATATTCCAGAGTGAAATTTATTAACCAGATCCTTTTCATGTACTGAAAGTGTTTACTTGTATCTATCATTTTAATGTACTTGGATTTTTTGTGTTAACTATTTTTACAAAATAACGTGATACATATGAAATGTGCATGACAGAAGTCCATTACAGATAAAGAACACACTGGGTGGAATCTTTTTCTTATATTGTTGGCTAAATTAGTTCTATTCATACTGCAATTTCGTTATGGAATATAGAGAAACAGCTAGAAAAGTGTTCTGAATAAAGATTTATTTTTAGCCCATGCATACTTCTCCCCTCTGCTTTATTGTTACATCCTAATGGAATTAATTTTGAATTAAAATAATACCTGGAACACATCGAAGGACATTGAAACGCGCACACCCTTATTAATCGTAGTTTAAATTATGACGTATTTAGTTTCCTTTTTATAACTGAATTTAATTTAATAGAGGTGAAAATAATGAGCACAATTTGAAAGACTAGACGTCTAGGAATTGAAAACCGGGTAAACGTCTACAGGGAAAAAGTAACAGCGGTTAAAATCAAAATGACTACGAAATGAATTAAACTTTCCACTGTTCGGCAAACTTTTTGAACTCGATCTCGTACTCAAGAGTGCTATGGGTCTCTAAACGGTACTCAGAACTCACTCAGGAACTCAAATTCTGAATCAAACAAGAGCTCGCACTCGCACTCATGAGTGACCATGACGAAATCTTGCAGTCAAACTCGCACTCAGGAACTCTCAACAACAAATTAAAATTAGCGTCATTTCAAGGAATCCGCCAAAGAATAACGCTGAAGCCGTCCACTGTACTGACGATAGCTCACATTTTTAGCGGAAACAAAATCATCAAAACGCTAAATGCAGGCAAAATGTAATTACTAAATTTGTAAGTGTAGATGGGGTGAACATGCATTCCGTTATGGAATATATGAGTTCCAAATACTGCTCTCACACTCTCGCTCAATGACTATTTTTATCTACTTTTATGGCACTCGAACTCACAAATTGAGTTCTGCTCAGAATGCCGCGGGTATCACACTCGGCACTCAAATTTAGAGTTCTGAGTGCGAGTTTTGCTCTCAAAACTCGTGAGTGCGCCGATCAGTGAACTTTGCACATACAGCGGCATTGCTGAGTCAACACTTGCCAATAGAAATTCCCAAATTATTTATTTTCATTAGGATTCATCTGAGATATGACCCTCCCCATCAAAACGAACAGTGTTTGAATGAAGTTGTTGAATAAAGTTTTAAAAATAAAATTCATATTCATTGGTATTCAAAATTTCATTATTTTTTTGTCTAGAAGAAACCATCTGAGATTTGGCTACCCCCAGGCTATGGGTGGTTAAAGAAAGAGCTCATTTAAAAAACTTAATTATAAAACAATTAAAATTGAATTGAATGTTGTATGTCTTTAGACGGGATATTAAAAAACATCGCCTTGTTAACTATTCGCACAATCTGAAAGTTGGCTCTGGGGTAGAAACTAATCCACACAGGAGCTAATGTTTTGAAAATTATTCAATGTCAAACATCAAAGAATTGGCATCGCGATAATTAATTGATTTAGTATTTTTCCTTTTGAAGCTGAACTAAATTGTGGATAAAACTTGCTTCACTTTTTTTTTACCTGCATCCAAATTATTGAACGCAGTGAGCTCTTATTGGTTGGAAAGACCAATATTTGGAGACTGGGTGCTGTATTCAGAACTTTTGAGCTAAACATCTGGAAGAAAATTTGCTACAAACTGGGATAACACAACATTTGTTACCGCTGCCACTTACAAGAGCTGGGGGTGGAACAATATGTTTTTTGAGGTATCCTGTACTATTAATACGTAATCTACTTCCATGTATAATTTGCTTCTCATTCATTTGCTTACCAATGAGAATCTAGGAATTTACATGTGTGTATTTTTGCTTCTATTTATACCATAATTCCAGGGTAGAACTTGATCAAGAGAGTCGTTTCCTCGAATAATTAAAGTACTTCCAATTGCTAACCACATTGGGACTTACAATAAGTTCATTTTAGAGAGAAAACTAACAGCAGCAAGAGAACAATCCTTCAAATAACGGATTTTCTCTCAATATTTCAAAAATCAAAATCAATGGATGAATTCTTTCCATGGGGCAAGAACACAGACTTTAGTAATTGGATGGCTTGGAATTGTAAGTTTATTTAGAGAGTACTGTAGATTCGATATTCTTAAAACAAAATTCAATAAGAAGTGTTGCTGATCTGATTGTGAGTCTACATTGCTACAACTTGTATCAGCGCATTTTGTATTTACGTGTCCTAGATTGTTGTAATTGGTTTTTAAAGGATAATAATTATAAATAATTAAAATCCGTGCAATACAATGATCTACGCAAAACCCGTTTGCAGGTGCAGAAAAGTGAAACTTTTCTATTTACGTGTAACAGGCCTAACAACTAATAGTTATCTCATTGAAAATAATGTGAAGATTATTTATGGTGAGCGATTAAATAAACAAGTAACTTATGAAACTACCAAAAATGCCCACTAGGTAATACTCGTAATGTTGTTTTTAAATGACGTTTTGGTGGAGCTTATAGCATTATTTGTAATTATTTCTACATGGATCCCTTGTTGAATTTGACAATATTTCATGCAGTATTTCAAGAAAACTTTATGTGGTTTATTATTTGTCCACTATGAGCTCGCTTGCATGTCCTTACAGTCACATTTTTGTTGTTTTTATATAAATATATCTAATTAGCGTGACTGTTACTTCTGACCGGAAGTAGACAAATGCACAATTTCAGCACATTTAGAAGTACGCGGTAGTACCATTGAGTTAAGCTATTCGCTTCCCGAGATACGGAGGTGACAAGATTATTCTTCACAGACGGAATACAAAGATAAAGAAGAATGTTTCACTTTCTAGCAAATACAGAGTCAATTGTTTACATCCTTCCAGTTTCTGTGCTTTGAGGATTAGTGCATCGTATGGGTTCAGGTCGCACCCGGATATTGGGGATCAGGTTCACATTCAGTATGGGTTATGTATTTTGAACCCAATAATTTTGGTTCCTTTCTTGGTACAATATTTTATACCCGTTTAAATTGGGTAAAGGTTCAGGTTCAGGGTCATGTACAGAGAAAACCCCGTTTTGATTTTACCTGTCAGGACCAGTGTGTATTATGAGATTTCCTTACCGTATTTTCCAATTCATTTCTGATTACGCATCAGTATTTCTTATTATGAGTTACTAGTTTGGTGCCGACTTCAATATTTACTACATCTAAACTAAAGCGTCATCTTTCGTTTACATTGCTCGTCAGATTTGTAACACACAAAAATGCTGATGTACCAAGATATAAAGCAGTCTCAAGTCGAAATTACATTACTTTATACTTTATGGGACTCCACCTGACGTTATACTTTCTACTATTTGGATCAGAAAATTAATTTTTTTTGCAATTTTTTCGATAAGAAAGCACCCCGAGGCACTTGCGAGACCATACACGTAAAGCTCCAATGCTAAATTTACTGGTTCTTTTACTGAAATATCTTCGTTCGTATTTCCAGCATAGCGTTTCCCGGGTTTGGTTTGATTTTTAGCAAATATTTTACCTACAAGCTCATTCTGCTCTTGGAGAATCCGATTCCAGTAATCAAGTATCCCAGCATCCCTGAAACTTAGATTCCATTTCTTGAGCGCAACTGCAGAAATCAAAATTAAAAAAACTAAAATCTTTATTTAAATTTAGTTGTAATGAATCGCTACAAAATACACGTTTATAGCTTGGAAAAAGAAAAAACAATTGTATTATTATACCGGCTAAATGAGGGAAATATTTGCTAACACCCAGGCCCCCCAGGACTCCAGGCCCAAGGGAATCTTTGGAATACATAAACATCTTCTGACCATCTTTGTTCATCATAAACTTCACACCTATGAGGTCAACCATTGGATTGCTTACAAAGCATGCCATGTCCCGTTCTGGAACTCCTTTATAGCACTGTTTAAAATTAAATTCGCAGTATTTGGTGTAATTGATTAACATACAAGCGCTCCAGATTATACCTGCTTCCATTGTAATCAATTATTTAATCTGAACCGTTTTTAAAATGTGAGTAATAGTTCTTACGTCAGGCGAGAAGAAATCGTACGCCGTCGTCCTGGATGTAATGGCTTTACCAACACTATTGTTCAATCTACTCAGCAATGGTAAAACCACTTCGGTATATAAAACCGCGCCAATTTCATAGTTTGATTTTGCAAGCTGCTCGAATGTAGACGGTGGCTGAATGTACAGTGGTTGGACGACTATTGAAATGACCATGCATTTGTACGCGGAAACAATAATAATGAGAGCTAAAAACCAGATAGTCATCACAAAACGGGCTGAGTGAAGGCGGATTGTTTTGGCAAAATTTACAGACGAAAATGCACTCTGATCGATTACTGGGTTGAGAAGTGCTAACAGCGTATTGTAAAGCTCAGTTTTTTTCGGAGATTTCTTTGAATATACAGCCGTGTCTGACTCTGGTACAACGTCATTAAATTGGTCATAGGTATAGTGAACAATAAGCTGCACAATAAAAAACATGGAGAAGAAGCTAATAACAAATCCGATCCAAACCAATTTATTGAGGGGGTCTATAAATTTTACAAGGGAACTGAAGGACGCCTTCTTTGGCAAAGCTGTTATAAAGCGAATTTGAGAATCGTGATAAAAAAGACCAGTGGTATAAACGTGTTTGAGATGTTTTGGCGTGTAACTAATGTAAGCTGTAATGGCTGCAGAGCCCTCTACCATGGGCTTCATGTAATCATCCCATTCTCCATTAGCAAAATTATCACTTTCTGAAGTGAAGCCCGGTTTTAAAATGAGGGTTGCGTTTAGGTAATCGCTGATTTCGAATAAAACTTGCTTTAAACCACCTGGTTTCTCCTTGATCCTTTCTTGTTCTTCCTTATCAGCTGTACACATCGGACAAACCATGCAGATCAAATCTTCACCTTCGAAATTCAAAGATGTCTTTTTAAACCAAAATTCTTGTATATTCCAAACTTCCTGGATTTTAACAGCGAATTTATCTACTTGACCCTTCGTTATAAACATTCTGAAGTTATCGGTGTAATCACTTGCGAGAATTAGAACATATAGAAATCTTTTGGTTGAGGAAGTAAAATTAGCGAGAGTCACTAACTGGTGCTGGAGATCTTCAGCGTTGTAGAAATGAAAAATATAAAAAGCTGTTTGGTGGGAACCTTGAAATTTGAGAATTTGATAAGCCATCTTGGAATCCATGGTGTTAATAATTGAAAATTCTGAGATGACGATTGTACAGCGTGAAGAAAATTTGAATGGGAGGAGCCTCACTTTCCTACCTTTGATGACATTTCGGAACATTGTGGATGCCGTAGAAGGGTTATTTGCATAACTAATGTCATAATATGTTCTGGTTGAGGAAACGTTGTGCTTACCCTCGTAAAGCACTATGTCAAAATATAAGCAATGTTTCAAAGTTATGGATTTAAAGCTGTTTAGTATGCTCGCAAGCGAGGAATTTGCGATCGGAAGTCCTAATATAAATATAAATAAATAATTTTCTAATGAAGCCATCATAGATTGTTTGTAAGTAAGAATAATCCGATAATCTAGAGTGATAATTATTAGCACGAAAGATTTTCATGAACTGAAAGCGTCTAGATTAAGCAATTATTGTGTCAAGGTTTTTGGATTTATTTTTAGTCTTGTATTGTATAATCCAACACGTTACCATGAAATATGCATGACAAAAGTCCATAAAAACACGTTTGTCGAAACGTTTTCTTCTATTCTTTTCAAAAGTTGGTTGCATTCTTACTATAATGTTTTTTTTTATAGATTATAAGCTTGTAATGAGAAAAGTGATGCGAATAAACACTTATTTTTATTAGGCAAGAAAGTTGTTTTATTTCTGCTTTTTCATTATATTCTAGTATATGTATCTATATTGAATTTATATAGAAAAGAACATCCATACAGGCCTCCGTACGTACATGTACAACTCAGACATGAATGTTTCATGTGTGACTCATGTCTCAACTCATGTTCATTTATCCGATTACCGAAGTACAAACGGTGCGCGTGTATTTAAAACATACTTGACATGAGACATGATTTTTCAAGTCATGTATTATGTCATGTACATGTTACCTAGAAAACATGACGATGTTTTCATGTACACTTTCGTGTTCACAAAATCAGAAAACATGAACTCAAGCTACCAGTCATTTTAGGTTGTAGAGTTTTACTACTACAGAAAACGAAGGATCAAATATGACAGAAGCAGTGCAGGAAGTAGCAATATGTATGAATATATAAGTAGTGTGAAGTTAATTTCAAGTCATCGTGTTCAAGTTCATAGTTCATGTACTTGAAATTGTCACTTTTCAGATAGCGTTCCAACAATCAAAAGACGACAAACGTGAGCCTGCTGAATGGTTAATTGTTGAATGCTAATGGTAACTTCACGATTAAAAAAGCATATCCTTAGAAATAGTGCATCGCATGGGTACGGGTAGTACCTGAGTATTTGGGTACAGGTACAGGTCCGAAATGGGTATTCTGTTTAAGTACCCAATCTGAGTGGGTACTTTATGGGTACTTGCTGTATGTACCTAAATTTTGGGTACAAAACCAGGTCCTGGGTACAGGTACAAACTTGGAATTTTTTGGGTTGTACCTGACAAGAACAGGTACAAACTTTCAATATACCTGGACCTGACAAATTAGTACCTGAAAATGCGGGTACTTAAATCCATCTTAGAGACATCTAGTGTAGTATGTGGATCTCTCTCCGACCTAATATTGCTATTCAGCTTGTTTTCAGGAGTGCATCATAATTTTTGAAAAAACATACGTTTATGTAATAGAGATGGTTCACAAACTTAGCACCTAATAAATAAATACGTGTAATTACAAATTCCTTTTGTAAGATAGCAATACCTCAGATTTTATAGAAGTTATAGTTCCATTAAGGTTTCTAGTAATTATTGCAAAAATTATTACGAGACAGAATTACCTCTAGCTTGTAATTGCTGCAATGTAAATCATAGAATGTCATCATGTTGAATCATTTACAGTCATTCTTTTTAAAGTACCTGATTGGGTACAGGCATTTAGTAAAATTTTTCAGGTGCAGGTTCATATATTGGGTATATTTGGGTACGGGTAAAATTCAGGTACAGGTACTCACTACTTGCGAAATAATCAGGTCCAGGTACCAACATTTATTTAATGGGTACTTATAATCAGGTACGGGTCTGGGTACGATATTTGCCGGTACCCACTATTTGGGTCCAGGTCCAGGTACAGCATTTTTGTACCCATGCGATGCACTGCTTAGAAACCATCACTGCAGCCTTTAATGCTACAATCTCTAGAATCATGATTTTATACAAGCTGTTAAGCCATACTTGTATTTTAAGAAAAATATTACATTGTATGTAAAGAGTAGCAATGAAGCCTCTTACTGTTAACTGTAACACGCAAGGAATATCACTTACATTTGTAAAGAAAAGAGAATCTTATTGTCTATTGTATCGTGCTCAACTATTGGTTAAAAAAAGGATGTTTCATCTAAGAAGCTTGGACTCTGTAGTCGCATTGGTATTAGCTCTGAATAAGAGTAACAATGTAAATGTAACGGAAACGAAACCAGTTTGAACTGGATAATTCCTGTTTTACAGCTAACCCTACAGTATATAAATCCAGCTCCTTCACACACTCGGGGAGTCTGGCTCGGATCTTCTCCATTGTAACTTACTGTTACTCTGCCGGACTCCACTCCACTCTCCTTCTCTAGCTCTCACTCTTCCTCTCATTCTTTTTGTACACTGAATAAATATTACTATAATTGGCAATACGCAGTTAATATTTTACTTTACATTATATTACAAGAGACTAAACTCCCGAAATCCCTCACAGCAAGGGAGTGTATTCTCTACCTGCTACATTTCCCCCTATTTATTATACTTTATTTTACTCTTTTCGTTACGTACACGAACCTGCTCATTTTTACAAGTTAAGTAATCCCAATTACAATTATAACTTAATAAAGCGTATACGTTATAATGGGACCAAAGTTGTTCGTAATGCAAAATCTTTTCTTTCTTCAAAAATATTTGAAAGATAAATTTGTAAAATGTAAATCATTAAAGGAGTCATGAGATGCATTTAAAAAAACTCATAGGAAGTAAGAATGTTTGTATGTACTCAAATTGTCGAACTACGTGCATTAGGTATCATTGTAGCAATAGATAATAACAGTATTTGTGATAGCCAGCGTCAGCTTTTGTTATCAACGATAATGACGAGCTGCTACTGAATAATATTGATGAGCTATTAATTATATTAATAAATCTAATATTTAAAGTTAATAAACAGATTTATTCCGTAGCTTAATTTTAGTCCAAAACTGAAATGCCGATTTTGCAGTACGTTGGACAAGTAGTGTGCAATGGTAATTGCGAAAACGAGCTGAACTGTATTGATTTTTATTGAGGGACATATTTTAATAACCTTAGTGATTTTCTGCTCCATGGATCCTATATAGTGAGGCCCACGAACTATGAACTACCATATAAATGTATAAATTCACAATAAATTATTGGCTTTACCTGACAACTCCTACAGCGTATAAGTATTTACTTATATTTAAATAATTTCTATTTTTCAAACTTTGACAGAGAAACTCTCGCCAGATTCAAACTAAAGGCGTGACCCGCGGGTAAAAATTCGGGTCTAGCCTCGGCCCGACCCGCCCGTACAGGTGATGAGCGGGTTCGGGTTTAATGCTTTGTCGTGTTGCAAGTTGCGGATCGGGCTGGGTTTTTATCGTATTTCACGAGGCGGGTCGGGTAGTACTTCATGCATATAGTGCGGGTTGCGGGCGGGTTCGGGATGGATTTAAAAATAGGTTGGGCCCGCAAGCAGCCCGCAAAATGTTAAAATTTCAAACAACGACGTTTAGGATTTTTCCAGAATTATATGGTTTGCGTCTATTTATGATTGCTCACATGTTTGTGCCTTTGTAAGTGTTGGCTGTTACTATTCCAGTTTCATCGTGTTTCTCGCTTATCATTTGTGTGACTGTGATTTGTAACGTTTTGAAGTTGCTGCGCTGAATTTAAAAATAGGTACAATTTCTTAGCGCAGTATTCTTACAATTAAATAATATTTTCTGCGAAGTGATTTTCAAACACAAAATGACATGAATTAAAAATCAAACCAGCTATACATATATTAAACCATTTGAAAAACTTAGGCAATATTTATTCTTGGGTTTCTATGGTGTACACTGCTGTTTTAGACATTGTGATGAAGGATGCTTAAGAAATCAGATGAAGACTACCGAGAAGCGAATCTGACAGCGCTTTATTAAGTTATTAAAAAATTTCGGGCCCCCGCGGGAGCTCGCAAGCTGGGTCAGGCCGTGTCAACTGAAACCTAGCGGGCTGCGGGCTGGCGCGGGCTTAAAAAATTACTGTAAGGATGGGGCGGGCTGACGTTTCAGAGGTTGACTTTCGGGTCGGGAGGGGTTCGGGTTACGTATTTGTGGGTATGACTCGGGTTGGGTTGGGAAATGACCTGCGGGCCACGCCTTTACTTCAAACCTGGATAGCTTTTACAATCATCAGTTCAGTTGATATTGTTGTTTAAATTATTGCTTAGGATCTATTGCTCGTATGTCATCCAAGGCATTTTTTTTTGTCAATTCTGTTTTTGATGATTCTTCTGTCAACAAAAGTGTTCAGAAGAAGAAAATCAATGCAACCAAAGAACAGTGTGATTGCTACTGGAACCATTCAACCATTTGTTGTAGTCCTATTACATGTCATTGAATGTATATATATGCAATAGAGAAATGATATATTCCAAGTGGAATATCCGTAAGGGTTCATTCTTTAATTACGTCATCAAATTTCCCCGATTTTCCGAATTCCCCCTTCCCCTATGCTAAAAATCATCATTGAACGTCATTTAGCCCGTATGCCCCGGTCCCCCCATTGTATTACGTAATCATTTTACATGCGTACATATAGTACTTATGTATGACTATACTGGCACAATAGCACATACATACCACGCATTTTCAGGGCTCCTAAAGTAATCCTTGGAGGTTGCTTGAGCAGCGAGAATTAAAACCTACAATTTGAGTCGGATTTCAATAGGAAGAAGTCTTCTGCGCTGTGAGGACCAGGGCTGAGAGCGCATGATTTAGTTTCATCATATTTCATGAAAACCGGCACCCCCTATTTATGTCATAATCATTTCTACGAAAAACCCGCCCCCCAGTTTTTGATGACGTAATTAAAGAATGAACCCTAAATAGAAAGCTTACAAACTTCATTGCAATGTATTGCATCTGAAAGAAACATTTTTAAGAAATAGGTGATGATATACGTCCGAAAAGTAATTTACTGTAAGGGCATAAATTAATATACTTGGTGTTCAGAATTTGGGAAAAACCATTTCTTGAAACACTCGAAAAATCCCAACAATTTTTGAATGAGATGCTGCATCTCGACCACTTATACCTAATTTAAAGATTATTTTTTAATTCTATAAGTTGTTAAATATTTTTTTCGAAACCAAATTCATATGCATTGGTACGCTATACTAAATGGATTTAGTTTGTTTTTATTTTGAAGCTGAATTATTATATTATTTTTTGTGGCTATATCCTGCTTCACTTTTTTACGGCCTAGTGTCCCTATTATTGAAGGCAGGTAACTTATTGAAATCCCTTTAAATTTTTGCTACGAGCAGCTTTTAATTTTATTTTTTCTAAGATTACAAAATTAGAGAAAAAAAACAAAAACTTTTAAAATTTCAATTTTTTCTAAAAATTCTCTACTTTGCTCCACTTCCCTGAGCGCTGTATATATCCACAGCTTTTGAGCAACAGGAATAGATCAAATTTTGAAAAATCAGGAAGACAATTTGCCACAAACTGGGGAAATGAATATATTTTTGCCCTTGTAACTTACATGGGCCAGGAGATGGAAAAATACTTTGAGACACCCTGCACAATTAATGCACACATGTAATCTACTTCCACGTATGTATACTTTGTATTTCACGTATTTGCGTACCAAAGAGATTCTAATGATTTACATTTGTGCGTTATCGCTTCTACTTTCTAATTCCAGGGCAGGTCTTGACTCTTGACCAAGAGAGTCGTTCACTCGAATAATTAAAGTACCTCCAGTTGCTAACCGCATTGGACTCACAGTCAGTTCATTTGAGAAGTGAAGACAGGCCCGAGCAGTAGAACGAAACTTCAAATAAAGAATTTTCTCTCAATACCTGGACAATTTAAATCAATGGAAGAACGCGAGATCTGTTGCTGTGGGGCTAGATCATGGACTCTAGTAATTGGATGGCTTGGAATTGTAAGTTTATCTAATTTTAGTTAAGAATCAATAATCTGAAAGCAAAAATCATTCTTTGGAAATGAGTGTTTCTGTGTCTAAAACACCTGAATTTCAGAGCTAGTGAATAAGTACAGTAATAGTAATAAGTAGTAGTAATAATTATGATAAATATTCCCAAAAATATTTAAATTATATATTTCGATCGAATGTATTAGGTTGGGAACGTCTTGTCGCTTTTCACTACTGGAGTGAGTTTGGAAATCTTGGCAGCGATCCCATCCCAATTTGGCTACTATTCAAAGGCTGAACGCGATGTTTATGGTGAGTCACACTGGCAGAGTTATACATCTTTGGCTCATTGTAAGATGCAAATGAGAACAATTCCAGACATTGTTGTCATTTAAAATGCTATGCTTGCAGAATTACTGAGCAAAATTTACAATGAATCTGTATACTTATACAGATCAGTACATGCATAAATAATTCCTGGCACATATGTATGTACATATATTTAACCCACAGCATGTCCCTTACGCTGTCGTGAGCGAATATGGGAGTGTTTTTATATGCTAAAATTAAATCTCACACGCATAACGTTCTTTTTTACTCTACCTTTGTAGAAAGCGCCTTGACAGCAATAATGATTATTATGGCGATACTGATCGTACTAGGTATCTTCATGGCCGTCGTTTTATTACGTGGAACCTACAAAGTAAGTTTAACATTTAAAACTTGTTAGTCATTCTTCATATTTAATATACTTCAGAAGTTATATGATTTTATTTTTGTGGTTGGACTCATTTAGTTAATAAAAATTAACGTAAATTACCTGATGTCATGTTGATTTTTGAATGATTTTAGAAAAATCCGTACCAGATAAATGTTTGGCTAATCTTTTCCAAGACGTGCTTAGTAATCTATGCTGTGGTATCGTCTGCGGAATTATTCCTGATTCCCTTGAAACAAGTTTTCTTGGCAATCATCTCAACCTGTGTTGTAATTGTAATTGAGTGTTTCTGTATTTGGGTTGTCGGAATTCACAAAGCAGAAATTGAAGCTTCATCGGCTGTTGCGGTTGCTTACAAAGTTTAAGACATTTTCTAGGTAACTCTTCAGTGTACATAATTATTGCGTTATTTTGTTTTGTGATTTATTGTTAAATTTAGTGCTTCCTGCCATTTTCACTTGTAAATACTTAACAGTATGTTTATCGTAGAGAGTGCACTTGTTTAAAAGTTGTTAACTGTTAATATGCGTCTAGTTTCAATGCTCAATTTCGTGTTCTCTAAGTTAAATTCAGAAGGCTGTTCCACTTTGAAATGACCTGGTTTGAAGGGAATAATCGGATTGTTGGATACGTTCTGGTTTTCTATTATTATTGTATTTAGTCACATACATACGTACTGTTTATTTGTGAAAGATGATATAGTGGCCTAGATATTAAATATTATATGGACGAACTTTAAAATTGAATTTATACAGAGGCGTTCGGTTATTAATTTTGGAAAATTCATCTGTCATAAAGTGTTACCTTACCATGTCTTCAGAGATAACAATTCTTATAAAACAGAGCAAGAAGAGTCATCAGTCAAGCAGCAATGTGCATCCAGATGCAACACATTCCAGGAAAAAAAAGGATTGACGAGCATGTATGTACATAACTGCGTGTCCTTAATATACATATACATATGTATGTTGCTTGTCCCCAGAGTTTCTCCCTCAACTCTTCCATGCTACAATACTTATTGTATACCGAATTATTCGTGTCAGCGTATTTTGTATGTACACGTACGAGTTTTTATAGTTGTTTTTATAGGATAATTGAATGCACTCAAACGCTGGAACTGCCAATTAACGCTGAAGATAGGAGGTGGGGTGTTTTCCAAAGCCCAGACATGCCCCAGTTGAACAATTTTGAGATTTTATTGCGACGGAGTTGAAAATTGTCAACATTTCTGGGAAACCCACGTTGAAAACTCTGGTCACCGAAATACGGGGGAAGGTCCACCCGAAGTTACCCGGAAGCTAGTGGAGAGCATGCCTCGGAGGTAAGCAGCTGTCCTAGCAGTCAGAGGTGGGCTTACGCGGTACTAAAGTATTGGAATTAAGTGGTAATTGAGGTAAAAAATTAGTTAAACGCAGCTGTCCAACTTCAAATGTCACCAATTGTTTAACACGATTTTGTTTCAATTTGTTTACAGCGTATGAGGTCTACTACGTAGAATAATACGTACAAGTATCTAATCCCCATATGTTCGACATTAAAACCTGAATTTTTGACAAGATTCGCTTAACTGTGTAAAAAGTTATTAGTAGTTGTTCCAAATAACATTAAGCGTCCAGTTTCAATTGGTTGGCAGTGTATTTTACTAGGGGGCTGACGCCACCCTAAAAACGGATCATACAAATCACTCTTTCTACAAGAGCACTCCTGAAAGAACTGTTGTAGCAGTAACTTATGCATGTACTATTTTGTTTATTTTAATTACATCTGACATAGCCGGATGAAAACCTGAGAGTGCATTCGTATTTAAACTGTTTCATTTCCACGGGGGTACCCAAAGTGATTGTGTACTGCGAATACTGGGAGTTTGTGAAAACAATTCCTTTATATGATAATGCTTATAGTTGTCATTTCAAAATGTTAAAACAATGGAACGCGGTTTCGTTTGCTCACACTAGAAAATTATCATTTCCAAACTTTAAACCACTGGCACACTATTTTTCTCTATATATTATAGACAATTACATGTCTACGTTTATGCTCTTAAAAATTATTTTTTTACATTTAACAAGTGAAATTCCGACTCGTTCATCCAGCATGATCTTATAAGCGGTACGTTTTGAGGGAAACGTTACAGCTCTATAATCCAAAGAAGGGTCTGGAAGTGCTTTAAAATCGAACAAGCTCTTAAGCGGAAAATTCTCATACCAAGAGTACACTGTACTGTATACATAAATCACGATGCAACAACTACTCGGAATCTCTAGGAAAAACCCTCAGAAAATCTAATTTATAAGATAGTCTTTATAAGATAATCTAAGATAATTTTAAAATTTAAAGTAAAATTAATTGTTATTAATTTTGATGTAATAATTACACATTTATATTACCTATCTATATATGTTATTGGAGCCGCTCATAATTACTACATTACGCATTGCAGAAAAAGCGGTCTTCAAACTACGGGTTTTCTCTCAATATTTCAAAAATCAAAAGCAACGGTCGAATTGGTACCGTGGAACATGGACTTCAGTAATTGGATGGCTTGGAATTGTAAGTTTATTTTGAGTGTACTGTAAACTCGATGTTATTTAAAACAAAATTCAATAAGAACTGTTGCTGATCTGGGTCGACCATTCTACAACTTGTCTGTGTGTATTACATTTTGTCTGTATGTACTGTAAAGAATATAACTTTACTAGCGACTAGGAGCTACTAGTGATAGTACCACAAAAGATAATGAACAAGTTGCTATTATTGCATTGAACGTTGGTAATATCGAGAGACCTACGGTTATTCCAGACTTACAGCGAAGCTCGTTGGATCAGTACAGAGCTTTTCATAACAAACAACGTGGGAACCAACAAGCAGATCGTTCTAATTACATAAATGAACCGCGGGTACATTTCCAAATAATGATAGTCCCCGCCCAAGGAGAGAAGATAACGAGAATAGGTTCCGCAATAATAACCATGGATTCCGGAATTATTGTGATTTTAATAATATAACGCCAAATAAAACTACTACGACGGATTCTATTTCTGGAACGAGTTCTAATATTGATAGAGGTCGTTCAAACCGAGATAATACAAATGGTGTTAGAAGTAGGGATTTATCTGTACAAGCAAGAAATGGTTTAGTACAGGAAAACAACCACCCACCGAGCAGGCAGTGAGACCTGCTCAGGTGGTATTGAATAACGCTCACACAGAAGTTGATGAAGATGTTTACTGAGTTTAATTACAGTATAATCCAGTATTTATGAATATTAATATTTTAGGGGTAGAGGTTAGTGCTTTGTTAGATCCGGATGCAAGTAGGTCTATTTTAAGTCCTAATTTTATTGATGTAATTACTAGAAATGACATTCAAGTAAGTTTCCATGTTAGAGATGTTTTTACAGTAACTGGTGGGTATTTGGATTAAATGGTAGATTGCCCTCCTCTTAGCAAAGTTACACAGCGGTTCTTAATAATTACATCATCCAACAGAAATGTATTTTAGGAAGATATTTCCTAAGGGCTAGATTAATGGATCATGATAATCAGATTTAATAAATGATATAGAGGTAGATTATGATAAATACATACATATTGGTGAGATGTATAGGTGTAGGGAATGTTTAAATGCAGAAAGCGCCGATTGTATGGGTAATATAAATCCCAGAATAGATAGAAATTCAAAATTGAATTTAGAATACAAAGTGAAATTTAAGGAGCTATTCAATCGGTTTGAACGAATGTTTTATAACATATACAGGAAGATGTAATCTGGTAAAGCATGGAATTGGTACATGAGATGCCAGGCCTATAGCTTTGAAGCCTAGGGCCATGGCGCCAGCTAAACGTGCAGTATATCAGAATGCAATTGACAAACGTTTTGATTTAGATTTAATTGAAAGGTGTTACAGTCCCTGGTGTTCCGAACCGCTTATAATTCCGAAGAAGAGTGGTGATAGGACCACTGGGTATCGCGTTACGTTTGACTACAGGAAATGGAATGAGGTGACGGTTTCTAATAAAATTTGTGCTCCTATGTTGCAGGATGTAATGTGTGCTTTATACCTAGGGACTTGTTACACAGTTTTGGATGCACCATTTAGCTATTTTCATATGGAGGTTATTGAGGAGGATCCGAATAAGACGGCTTTTAGAGGACCTAACAGATTATTTTGTTTTAAAACATTACCATTAAAGTTGACAAATTCTGGGGAAACTTTTCAAGATGCAGTCGAAACGGCTTTGACTGATGGGTTGAGGTTATATGTTACAGTATATGTGGATGATGCAATATGATGGAGTAGTAATTTAGACGATCATCTACTACATTTGGAATTAGTTCTGACATCACTTTGTAAACATGGTTTCCATATAAATCCTAACAAGTTACAAGTACTCCGAAAACTGTAGTATTTTTAGGACATTTGATTGGAAAAGGAAAGAATAGTCCGTTAGCGTGTTTATTGTAGAAACTGACAATAAGGCACTAACTTATCTGAAGACTTACCAATCCTACAGGTAGGATAGCAAGGTGGATGCTGGAATAACACGGATATTGGATTGACGTAAGGTGTCGAAAACGCATTCATAATGAATCACTGGATGCCCCGTCATGAGTATTTGAGGTTAACTCAGTTGATGAAGTAGCACTGTTGAATCATTAGACTGTAATGGTAAGCCACAATAAAGATTTTCTATCAGTACATGTAATTAATTATTGTTATCCATCATGAGATTACCCTGAACAGATAGTAAAATTAGCTCGATATGCTGATGTGTCTATTGATGGATGTCTTTACAAGTATGTGTGATGTATTTCCACAATGTGGGAGAATAAATCCTAATTTTGGAAAATATGGGTCTCAAAGTACCAAGTCACAACGATTCTACAGTATTTTCATGCAAAGGATTTGTCAGGGCATATGGGAGTTGCTAAAACGTATAAACGAATTGAGGAAAGATTTTCTTGGAAAACGATGCGTAAAGAGATAATAAAGTACGTAAAAACTTGCACTAAATCTAAGTCAGCTCGTTCACATAATATAGGAATAGGTTCGTCACCAAATATCGGCGAGCCATGGAATAGTGTTAGTGTTCATCTGTGTGACCCAGATGTTAAATCTCGCAAAGGAAATCGTTACCTTCTGGTGGTTTTATGTAGTACTACAAAGTATGTTGAAGTATTTCCGTTGAGCTGCTACTGCTGCCAGTATTATAAAACGGTTTTGAATAGTGTTCATTAAATGAGGGTTTCCAATAACTTTGACGTGATAATGCGACACAGTTTACTAGTAAGACATATTTCCAATGGTGTAACTCTTTAAATATAAAATCATGGAAAATTGCGTTCCATCGTAACCAGAGTATTCCATGCGAAAATATAACAGAACAATAGAAGATCGAATAATTACACACATTTATGAATGTGTTACTTGAGATTGTAAATTGAATGAATTGTTTTGCAAATAATACTTGAGTAAATAATACTA
Source organism: Allacma fusca (assembly GCA_947179485.1). NCBI lineage: Eukaryota > Metazoa > Arthropoda > Collembola > Symphypleona > Sminthuridae > Allacma > Allacma fusca. The sequence continues at coordinate 28,348,101 of OX359246.1, forward strand.
CTGCGTTTTCGCCACTGCGTTTAATTTTTTGAGGGAAATTAGAACACCATTAGATAATGCGTTAGAAACCGAGTTATTAAGTGTTGATGAAAATGATTCATTTACGAAACATACTCAACATAGCTAAGCATAACACGTATGAAAACCAAAGGCGATATATAGCCATTTACAATGAAAATAAAGCTGCGTCCAATTATAAAGTCGGTGAAAACGTGTATACCATTGCTCTGAATATATCATATAATGTAAACGTTGTAACTAGTTCATTATGTAAAAGGAGTCCGGGCCTTTTGTAATTTCTAAACTGATCGCAAATAGTATCTAATAATTTAAAAAATTAATATCTATAATAATAAAAGGCTCAAAATCATCAAACATTGTTTTCACAATACATGTTTCACGTTTAAAGCTAGCATATTTAAAATAAACTCAGGTTAAGTTAAGGTATGCTGTCGATAAAGCAGGCCGTGTTAGAAAACAAAAATGTAGGAGTGTAAGGAGCACTAAGCGTGAATGTTTATGTGTGAGTTGCTTGTATGAGTTGTATGATTGTAAGCCAAAAAACGACAGAACTTATAACTTATAACCTGAGGGGAGGGTTTCGTATGGTGGGAGGAACTAAACTGATTAATTATATTGTTTATAAGTATTGGACATATTAATTAATGGAAGTATTATAGTGTGAGATTATGAATGTAATTTGCGATGTATATTAAAATATGAACTGGTAATTCGGTTCGTCATGTGAATAGATTGTGTAGCAGTTAGGTGGGTTAATGAAACGTTGTGAAAACTCCTTATTAAACATTATAGTAAGAGCGGGAAGTGAGCGAGAGGACAAAGCAGGTCTTAAGAAGTGGATATGCCATTCAGTATGTAACAACGACAAAACATGGAAAGAAGGTCAAGCCGTCGAAGATTCGATGTTAGATCTGTCGATCAAGTGCTAACCATGCCTACTTAAGGGAAAGAGGTTTGGCCCATCACCTGGAGAATGTGCGAAAGGAGACTGATACTAAGCCAGAAGAGGAACGCATGTCCTCAGCCGTAACATTCACTACGTTCAGTCAAGTAGATTCAAAGAAGAAAGTGGATGAGATTAAGCACCATTTGCCACGTACTCGGATTAGAATACACGATGTAAATACTTCAAAATACATACCAGTACCTATTTCACAAATACGCAAGACTACCAAGTTGCGGCTAGGTCTGAAATATGTTTAGTGCCTATTGAACTCTCTGAGGTAGTATTCATCAATGATAAAAGACAGTTATCGGACATCATAACCATCCCGACGTCTCTGTTCGAATTAACAGAGTACATGCAACTATGAGATCACTTTAAAGACACATGAAAGCGATGATGTGAAGGAGTATCGGGTATATGCACGGGCATTTTCAATCGACTTTCCCTAATTGAAATTTAGTTAAGCTATTGGCTAATTATATTAATCAGTTATGTCGGCTAACTTTACAAAAGTGCTGATTTCCTTAGAAAATAGTCCCAGAGTGCCCAGCCTGAATCATACGTTTCATCTAAAATTTAAAACTAATAAATTCGAGTTAGATTTCGAATAAAGAGTAACATTAAGACCGAAATTATCCGTTAGTACGTGTCCGAGATTGTTGTAATTAGTTTTTGAAGGATAATTGTATATTATTAAAATCCAATGATTGATACAATGATTCACGCAAAATCCGTTTACAGGTGCAGAAAAGTGAAACGTTTTTATTTACTTGTAACATGTCTAACAACTAGCAGTTAACCTTTGAAAATTATCTGGATGTTTTTTATGGTGAGAGATTAAATAAACAAATAACGCATGAAACTATCAAAAATGCCCACTAGATACCACTCGAAATGTAATTTTTAAATGACGCTTTGTTGGAGCTTGTAGCATTATTTGTAAATTGCTTTATATGAGTCCTTGGTTGAAATGGATAATATTTTGTGCTGTATTTCAAGAAACGTTTACGTGGTTTACTACTTTTCCATTATGAGCGCCATTGCATGTCCTTACAATCTTATTTTTGCTGTTATTAATTAAATCCAATTAGCGTGTCGCGTGACTGTTACTTTCGACCGGAAGTAGAAAAATGCACGACTTTAGCAAATATAAAATTTTTACGCGCTAGTACCATTGTGTTAAGTTATTCCGTTCCCGAGATACGGAGGTGTCAAGATGATTCTTCACGGACGGATTTTCTAAATTTATACACTTGCTTAAATCTTAAAACGCCACATTAAACTCAATTTAAGTTCTAAAGTAATGCATTTATTTTTGTATAGCAGTTAGTTCATGTTGTTTGTTTATACATACATACATGCACTCATTGAATTTCTTCAAGGCTTGCAATTATCGTTAATAACGTTCCCAAAAATTATACGACGACACGAGCGATATTTTTAATATGAACTGTATGAACATGCGTATATAACTGGTATTTAAATTCATTATTTTTTGCCTAGAAGAAACCACCTGAGATTTGGTTACCCTTAGGCTATGTGTGGTTAATGAGAAAGCTCATCTAAAAAACGTAATTGTAAAACAATAAAAATTGGATCGAAAGTTGTACATATTTTGGCGGGATATTCAAAAACATCGCCTTGACAAATATTCCACAATCTAAAAGTTGGCTCTGGTCATACATGGAGGCTACTCGCGAGTGACGAGTGCACTCACCACACTCCTACTCACACTCACAGGAGAGTAGCAAAGTAAAGAGTAGGAGTGTTGTCGCCAAAACGTCGTGATTTCAAGTGGTGTAAATCGAAGCAAAAGAAATAGAAAAAGAGTAGGAGTAGCGTGCTTTGCTACTCGCTATTTCTGGTACTATTGTATTAACTGCATAAATTAAGGCTGCCACGATTAAAAGATTCGCGGTTATTGGCAAATATTTCATAATTTCATACAAACAATCGTGTGGAATGCCGACTTACATATGTATGCACAAGTCATGCATTGGAAGACAAAATATTTCACAGATTAGAAAGAAATCTTGAGCATGCTTCCAGGCGCTGTTGCAAATATTGTAAGCATCAACGGTCTTAGCATTTGCCATCGAGTTTGACTTTGAAATTAGATAGAACGATTTTGTGCTTAATATTCGCTTTTTTAATGATAAGGAAAACTCGTTTTCTTAATATTTGCAAATATTTCGATGAAAACAGTCACAAGTGGTGAGTAAAGGTGGTCATGTTTGAAGTTAGCGCTGAGAGTAGGAGTAGGTGTATTACATTCTCAGACAGACTACGAGTGGCAAGAGTAGGAGCAGGCCTGGCCTCAAGTTCGGTTCAACTCATGATTCGCACTTGAACTTGACCCGAACTTGATTATATCACCATAATTAAGATCCGAACTTAAACTTGATTTTTTAAAAGTAGGTACGAACCGGAGTAATCAAGTTCACATAATCAAGTTAATTTCGGCGAACTTGACCATGAACTTGACCATGAACTTGAACATGAACTTGACCATGAACTTGACCATGAACTTGAACATGAACTTGACCATGAACTTGACCATGAACTTGAACATGAACTTGACCATGAACTTGACCATGAACTTGACCATGAACTTGACCATGGACTTTAATTTCTAGTTTTAGTGTTGTATGTATACTTATAATTAGAAAGGCTAACAAATTACCTGAGATTTAATTTCCATTTATTTTTTAAAATTGAATATCAAAATTTAGAAGTAATGATTGATAAAACTTATAATAAGAGAACATAAAAATAACTAGATTTCCCGTAGAATTTTTTGAATGATGCGTGGATTTCACCAAAATTGGTTTGAGATTTGAATTTCAACCATCCCTTCAAGCACAGACAAACACAAATGATGTCTTCTAACATTCTTTTAGGAGTTAGTAGGTCTGTGCCAGGACAACTGAAACAGGTATATATATACATATGAATACACTTACGAGCAGTGTTTGCAGCTGTATTTTGTTTGTAGAATCGCAAAATGTGAAATGCTTGTGGACCTTAGGTCATTTTTTCCGGCTACTTGATGCAGTTAGACTTCCAGGATCAGCATCTTCTTCGCACTGTTGAGACTTTTCAGATGTGCTCATTTTCCAGTTGTTTTTAAAATAATATGATTATTCAAAAATTTAAATCAAGTTAAAATTGAAAAGATGTTGTGAAGAAGAAAATACAACAGGATTTAGCTTGTAATATTTGAGCCCGGAGCACGTTGCTCGTTAAAAACACAGAAGTACCGGTCTAGCATTTGCACGCGAAAAAGCTGTGGTTTAAATTAGTGTTTACAGCTTCAGCAAGGACATCTGCATAAGAACGATTATCTATAGCGTATTATATGAGTATAAGAACTTGACCACGAAAAGTCAAGTTCATGTTCATGGTTTTGGGGTTATGTGATCCGAACTTGATCATGGTATTGATGTCAAGTCTATAATGAAGACCTGACCATGAACTTGATTCGAGCCTTAAAATCAAGTTCAAATTTCATGTTGACCCGAACTTGAGATTTCAGTGTCAAGTTCAAATTAACTTGTAACCCGAACTTGACTTGAACTTGAACTTGACCCAAACTTGTCAAGTTTTACTTGAACTTGAATGCCAGGTCTGAGTAGGAGTGATGGAGTTTTCTTCATGGAAGTGCGAGTGTGAGTACGAGTCATTGATGCTCATTCGAATTCCCACTACTCTAAAATACGCTATGTATGTACAAATGCGCCAGTTACACGTGCCGTTACTACTACAGAATTTAGATGTGACAGTGAAAATCACTACCCCTAACTATAAAACATTTATATTTACACAAAACACTACCCACTACCACTACCAGTACTTTTGTTGGCGCCTAAACCTAACTTCAAAATAGCTACTCTAAAATACTATATTCGCCACCCGCTACTCTACACTTCGATAACGCAAGATGCAAACGTTTTTTCGAATTTTGAAAGAATTTTTTAATAAATGTTTCAAGTAACTCCAAGCAATACCCATACCTAATAACCTAATGCGAGGCCCACAGCAAAGCTACTACGTTTATTTTTACGAATGCATTCAATGCCTTGGGATGTATGAAATGCTCGTAAATTCCGGTGATGCTGTTAGACTCAGAGTCAGAACAAATAGAATCCGGGGGTGCCAGTATGATTACTTTGAAATAATATTACGCACACTTAGGCATATAACAATTTACCATTACCCTAGCACTGCACAGCCAGCTACTGCTGGCTTAGAATGGTTAAAGGTCTTCATCGGATCGGATTGATCCGGACGGATTCGGATCGGATCGGATTCGGATAGGATTGAAAACACAATTAATCCTATCCGTCAAACATATGGCGGACCGGATGCATCATTTGAATCCGTGTATTTATTTCGGATAGGATTTGATGCAGTAATGAATGCATCCGACCGGATAGGATGAGGATGTTCTGTGTTTTCGGATGATCCGGCGGATATCCGCGGATATCCGTCTTTTAGACGAGCCCTCTCGTGATGAATAATGCTATCATATTGTCACGCATTTTATAGTAGAGAGATTCTTGGATTTGAAATAGAGGTGAGGCCAGGAAGCGGGCTATTAGATTCGGGCCGGCCCGAACACGACCCGGCCGGGTTTTTAGCCGGGTTCGGGCTGCAAATACGAACTTACGTCGGGCTCCGACCGGGTTCGGGCTGCACTAAAACAATGAAACCGGGCTAAGATCGGGCTTGGGCCTGCATTTATTTTTCAGTTCGGGTTTCGGGCGGGTCACAAATTACAAATGACCCGACAATTCTACTAGAATATGATTTAGGACAGATAGGTGGCATGCATATTTGACGTTGCGCAGAGTTCAAGCATTGCTTTCATGTATATTCATGCCAAAGCTAAATAATGGTTCACTATATTTAATACGTAGTACATACACATACTTAAACATTTTGAAACGATCCCTTAAGTTTGATAGTTTATCTTCAAAAAATTTCGGAGCTAAGTTTTGCTCCGTGTGTGCACGTTTATTGGGATATACAGTATATGCAAATAAAATAGAATATGTTAATAAATGTTTCACAGCGGATTCAATTGTTAGTAAAAAGCCGGATTTTTATCGGGTTTTAAAACTATTTAAAGATCAGGTTTTTAGCGGGTTCGGGTTCAAAATATTTTGGAGACCGGGTTTTTAACGGGTTCGGGTTTGACAAAATGTGAAGTGCATAAAACGGGCCGATTTGAATATCGAATATTTAGCCCGTTGGCGGGCGGGGTCGGGCTAATTGAGTATTTGTTCGAGTTTCTTCCGGGTTCGGGCCTGAAGTCAAGCCCGAATCCCACCTCTAATTTGAAACTTTAATGCATTCATGAGAATTCTCGTCCTCCATACACGCATGCAACGTGCCCGGCATCAATTGTTCAAATTCCTCGTGAATTTGTTGTTACATTTTTCTCAGTACTTATTTCCAACATGAACTTAAAGAGTTGGTGGAAAAATATTTGAGACAAAAGAATCAAGGAAAGCCATGTCAATTATATTGAATGCATAATCTATTTGTTTTCAGTTTTTTGGAAGCAAAATTGGTTTTGCATCTAACGAGGTAATTATCGATACACCGGAATTTAAAAATTTTCATATTGATTTGAATGTGATAAAATTAGAAACATGCCCAATATATAAGATATATCTCTTTTACGGTTTCTTGAAGTAAGGTTCGGATATCCGCGGATCGAATCGGATGCATCCGTAAATGTATCCGACGGACCGGACCGAAAATTTTATCCGATCCGAACATTCCGGATCGGATACGGATACTTATAAAATGGTATCCGACTCTATCGGATCGGATAGGATGGGTGTTTTTGAAATCTGGAATTTACCGGATCGGATAGGATCGGATACGGATGAGACCAGAATCCGATCCGTGAAGACCTTTAAGAATGGTAAATGTAAATAGGGAAGGCAATAAATAGTTGCATGCAAAATAGCTAGGTTCACAGTGCTATGGTCGTGGATGAATCTAAAGCGCGCGTAAATTTGAATCTCAAGTCCGTATTACACCAAGACGAACAGAGGAACGACGACGACTCTTTCAACTTATCTAGTAGAGAGGATAACTGGCGCGTTTCACTTTTTCACTTGAACTTGAAGAAGTAATGGTTACTAGGCTTATTTACAAAATACTGGTGCCTATGCCTATCTACCCCTACTCTATTGACTCTGCAATAATAACGACGGAAATACAATGCGTCATGTTAACAAGTACAGCAATCCGCTTCCTCTACCTACTACTACTCCTAGAGAAAAATATCTCATTGCGGTCCTACTCTACCAATAACTACTTAATATATGTACGTTTTAGAAATACCCTACACTTTAAAATTATTCCACTACCACTATGGAAAAGTAGAGTAGTGTGAGCATCAATGGTACGAGTGCGAAAATAAACCTACATCTATGGCTCTGGATAGAAAATAAGCCACACAGGGGTTATATTTTGAAAAAAAATATATTTTTACGTTGGTCAGCGTAAAAATAAAGTACGTTATTTCTGATCGGCGAGGTCATGTTAATGACTCGTAACGAGGTCAAGAGGTGACCAATTATTTCAAGTTGAAGCAAACATTGAAGCATTGGTACGCTATATGTACTAAACGGCTTTAATTTGTTTTTATTTGGAATCTGAATTACATATTATACTATTTTTTGTGTCTATATCTTGCTTCACTCCTTTACGGCCTAGTGTCCCAACTATTGAACGCAGGAAACTTATTGTGATGCTGGTTTGAAAACCCTTTAAATTTTACTACGAACAGCTTTTAATTTAATTTTTTCTAAGATTATAAAATTCGAAAAAATTTTTGAAGCCTTTTAAAAATCTCTACTATGCTCCACTGCCCTGAACGCTGTATATATCCACAGCATTTGAGCTACAGGAGTGGAATAAATGTCGAAAAATCAGGAAGACCATTAGCTAAAAACTGGGGGAAATTAATATATTTTAGCTCTTGTCGCTTACATGGGCTAGGAGGTTGAAAAATACTTTGAGACACGCTGCACAATTAACATGTAATCTACTTCCAGGTATACTTTGTTTTTCCAATATTTGCGTACCAAAGAGAATCTAATGATTTACATTTGTGCGTTATCGCTTCTACTTTCTAATTCTAAGACAAGTCTTGACTCTTGACCAAGAGAGCCGTTCACTTAAGTAAAGTATCTCCAGTTGCTAACCTCATTGGGTTCACAATCAGTTGATTTTAGAAGTGAAGACAGGCACGAGCAGGAGAACGAAACTTCAAATAAAGAATTTTCTCTCAATACCTGGACAAGAAAATAAAAATAAAAATTAATGGAAAAACGCGAGATCTGTTGCTGTGGGGCTAGAGCATGGACTCTAGTAATTGGCTGGCTTGGAATTGTAAGTTTATTTAATTTTAGTGCAGAATCAATAATCTGAAAGCAAAATCGTTCTGTGGAAATGAGCGTTGCTGTATCTATAATACCTGAATTTCAGAGCTAGTGAATAAGTATTGTAATAGTAATAAGTAGCAGTAATAATTATGATAAATATTTCAAAAAATATTTAAATTATATATTTCGACCGAATGTATTAGATTGGGAACATCTTGGCACTATTCTCTATTAGAGTGAGTTGGACAATCTTGGCAGCGATCCCATCCCAATTTGGCTACTATTCAAAGGCTGAACGCCAAGTTTATGGTAATTCACATTGTCAGTCATACATCTTAGGCTCATTGTAAGATGCGTATGAGAAAAATTCCAGACATTGTTGTCATTTTAGGCTTGCAGAATTATTGAGCAAAATTTACAATGACTATACATATACATACATAAATAATACCTGGCACATATAATTAACCAACAACATATCTTTTTCGCTGTCTTGAGCGAATATTGGAATGTTTTATATACTAAAACTAAATCTCATGTGCATTACGTTCTTTTCTACTCTACCTTCGTAGACAGGACCTTGACTGCAATAATGATTATTGTAGCGATACTGATCGTACTATGTATCTTCATGTTCGTCGTTTTATTACGTGGAACCTACAAAGTAAGTTTAACATTTACAAAATTTCATTCATTCTTCATATTTAATATGCTTCAGAAGTTACATGATTTTATTTTTGTGGTTGGACTCATTTAATTGGAAAAATTAACGTAACGTTGTAACGTAATTGATGTCATGGTGATTTTTGAATGATTTTAGAAAAATCCGTACCAGATAAATTTTTGGCTAATCATTTCCAAGACGTGCTTAGTAATCTATGCTGTGATGTTGTTTGCGGAATTATTTCTGATTCCCTTGAAACAAGCTTTCTTGGCAGTCCTATCATCGTGTGTTGTAATTGCAATTGAGTGTTTCTTAATTTGGGTTGTCGGAATCCACAAGGCAGAAATTGAAGCTTCATCCACTATTACGATTACTTACAAGGTTTAAGACATTTTTTTGGTAACTCTTCAGTGTAATTTATTTATTTTGTTATGCACATTGTTGTTAAATTTAGTGCCTGTCATTTTCGTTTGTACATATTTAGCAGTACATTTGTCGTAGAGATTGCACGCTTGTGTTAAAGTTGTTAACAGTTAATATGCGCCTAGTTTCAATGATCAATTTCGGTGTTATCTAAGTTCAATTCTGATGGCGGTTCCACTTTGAAATTACCTGTTTTGAAGGGAATAATCGGATTGTTCGATATGTTCTGGTTTTCTATTATTATTGTATTTAGTCACATACCTACGTACTGTTTATATTTGAAAGCTGATATAGTTGTATTAAATATTATATGGATGAACTTGAAAATTGAATTGATGCAGAGAAGTTCGGTTATTAATTTTGGAAAATTCATCTTTCATAAAGCGTGTCTACCTTAACATGACTTCGACCATAACTTTTTGTAAGACGGACAACATTATGCATACGAAACCAGCGGATTGTCTAACATGTATGTACATATGTAACTGCGTGTCCAAATTACCCACAACATGTATGCATGTTTCACCCCAGAATTTATGTCTCAACTCTGACATGCTATAACTTATGTCAGCGTATGTTGTATGTACACGTACGAGATTGCTGTAAGTGTTTTTACAGGATAATTGGGTATTATTAAAATTCAGGAAATGCACGGATTTACATAAACACTGTTTGTTACTGCACGAGTTCCTACGCAATTAGCAATTGAAACAGAGCCATAAATCAACGAAGCACGAGGTCCCATAACACAATTCCAATATTGTATTTATTAAAAATTATGCGTTCAATAAATTATATACTCACTGTTCGCGTTTCCACATACAATTATTTATTTCTCCTGAGTATTCCACAAAATACGGATTTAAATGTAAATAATTGTAGTAATTCCCGGTGTTGCCAAATGTGCAAGATAAATTTTCTTATACATGGAACTCCATACGACATCATACTTTCCACGATGCGGATCAGTAAATTCAACTTTGTTTTTGTTTTTTCTATTAGAAAGCACGACGCCGCACTTGCGAGACCAAACATGTAAAGCTGCAATGCTAAATTCACTGGTTCTTTCACTGAAACACCTTCGTTTGTATTTATGACGTTCACAGCCTTGGTTTGATTTTTAGCAAATCTTTTACCTGTAAACTCAATCTGCTCTTGACGAATCCGATCCCAGTAATCAAGAATCCCAGTATTCCTGACACTTGGATTGTATTTCTTGATAGCAACTGCAAAAATCCAAATTAATCCGTTAATTATAACAACATGTTGATTAAAGCTTAGTTGTAGTGAATACATAGCTACAAAACGCGCGTTTAAAGAATCGCAAACTAAAATCCAGTTGTACCACTGTACCGGCTAGATGCGGAAAATATTTGCTAACCCCCAGTGTTCCCAGTACTCCAGGTTCAAACGAATCTTTGGAATACATAAACAACTTCTGACCATCTTTGCCCATCATAAATTTCAAACCCATGAGGTTAACAATATGATTATTTACGAAGCACACCATGTCCCGTTCTAGAACTCCTTTGTAGCACTGTTCAAAAATATATTCACAATTTTCAGTATAATTGAATTACTACATATGTGGAAAATTCACTCTAATAGCTCTTACGTCAGGCGCGGATACATCGTACAATGTCGTCCTGGATGTAATGGCTTTGCTAACACTACTGTTCAATCTACTCAGAAATGGTATCACCGCTTCGGTATATAAAACAACGCCAATTTCAAAGTTTGATTTTACAAGTTCCTTGAATGTGGATGGTGGTTGAATGTACAGTGGTTTGACGACTATTGAAATAACCATGCATTTGTACGCGGAAACAATAATAATAAGAGCTAAAAACCAGATAGTCATCACCAAACGCGCTGAGTCAAAGCGGATGGTTTTCGCAAAATTTACGGACGAAAATGCACTTTGATCAACAACTGGATTGAGAAGAGCTAAAAATGCATGATAAAGCTCAGGTTTGTTCCGAGATTTCTTTGAATATAATGTCGTCGATGGCTCCAAAATAACGTCATTGTACTGGTAATATCTACAGTGAATAATAAGTTGCACAATAGTAAACATGAAAAAGAAGCTAATTATAAACCCGGCCCAAACCAATTTGTTCAAGGGATCTATAAATTTTACAAGGGAACTGAAAGCGGCCTTCTTTGGCAAAGCTGTCACAAAGCGAATTTGATTAACGTGAAAAAAAAGACCAGTGGTATAAACGTATTTGAGATGCTTTGGGGTGCATCTAATATAAGTTACAATGGCTGCAGATCCATCTACCATTGGCTTCATGTAATCATCCCATTCTCCATTAGCCAAACTGTTATTTTCTGAAACAAAGCCCGGTTGTAAAATGAGGGTTGCGTTTAGATAATCGCTGATTTCGAATAAAACTTTTATTAAACCATATGGTTTTTCCTTGCTCCTTTCATATTCTTCCTTATCAGCTGTACACGTAGGACAAACCATGCAGATCATGTTTTCTCCTTCGAAATCCAAAAATGTCTGTTGAAACCAAAATTCTCGTATATTTCGGACTTCCTGGATTTCAACAGCGAATTTATTTATTTGACCTTTCGTTATAAACATTCTGAAACGTTCGTTGTAATCACTTAAAAGGATTAGTACGTTTAAAAATCTTTTGGTAGAGGATGTAAAATTAGTGAGAGTCACGGACTGCTCCTGGAGAGTTTGAACGTTGTAAAAATGAAAGATGTAAAACGTTGTTTGTTGGAAACCTTGAAATTTGAGAATCTCTGAAGCCATCTTAGAATCCATTGTATTATTATTCTCAAATTCTGAAATGACGATTGTACAGCGGGAGATAAATCTAAATGGAAGTAACAACAAGTAAGTATAAACAATGTTGTAAAGTTATGAATTTAAAGCCGTTCAGGATGCTCGCAAACGAGGAATTCGCGATCGGAAGTCCCAAGATAAATACAAGGAGGTAAGCCTTTAATGAAGCCATAATAGATTGTTTGATGGTAGGTATTAGGAAGAACCTTTTTCATGAACTGAAAGTTACTTGGAGTTAAAACTGCTTACTTGGAGCAATATATTTGGCTAAGGTTTTTCGATTTATTTTTGTAGTCTTTGAATGCATTATCCAATATGTTGCACATGAAAGAAATCCATTAAAGCACTTGTGTGGAATCCTTTTCTTCTAGAGTTTTATAAAATCGTGTTTTCTTTGCTCACATTTCGACTACAATGTGTTTATAGATTAGATTTCCCAAGTAAACACTTATTTTTATTAGACAATGATGTTGTTATGAGCGAAGCGATATAATGGAATGATGAATATTCGGAACAAGTGCACTCAAAGGCTTTTACGCTATTTCACTTACAAGTAACCCTCGCCCCATGCCCACTCGGGATCGGAATGAAATTTTGTGGGAGCTTAGGTACCTGGCCCAATGCTCCAGCGAGACCAAAAGTTTCTTGTCCTGGTTTGCGCGGGAGTTTTAAATTTTAATTCGTGAGCAAAAGGCCCCCCCCCCCTGTCCAACTTAAATTTTTATTTCCAATGTTAAACCCCATAAGGAAACTTCATTTTCAAAATCTTGCTCGATTGTCGGAAAATCGTCAAGTATTTTCCAATGCTAAACGAACGGTTACCATGCAACCTAAATTATCCATTTGTCTCCAATTTTTTTCGAAGACCTCTACTCTATTTTAGGGTAACAAGAATTCGGAGACTATTTATTGCTAGAGATTAAATAAACAACACATGAAACTACAGAAAACGCCCACCAGATAATGCTCGTAATATCATTTGTATATAACCCTTTCGGGGAGCTTATAACATTATTTGTAAACAGCTCTATAGTGATCCCTGGCTGAACCTGATAATATTTGTATATCATTCTGTATAATAAGAAACTATTATGTGGTTTTTAATTAATTACAATTAGATGACTGGAAGTACCTTAAGACGCAATATGAGTCAATACAGAATTTTTTATGCTAGTACCATTGAGTAAGTGATTCCGATCCCGAGATACGGAGGTGACAAGATTATTCCGCCCGGACAGATTGCATTGATGTAAAGAAAGCTTCACTTACTAACAAATATAAAGTCAACTGTATGCATCCTTCCAGTTCCAAAGGACTAAGGATGATCCTCGAACTTCTTAGTTATTCTAGTACAATTTCACGAAGCTTCAGACAAATTTTCTTGTTTAGAAAATAAAACTGTAGGTTAATAACTAAATAACCCGGTTTTGCCACCGTCAGTTCAAATGTATAATGAATTATACATAGATGAACAGTATTTTACGAAATATGTGGTCTGAGACCCTCTTCCAGTATTTGCTTCTGCTGAATATTCTGTAGAATACGGATTTACAAGTAAATAATTGTAGTAATTTGCGGTGCAGCCAAATGTTCGAAACTAGAGCTCGGACCAATTCAGTTCTGAATTGTAATTTTTTTGCTGAATTCAATTCATTTCAATTCTCTACATTTTTGATTTAATTCAAGATCAAATTGAACCGAATGATTCAGTTCATAATTTTGAATTGAACTGAATTGTTTTCCTTGAATTGCAGTTCAAAAACTTCATTCCGCCCCAAACATTTAAAGAAAACATCCATCGGTTACAATTTCTTCAGTTCCAGAATTAAAATTTTGAACTGAACTGAATGAATTGGTTTTGACTGCATTGAATCAAAAATCTAGTTTTAATTCAGTTAATCACGTGAATTGGAAAAAACTAAACTAAATTGAACCGTTCCGACAAATTTTCAAAACCCAACTATTTATACGTGGATCTCCATCTGGCGTAATACTTTCTACAATGCGGTTCAGCAAATTAAACTTTTTTGTACCGAATTTTTTCTATTAGAAAGCACGCTGAGATACTTAATACGAGACCATACATCTAAAGCTGTAATGCTAAATTGAATGGTTTTTGGACTGAAACATCTTCGTTAATATATATTTCTGGCGTAGCGTTTCTCCGTCTTGGCTTCATTTTTAGCAAATCGTTTACCTACAATTGCATTCTGCTCTTGAAGAATACGATCCCAGTAATCAATAATCTCAGCATTCTTGAAAATTGGATTACAATTTTTCAGCGCAGCTGTATATAATACACAATTAAAATTTAAAGTTCACAGCAATGCCAAGATGCCAAATTTTTCAATATGTTATTTTGTAAAATGAGTTCAAACAAATTTATTGCGTAACTTAAGTAATTTTAGGATAAAACTGAAATCCACTTTCGCGGCACGTTGAGCAAGTGTGCAATGGTAAATGTGAAAATAAGCTAAATTATATTGGTTTTTATTGAAATCTACTATATTTTAATAACCATTGGGATTTTCTGCTCTGTGGATAATATAAAGTGAGATTCACTTTGAACTGCCATAGAAATGTATAAATTCACGTTAAATTATTGTCTTTTCCAGACAACATTCCTACAGCGTACTTTTCAAATATTTAAATAATTTCTATTTTTGAAACTTTGATAGAGAAACTCTCGCCATATTCAAGCCTGGATAGTTTTTACAATCATTAGTTCAGGTGATTCGGTTGTCTTGATCATTGCGGATCCATTGGTCTATCTATTGCTCGTATCATTTAGGACAACATTTTTTGTCGATTGCATCTGGATAGTAGTTCAGCAGAAATAGATCAACGCAACCACAGAACAGTTTGAATGCATTTGGAATCATCTTAGACTTGGTCCTCCCTACAGAATAAATTGTCTTTCAATGAAGTTTTTGAGCAAATTAAAATATTTGAAATTCATGTCAACCGTTGTTCAGAATTTTGAAACAATTTTGGACAAGTCACACAGTGGTTTGTTTATTAAAAATATGCTCTGACACTGGTCAACTTAAAGATTAATCACTTTATTTCTAATCGGTGAGGTCATGCCAATGAATCGTAACGAGGTCAAGAGGTGAATAATTATCTCAAGTTGAAACAAAAATTTAACGTTGATACGCTATAAATTAACGGATTTAATTTATAGTGATATTACTTTGAAGCTGAATTCGTTAAATGTTTTTAGGCTAAATTTTGTTTAACTCTTTTGCGGCCTATGTGACCCGACGAGTAAACGCAGGGAAAACTTGTGGTGCTGGTTTTAAAGTCCTTTAAATTTGCTACGAACGGCGTCACATTTTATTTTTTAAAACTGTAAGGTTAGAGAAAAAAATCAACCCTTTTAAAATTTCTGTTTTTTATAAACATTCTCACTTTGCTCCACTTCCATGAGCGCTGTGTCCAGAGATTTTCAACTAAAGGAATGAAATAAATTTTGAAAAATCTGGTACACAATTATGCCACAAATTGGGGGAAATGAATATTTTTTTACCGTTGTCACTCACATGGGCTAGGGGGTTGAAAAATACTTTGAGGCACCTTTGCACAATTAACATGTAATCTACTTCCACGTATACTTTGTTTTTCGCCTATTTGCGTACCAATGAGATTCTAGTGATTTACATGTGTACATTATCGCTTCGATTTATACTCCAGTTGCTACCCAGGCTGGGACTCTCACAGTCAGTTCATATTAGAAGCGAGGACAGGCACGAGCAGGAGAACTAAACTTTAAATACAGGATTTTCTCTCAATACTTGGACAACTAAAATCAATGAAGGAACACCGGATCTGTTGCTGTGGGGCTAGAACATGGACATTAATAATTGGTTGGCTTGAATTAGTAAGTTTAATTAAGTTTAGTGTAGTGTCAATCTGAAAGTGAAAGCATTCTGTGAAATGAGCTTTTCTGCGTTTACATATGTACTTCTGAATTTCAGAGCTAGTAAAATGGAGTGAGGGAATGATGACGTAATACTAATTATGATACATATTTTTAAAATATTTTAACTTAATATACCGATTGCATTAGATTGGGAACATCTTGGCACTAATCTCTACTAGAGCGAGTTGGAAAGTCTTGGCAGCGAACCCATCCCAATTTGGTTACTTTTCACAGGCTGAACGCGAAGTTTATGGTAAGTCCCGCTGGCAGAGTTTTACATCTTTGGCTAATTGTAAGATGCAAATGAGAACAATTCCATACACTGGTGTCTCAAACTTTAAGGTTTATATAACCATTGAGCGAAATTGAGAATGAATCTGCATAATTACGTATATAATTACATAAACAATTTCTGATACATATTTTGTCGATAAATTTTTTTATATGATAAAACTAAATCTTATGCCCATAACGTTCTTTTTTACTCTACCTTTTTAGAAAGGGGCTTAACAAGAATAATGATTATTACGGCAATACAGATCGTACTGTTTATCTTCATGGACATCATTTTATTACATGGGACCTACAAAGTAAGTTTAACGTTTAAAAATTTTTAGACATTCTTATTCATATTTAATGTGCTTCAGAAGCCCATGGATTTTGCTTTTGTGGTTGGACTGATTTAACAGGAAAAATGATGGTGTGATAATGTTTGAATGGTTTTAGAAAAATCGGTACCACATAGATGTTTGGCTAATCTTTTCCAAAACGTACATAGTAATCTATGCTATGATATTGTTTGCGGAATTATTCCTGATTCCTATGAAACAAGCTTCCTTGGCGGTCTTCCCATCCTGTGTTATGATTGTAACTAAGTGCTTCTTCATTTGGGTTGTCGGAATCCACAAGGAAGAAATTCAAGCTTCATCGACTATTACGGTTATATACAAAGTGTAAGACATTTTTTAGGTAACTCTTCAGTGTAAATTACTTTATTTTGTTTTGCACTTTGTTGTTGAATTTAGTTTTTCCTGCCATTTTTGCATGTAAATATTCATCAGTACGTTTATCGTAGAGATTGCGCGCTTGTTTAAAAGTTGTTAACTGTTAATACAGATATGTGCCTAGTTTCAATACTCAATTTCGTACTCTCTAAGTTAAATTCAGATGGCGGTTCCACTTTGAAATTACCTGTTTTGAAGGGAATAATCGGATTGTTGAATATGTTCTGGTTTTCTATTATTATTGTATTTAGTCAAATACATACTGTTAACGTGTGAAAGCTGATATATGTAGTTGCCTAGATATTAAATATTATATGGACGAACTTTAAAATTGAATCGATGCAGAGGCGTTCGGTTATTAATTTTTGAAAATTCATCTGTCATAAAGTGTGTTTACCTTACCATGACTTTGCCCATAATAATTCTTGTAAAAGGAAGCAAGTAGAGTCATCAGACAAGTAACAGTGGGCAAGCATAGGTGCGTGTCCTTATTACCCACATATGTACATATGTAGATATGTATGTTGCTTTCTCCCCACAGTTTATATCTCAACTCTGCTATGGCACAACTTTTCTCAGAATATTTTGTGTGTATACGTACGAGTTTGTGTAGTTATCTGTATTTTTACAGGATAATGAAATATAATTAAAATCCGTGAAATGCACCCATTTACACAAACTCAGTTTGCGGTCAGGGGTTCCTCCGCAATTGTAATAGATCAAAACATCAACGAAGCACGAGGTCCTGTAACACAATTCCAATGTTGTGTTTAATGAAAGTCATGGATTCAATATATTACATTCACTGTGCTCGTATTCACATAAAATCATTTATTTCTGCTGAATATTCCATAAAATACGGATTTAAAAGTAAATAATTGTAGTAATTTACGATGTTGCCAAATGTGCAAGACACATGTTTTCATTCTTGAAACTCCATACGAAATCATACTTTCCAAAATGCGGATCAGTAAATTAAACTTTGTTATATATTTTTCTATTACAAAGCACGTCGCGGCACTTCCGAGACCATAAATATAAAGCTCCAATGCAAAATTCATTGATTTTCGAACCGAAATATTGTCGTTCGTATTTCCGGCGTTCACAGTCTTGGATTGATTTTTAGCAAATCTTTTACCTGCAAACTCATTCTGCTTTTGGCGAATCCGATCCCAGTGATTAAGAATTCCAGTGTTTCTGAAACTTGGATTGTATTTCTTTAGAGCAACTGCACAAAATAAAATCAGACTGTTAATCATAACAAGGATTTGATTTAAACTTAGTCGTATATAGCGAATAGCCACAAAACGCATGTTCATAGCTCTGGAAACAAAAAACCAGCTGTAATAATATACCGGCCAGATGCGGAAAATATTTGCTAACCCCCAGTGCACCCAGTATTCCAGGTTGAAGCGAATCTTTGGAATACATAAACATCTTCTGACCATCTTTGTCCGTCATAAACTTCCCACCCATGAGGTCAACCGTTGGATTGTTTACAAAACATGCCATGTCTCGTTCTGGAACTCCCTTATAGCACTGTTCAATAATATATTCCCAGCGTTTAAAATAATTGATTTACGATTGTTCCAGATTATATCTACTTACATTTTAATCAATAATTTATTCTGACCCGTTTACTGAAGCGAAAGTAATAGTTCTTACGTCGGGCGTGTGGAAATCGTATTCCGTCGTCCTGGATATAATGGCTTTACTAACACTGCTGTTCAATCCACTCAGCAATGGTAAAACCACTTCGATATGTAAAACGGCACCAATTTCATAGTTTGATTTTGCAAGCTCCTCAAATGTAGACGGTGGCTGAATGTACAGTGGTTTGATGACTATTGAAACAACCATGCATTTGTACGCGGAAACAACAATAATAAGTGCTAAAAACCAGATTGTCATCACAAAACGAGCTGAGTCCAAGCGGATGGTTTTGGCAAAATTTTTGGACTCAAACGCACTTTGATCGATTATTGAATTGAGAAGAGCTAAAAACGTACGAAAAATCTCAGGTTTGTTCGGGGATTTCTTTGAATGTATTGCCGTACGTATCTGACTTTGGAACAACGTCATTGAATTTGCCATAGGTATAAGGAATAATAAGTTGCACAATAGTCAACACGGAGAAGAAGCTAATGATAAATCCGACCCAAACCAACTTGTTTAAGGGGTCTATAAACTTTACAAGAGAACTGAAGGCGGTCTTCTTTGGCAAATCAGTTATAAAGCGAATTTGTGAATCGTGATAAAAAAGACCAGTGGTATAAACGTATTCGAGATGTTTTGTCGTGCATCTAATGCAAGTTGCAATGGCTGCAGAGCCATCTACCATGGGCTTCATGTAATCATCCCATTCACCATTAGCAAAATTGTAATTTTCTGAAGCAAAGACCGGCGCTAAAATGAGGGTTGCGTTAAGATAATCGCTGATTTCGAATAGAGCTTTCTTTATCCCACCTGGTTTCTCCTTGCTCCTTTCTTGTTCTTCCCTATCAGCTGTACACGGCGGACAAACCATGCAGACTAAATCTTCACCTTCGAAATTCAAAGCTGTCTTTTGAAACCAAAATTCTCTTATATTCCGAACTCCCTGGATTTCAACAGCGAATTTATCTACTTGACCCTTCGTTGTAAACATTCTGAAGCTATCGGTGTAATCACTTACAAGAATTAGCACATATAGAAATCTTTTGGTTGAGGAAATAAAATTAGCGAGAGTCACCGACTGGTCCTGGAGATTTTCAACGTTGTAGAAATAAAAAATATAAAAAGTTGTTTGATGGGAACCTTGAAATTTGAGAATTTTGGGTGCCGTCTTAGAATGCATGGTGGTATTATTCTCAAATTCTCAAATTCTGAAATGACGATTGTACAGCGGGAGCTAAATCTAAATGGAAGTAACTTCAATTTTCTACTATTGGTGACATTTCGGAACATTGTGGATACAGTAGAAGGGTTTGATAAATAACTAATGTCATGGTGCTTTCTGGTTGAGGAAGAGTCTTGGTTCCCCCCGTCAAAGTATGAACAATGTTGTAAAGTTATGGATTTAAAGCTGTTCAGAATGCTTGTAAACGAGGAATTCGCGGTACGAAGTCCCAATATAAATGTAATGAGGTAAATGTTTGATGAAACCATAATAGATTCTTTGTTGGTAAGGTTGAACCAAAGTGTTAATTATTAGCAAGGAGCTTTTTGATGAACTAAAAGTGCCTACTTGGAGCAGTCATTTAGCCTAAGGTTTTTGGATTTATCTTTTAGTCTTTAAATGTATAATGCAACAACTTAAACACAAAATGTGAATGACAAAAGTCCATAAAAAACACGTGTGTCGAATCCTTTTCTTCTAGGGTTTTCTAAAATTATTTTAACGATAATGTTTTTATGAATTATAAGGGTATAGCGAGAGAAAAGTCCCGAATAAATGTTTATTCTGTTAGACAATGAAGTTTTTTCCTTCTGCTTCGTCATCATATCCAAGCGCATTGAATATATACATAAATATAAAAGAAGACCTTGAACCTCCATAATGGATGGGAAACACGGAGGCCCAAACTAATCCTAGCTTAAGGTTTGACGTATGAAATGTTCTCTTACCGGTTAAATTCAATGAACAAATATATACAGGAGCATTTAAATTAATCGGCGTTCAGTTAAATATCAAACTAACTATGCTTTTGTCAATAATTTTAACAATGGGTGAGAATAATTAAGTTTCCATGGATACAGCAATTTAAATTTAAATTTCACAAGGAAAAAATGAAATGAAGTTCCTATCGACGCTGTACAAATTGTAGCTTAAGGATACAAATTATTTACACCGTAAAAGAAAAGTCACGTATGTAATTACACAGGAACAGGTCCATCTAAGATCTTTATTTTCTCTCTGGTGCTTCCGTCGAATCTTTCCTAGTCCGTGGGATCTTCCTATGTATAGTTTGTATGTATATATGTATAGACTGTACAAAGCATTCCCCTGGAAATTATACTCTAACGAAGGAGCCACCATACAGCAATGATGTTACAAATAGGTCAACATTCAAAAAGTAGCTTTGTCCGATGCCCATATCTGTGATCCACTATAGTGAGTTACACTTACACAGTAATGCATCTTTGACTAGATGAAAATAGAAAGTTTAGAGTTTTATTAAAGAAATAGAATTTTTCTAACGCAAAGTGGTTATACATTTAGGTAGTAAGATATTACGCAGAACTTACAAAGTGAGTTTAACATTGAAACAATAGCAATATTTTTTCAATTGTTTGTAGTTTACTTTAAACACATGGATTTTTCTTTTGTGGTTTTATCGATTGTTGGAAAACGTTAATGGGAATATTTGATTATGGTTGCACTGTAATGAATCCAGACAAACCCATACCAGAATGTGTGAGGACACAGTAATAATAATTAGGATAAATGGTTCCAATTTGAAATTATTACCTTTGTTGAAAGAAATTATCTGATTGTTGGATATGTTCTGATACTCTAATGTTATTGTATTTAGGCACATACATACGTGCTGTTCATTTGGGAAAGCTGATATAATGGAATAGATATTAAATATTATATGAGCGAACTTTAAAACGGAATTTACACAGACAAGTTCGGAAATTAATTCTGGCAAATTCAACGGTATTAAAGTGTGTGTACCTTACCATGATTTTGGCCATAAAAATTCTTGTAAAACGGACCTTCAACAAAGCACGAGGTCCTCTCACACAATTCCAATATTGTGTTTTGTAAAATTTACGAATTCCATATAAAATTATTTATTTTTCCTGAATATTCCACAAAAAACGAAATTGAAAGTAAATAATTGTAATAATTTCCGGTGTACCCAAATGTGCAACAAAGAGTTTTGTATACGTGGAACTCCATCCAGCAGCATACTTTTTACAATGCAAATCAGCAAATTAATATTTTTTGTAATTTTTTCTATTAGAAAGCACGCCGAGGCGCTTGCGAGACCATACATATAAAGTTGCAATCCTAAATTTACTGGTTTTCGGACTGACACATCTTCGTTCGTATTTATGGCATAGCGTTTCTCCGCCTTGGCTTGAGTTTTAGCAAATCGTTTACCTGTAAGTTCATTCTCCCATTGGGAAATCCGATCTCGGTAATCAAAAATCCCAGCATTCTTGAAACTTAGGCTGTATTTATTGAAAGCAACTGTACAAATAAAAAAAAATATCCGTTAATCACAACAAGATCTTGACTTAAATTTACTTGTAGTGAATAGTTTATAAAACACACGTCTACAGCTCTGGAAATGAAAAACCAATATTACCGGCTAAATGAGGAAAGTATTTGCTAACACTTATTCCCAGTAGTCCGGGTTGAAGCCAATCTTTGGAATACATGAACAACTTCTGACCATCTTTGTCCATCATAAACTTCAAACCCAGGAAGTTAACAATTTGATTATTTACAAAGCATGCCATGTCCCGCTCTAGAACTCCTTTGTAGCACTGTTCAAAAATATATTCACAATGTTTAGTTTAATTGAATTACAGGAGTTCTAAACTATTCATACTCCCATTTTAACAATTATTATTTTGAACCGTTTACTGAAGTTCTTACGTCAGGCGAGAGGAAATCGTATGCCGTCGTCCTGGATGTAATGGCTTTACTGACACTATTGTTCAATCTACTCAGCAATGGTAAAACCGCGACGGTATATGAAACGGCACCAATTTCATAGTTTGATTTCGCAAGCTCCTCGAATGTAGAAGGTGGTTGAATGTACAGTGGTTGAACGACTATTGAAATAACCATGCATTTGTACACGGAAACAATAATAATGAGAGCTAAAAACCAGATAGTAATTAAAAAACGAGCTGAGTCAAAGCGGATTGTTTTGGCAAAATTTACGGACGAAAATGTACTTTGATCGATTACTGGATTGAGAAGAGCTAAAAACGTAAGATAAATCTCAGGTTTGTCGGGGAATTTCTTTGAATGTAATGCCGTATCTGACACTGGAACAACGTCATTGAATTGGCCATAGCTACAGTGAATAATAAGTTGCACAATAGTCAACACGGAGAAGAAGCTACTGACAAATCCGACCCAAACCAATTTGTTGAAGGGGTCCATAAATTTTACAAGGGAACTGAAGGACGCCTTCTTTGGCAAAGCTGTCACAAAACGAATTTGTGACCCGTGAATAAAGAGAGCAGTGATATAGATATATTTGAGATGCTTGGGCGTGTATTTAATAAAAGTTGAAATGGCTCCAGAGCCATCTACCATGGGCTTCATGTAATCATCCCATTCTCCATTGGCAAAGTTGCCATTTTCTAAAGTAAAACCTGGTTCTAAAATGAGGGTTGCGTTTAAACGATCACTGATTTCGAAAAGAAATGTCTTAAAGCTATTCGGTGTCTCCTTGCTCTTTTCATGTTCTTCCTCATCAGCTGTACACCGCAGACATACAATGCAAATCATGGCTTCTCCTTCAAAAACCGAAACCTGTTCAAACCAAAATTTTCGTATGTTCCAAACTTCCTTGATTTCAACAGCGAATTTATTTACTTGACCTTTCGTAATAAACATTCTGAAACTTTCGTTGTAATCACTTAAAAGGATTAGCACGTATACAAATCTTTTGGTAGAGGAAGCGAAATTAGCCAGATTCAGTAACTGGTGCTGGAGATTTTGAACGTTGTAGAAATGAAAGATGTAAAACACGGATTGGTGGGAACCTTGAAATTTGAGAATTTGGGAAGCCGTTTTAGAATCCATGGTATTATTATTCTCAAATTCTGAAATAACTATTGTACAGCGGGAGCTAAATCTAAATGGAAGTAACTTCAATTTTCTATCATTGGTGACATTTCGGAACATTGTGGATACAGTAGAAGGGTTTGATAAATAGCTAATGTCATGATGCTTTCTGATTGAGTAAGCGTTTTGCTTCTCCTCGTAAAGTACTATGTCAAAGTGTAAACAATGTTGCAAAGTTATGGATTTAAAGTTTTTCATGATGCTTGCAATCGAGGAATTCGCGTTCGGAAGTCCCAATATAAATATGAGAAGGTAAACCGTTAATGAAGCCATAATAGATTGTTTGTTGGTAAGTATAATCCAGAGGGGTATTTATTAACAGGAACCTTTTTCACGAACTGAAAGTTACTTGGAGTGAAAACTACTTGGGGCAATCGGTTGGACTATGGTTTTTGGATTTATTTTTGTAGTCTTTAAATGTATAATCTAGCATGTTGCACAGGAAATGTGCATGACAGAAATCTATAAAACACGTCCCGTGGAATCCTTTCTTCTAGTTTTCTAAAGTCGTTCTACCTTTGGTAGCAGATTTACGACAATGCGTTTATGGTTTATTATGTCGCAAGTAAAAACATTTTTATTAGATTATGAAGTTATGAAGATCGTTTACTTTGTGATTATATACCAGTGTATTGAATTTAAGTATAAAAGAACACCTTGAACCTACATAATGACAGGGAAACACGGAGGCTCAAACTAATCATAGCTTAAGTTATGATACATCGAGAGTTCTCGTATCGGTTAAATTCAATGAACGCGGTGTTATGGATAATTAGTGATCGGACTGGTTCACTTTGGTTCAAAAAAATCAATTCATTTCAGTTTATAAGATGAATTGAATTGAACCATGAACCATTCAGCTCACGCATATCCATATTACAATATTGTAAAATGCATAGTGGGATACAATGCAAAGTATATCCCTGCTAATTTGACTTCCTATAATTTAAACAAGAGATTCGACAATACAGTAGTCATTTTTATTTCACCGGTTTTAACAAGTTAATTATGTTGTCATATTATTATATGAACAAAAATCTGACATCCAAGTGAAGTAATATTTATTTATTGAACAGTATTTGTTTCATTTTTCTCTTCAAGCAAGTTTCCTCGGAATCCGAATGATTCGCAGATTCTGGTTCTTCCATTATATAATTTGGGACACACGACACTTCGTGTCCTACTATGAATTCTGAAATATGATTCCCCAATCAAGAGTATTTACCGAAATAGTGTTGCTTAGAAAGACTTACGAGTACAAATATGCCCCATTTTATGAAAATTGATCAGAAAACCAACCGCTCATTCCATTTTAAGCATGTATGAAAGGTCGAAAGAGGTTATTATACTATAGTTTAATGACTGAGTCTCCCTATTTAGATGGTAAGGGGTATTAACGAATCGTTTGAACAGTCCACATCCAGCGGTTCAATTCAATTCACGCGCGTGAACTGAACCGACCAGTTCAATTCATCAAGTAAACTGAATTAAAATAAAATTTAACCAAATTGAACCGAATTGAATTGCAAATTTCGGTTCTGAACTGAATTGGTCCGACCACTATGGATAATTATGCATTATATATTGTTACTGACATACTATACTCGTCACTATTGGTTTCCCTTGCGAGACAATCACTCTATAGAATTAATATTCTGATACGCATGTTACTGCTCGATAATACAAGACGTAATATCTGTAAGCACACATGTAAGATTTTTTTAATACCTTACCTCTCACATAAGCTTATCCTTTAATGCAAAACATCACCCCGTTAATCACTCACACACTCATTTCTCAGACTAACTACGAGCACACGTGTGCATATAAATATATATAATAACATCAGTTATGACTTATATAGTGTTTTCTCATTGGCTAAATTCAATGTACATGTATATAATGAGGAGAGTTTGAATAAATTGACGTTCCGGTAAATATCTACAGTACAGCAAACATACTATACATAGTCAATAGTTTTGTCCACTACTCGGACTCGGTACGGGTAATACTACGATAAATTGGCACAGGTACCGGTGTGGGTACTAGCCAGGTACAGAAGTTACGTACTCGCAAATACACATGTACTACCCGGATACTCCAGATTTTAGATAACAAAGTTGGTACAGGCAGGGGTACGGGTACTCACCCACAAGTAAACCTTTTTTGGTGTCCACTACAGATTTTTAAAATTCCACCAAAACTAGTATTCCTTGTAGTTTAAAAAATGGCGCCAAGTCAATTTGTCCCTAAATTCAAAACTGTAAATTTTAAATGACTATTAACATGGAGAATTACAAGTTTCACGTACTCTTACCTTCAAAAAGTTGAAGTTTTTGTGAAGCGGTTTTCAGTTTCCCAGTAATCTGCTACTTCTTCTGCCAACACTATAATCTGTTAAATGAATATATTAAGGACATAAAGGTTAAAAATGGGCAATTGTAGGATTGACAGTAACCAATGCTGCAATTACTGGAATAAATTTCTTCTAAAAACCATTTAAATAACCTGCTGGAAGCGGATAAAAGTATGTGTGAAAAAGAATTGATACTTTAATATTTTCTGGCAATTCTCTGCTTGTCCTTATTTATTCCTAAATATTACTACCAGTGATGGGTAACCGAAATTTTGGGTTTACGTTAACTGCTCAAACGTTAATGACATTTTGAATTCGGTTTTCGTTTTCGTTATTGGGGTTTTTAGAATTCGGTTATGGGTATAAACGGTTAGCAGCTGGATTCAATAGCGTTAATAGATTAATAACGATTATATTAATAATAATAAATACGGTTGACTAAAATATTTTGTCTGAATGTTTTTACAGTAATCTAAAGCTTCATTAAGCGTGGTTAATTTGTCCTTATTAGCATTAGAATTGCTTTTATTAATTGCCGAAAAGTCTTTGTAACGTTTGTTCCCAGCAAACAATAATATGACTTCATGCAAGTAGCTTCAGAATAAATCAATTGAAGGTAACCAGTAAAGACTGCACCCACTTCCGATCAAACGGAAAACGGCAACTTGTTCCAAAATAAAAATAATCGCTACGCGATTATTTGAGGCTTCGCGTAGGGTGGCGTCAGCCACCGTGACCGCCGTCAAAGTAGGATAAATTTTCGTTTTTTTTCGAAATTTTAAGAATGTTTTTCGAAAAAACTATCGGACCGATTTCAACGACATATACAGTAGTCATTACTACTTACATAAGCAATATTCACAAAAAATTTCATTGAAATCGATTCAGTAGTTTTGGAGATAGCAGTCATTTGACATAAAGTTCAAAATTTCAAGATTTTTTTTCGGAAAAACTATTCGGCTGATTTCAACCAAATACGAACTCAGCCTTACTTTTGATACAAGTAATGTCCATAAAAAATTTCATTGAAATCAGTTCAGTAGTTTTTGCGTAATCGTGCGGAGGGACGTGCGGACGTACAGACAAGGCTATTTTACTGGTGGGCTGACGCCACCCTAAAAACGAAGTAATTGTTGTTTACAATTTGTAACTGAAGATCCCGTGTCAAATAATTTGCTGCAAAATTAATTTTAAAGAAGTAAAATAAAATCGAACATGGAAATATAGAACAGTTTCGATTTGTTTGCAATTATGTGTTTGTGTATCATATGCCCGTACTACAGTACCGTTATAAAACAAATCCTAGGTCATCGAAATTGATAATTAGCTGAATATAGTATTTATTTTTTAACACGTTTGGCTATTATGCATGATGAAATAAGCTCAAAATTCTAACGCAAATCGATATAAATGTTTTACGATTGCATGAAACGATTTTTGGATTTGAGAAAGTTACATCTAATTGTAAAGTACGTTGTAAAAGTATTTTCAATAACGGATAATAAAGTTAGTGTGGTTCAGTTTATGTTATTTGCTGTCCAGAGGTTTCGGTTATGTTAAGTTTTTGGTAATCAAGTGGAATATGTTAAACGTTATTTCTCATTAACAGTTAGTAGGATTTTATCGTTAATATAACGTTACCCATCACTGATTACTACTATTTTTAAAGTGGATAATTTTCGGAAGCCCTCAAGCCATTTAAACGCATAGAGATTTATTTGATCAGGTCATATGCTGACAATTCAGGTTTTGTACATTTATAAACATTTCGTTGGAAGTTACACTTGTAAGTGTACTCCTCCGAGTGGACTCTGCTATTCAAACCTTATGTGTGGTTATAATTTCCCCATTGCGGCCAGTACATTTGGACTATCCTATTTAAAAATCAATTGCTTGCTGTATTTGAAGCAATTCAAGCTCAGTTTGTTCAGTTGTTTAGCAGCGCTCTGGAAGAATTTGCCATTATTTCTATCCACAAAGTTCTAGATGGTACATTGCGAGCCCTGAAGGACAGCCTCGTTGGAAAAACGGTTGATGTTCTATCGGGGCGTAAAACGTAATATGTGAAAGTCCGAGGATTTGGTAAGTTTGATTTTAAATTTATTGCTGAAATGATAGTGGTATCTATAGAATAATTAACATATTGAATTGTTTGCTTCTATTACAAAAGGTCCTAAATCTGAAATGAAAATCATGTGCAACATTTTGGCAGAAGAAGCAGCGAATTAGGACGGGGAAAGAACTCAAATTAAGAAAAATGTTAAAAAGACTGAAACTTAAAACCCCTTGCCAGCAGGAAGAATTATAATATTATGTATACACAGAGAATATTGAACAAGCGGAAAAGATTTGAATTATCTGATGCATCAACGTTGTCAAGCAAAGCCAGCAAAGTTTGTTCAGAAAATATGCTGATGTATTAATTTGAATTTAATGTTTTGTGCGTACAGTAGTCTCAATAACAAAATAATTCTTGCGCTTTTATATACTCTTACACAGCTAACGCTTCGGGCTAAACAAAATAACGAACCAACCGATGATGGGACTCCTGAGGAAACAGATGAAGATCAATATGCAACTGTTTCCAAACTAACAGCAAAAGTTTAGAAATTAAAGTCGTCGGTTCGAAAATACAAAGGTATGTATGTACACTTCTCATAATACAAAATGAAAAGGATTGAAATACTTGATTTACTTTTACAAACTTTACTTTTACAACTACATTAATTATTACTAATGAATATTACTTAGAACGTGCCGAGGATTTAAATCGGCAGATATTGGAATTGAAGCAGCAGCATGCGCTGTCATCAGCAGAGGTTGATTCAGCTTCCAATTATACAAATTTTGCTTACTACAAGTTATAACCCTTCCAATAATATAGAATTATTAGAAATACTAAAACTCCAGAACATCGTATTAATTGAATTTTAAAATACTGGCGTTCAATAGGATACTATTAAGATGACTGTTGGCACTGATATCTACTTGGAGTAGGCATTGTTGGCTGCAGCTAAACTTGTAAAATTCCAACCATTTTAGAATACATCACATGGGGTTTCAAACTTATGCAGACCGTATTTAAGAAACATTGCAATTTTTATGTATTTGTTATGTTTTTTAAACCATTAAGTATTTACTATCTACATGCAAGCTTTATATACAATCACAGCGTGCACTAATATTGTGCCATTATTTTTCGGTTTTGCAGAATACTGCCTGAACGCGTTCAACTTAAAGCCGTCTTCCGCCGGCAATAGCAAGAGGGGACAAATCGGAGAATATGTAGTACAGAAGACGCGAATAATCGATTCGTTGAATCAAAAACTTCGTAAGGAAAGTTCAAAGAATTGTTAAAACCCTATTACCTATTTGCTACAACGAATCAAAACTTAATAAAAATATTTATTTGTATACATTCAAATTCATTATGGCTGCATTCATAATTTTCATTTTTAATAAATAATATTTTGACATTAATGCATATGGTACTGCGGGAGCTATTTTGTGCGTCTAGTTTTCTGAACCTGATTTTGTGCTCAAAGATTGTTCAGAACACGTTGAGCACAAACGTGGTCCAGGTTTGCGTAGAGTATTTTTGTTCACAATTGTCAAGTCATTTCCATGCGTGTACCCTGTTGTTTCATTAATTAAGGCTGTTGCTTCCTGTCATAACCTCTTAATTTTAAGTT
The DNA here is from genome assembly GCA_947179485.1 of Allacma fusca. Taxonomy (NCBI): domain Eukaryota; kingdom Metazoa; phylum Arthropoda; class Collembola; order Symphypleona; family Sminthuridae; genus Allacma; species Allacma fusca. Next base: position 28,378,137 of record OX359246.1, read on the forward strand.
GAAACCATTCATTGCGTCATACTCAAAACAACGAAACTATTTGCTTTTAAATTAATCTTCCACTTAATATATCGCCATGTTATGTTCCGCATGCAATAGTTTGTTGTTCCATTTCTTTCACAGTATTTGATGTCCTCGTGAATTCGTAATATTTTAAAATCCATTTACGAAAAGAGGTTCGAAAATAGTACGCCAAGTGAGTCTTATCTCAAATCAATTCGTAATAAAAATATTATATAAAGCCAGAAACTGCATGTTTGACATTTACAATAGATTATTTCCTGTTAAAACCTTAGTAATATTTTCTACAACTACTGGAGGCGTTTTGCAAATCAGGAACTTGCATAAACTCTTATATTTGAAAATCTACTTATTGCTATTTCAAATTCCACACCAATGAAAGTGTAAGAATAGTTCAACCTTCGAGGTGAAAGGACCTAACTGTTTAGGGAATCTCTAATACAATATTTAGTCCAAGAGTGTTTCGAAAATAGAACTACAACAAGTGCTACTGTAAACAGTGGTAGGAAAATCTGGAAGGTCAACTCCTCCGGGACAACATCAATTGCAAGAGTCACATGCTAACGATTATTATAAAAGCCCTGAAAAATTCTACAATAGTAGAATACTTAAAAGCTGTGAATGAAATAGTGGGGAAAGAAAATATCACAATTGGTGGACAAGTTAAAGAAAACTATGGAGTATGGGTTAAATCGGCAAATGCCGCAAAGCTTTTACGTGAAAAAGAATTCATTGGACTGAAAAACATAAATTCCCTAAGTCCTCTCAAAAGAGTTACTTATTGGATTACCACCGTTTATTCCGAATAAAAGCATCATAGCTGAATTAGGAAAACATGGATCAGTTAAAAGTAAAGTCGAAAGACAAGTATTTAAAAACCTCGGTGAAGAGTGGTCTTATATCCAAAGTTGGATGCGGGCCCTTTTTATGGCATTCAATAACATTCAACACCTCCCAGACACCATCATATTCGTCGATGAATAAAAACGGTACGAAATAACTACCCAAGTTGCAAGAAGGTAATGCTTAAAGTTCAAGGATGTACACCATATTGGAAACGATGGAAGGAACATTGTGCCACCAGATTTCATTAATGACAACACGCCAGTAGAAATAACAGATGGGTTCCAACTTGAACTGCTGATTACACGGCCCAGATTAAACTCACTGGATAGCAACTCAAGTCCAAAGGACGCTTCAAACAATGGTAATGAACCAGGGTTTGTTTACCTGATGTTCCTCATTGTTAGTTGTTGCAGCGGTCTCTCTATGAATTGAAAGAATTATCCTGAGGATTCATAATGTTGCTTAGCATTATTAGTTTAAACTTTACTAAGTAAATTCCAATTAAAAATGAGTTAATTTCAAGCTGAGAGATATTATACAATACATAAACAGTTTCAAGACACTTTTCATAAGTGATTCTTTACATTTTAAGTTATATTGGAAGATATATAAAGTGATAGTAGATCATATTACTAAATGTTCATGGTAATTTGAATCACCACCCCAGCAATTCAGCAAATGAGAATAAACAAATCCCAGTTTGTTTGAATGACATTTTACCAAAGAATTTAAAAACAACTACATCTAAACAATACTCCCTTTCAAGTTTTATCAAGTTCTTAACACTTGATTAATATCCAACTCAAACAGGTGCCTTCAAGTTAATTCTTCTTCAAACTTCTATGCTACAAATATATTTGTAATGGACCACTAATTGTTAGCAGTGGCTTTAATAAATTCGTCTGTCCATCTGGCAATTTTGTCTCTTCCCGTAAACCTCGATACAAAAACGCATTGTTTTGATTGTATCCAAACATTTATAATTCCGCTGTCTCGTCCACATTTTGTCCAGAAAACATCCCATCCTATTCAGAATCTGTTTTAAAATAAATTCTACAAATTTAACTATTGCCCTAGGAGCACCTTTGATGATAGGAAAAATTTACTTGCAAAATATTTACGTAAATAATCATTCGAGACACTGGGGACGACGGAACACTATGGTAATTCATGGTCAAGCCTCCTTTATTCAAACTACGAGAGTTGTATCCCTTTTTTCGGACTAGTTGAACACTGTATACAGGTACTTTAACCGGTATTTTTAACTCAAGAGGAATGCTCACTAGACACCTACGAGGAGGTTGCCACATTATGGAACACCATTCCATTGATGGATTTTCCAATGTCATAGGATAGGAGGTTGGGACGAGAAACCAAACTTGATCACTGTTAACAGGAAACCTTTATGTAAACCGCAATTATATATAGATTTTCTTGTATTCTCGTCAAGCTCCCGGTTTGTAACCCCCACTCCGGAACAATCCTAGAATCGCTAGGACATGCTCCATCCACTATATCCTTGTTTACTCCAGTGAAAGTCCAACTCACTGAGCTTTGGCGAGATGCCAAATCCCATCGTGTTGACACGCTATTTGCAAATTAGTATCAAAGTTGTTTTATTTATTACAATTTAGTACAATCCGTTCAGTTTAATCTGACATTCCTCCGTGAAATGTGTTTGATTACACAAGGCTTGGTTTACATAAATTGTACACATTCACTACTTGTTGCGTCGTATGTATATATTTAAGTATGTACAAGTGTATACGAATCCCAAAACCTCCCTTCCTATTCCGAATCCCAGTCTTGAAAAAAGTCTTCAGATTTGACTATTCCCATAACTCTACCTTCAATGGATTACGCCAAAAAGTTCACGCATATATAATTTCGGTTCACGTTAGACGTAACCAGCGTAGTGATTCAATGGAGTATAATATATCCTTATTTCACAAACTCCATTATACATATCAGAAGATTATTTTCTTGTTTACTGTCACCTCCGCTCCAACTACATTGCAGAGTTGGGGGCAACAGACAAAAGTATTGGATGTAACAATAGGAGACATGTCTCAGTGGGTAGAGCTGAAAATAGCTCAGCATGGTCGAGCCATCACATCCCCACCGGGTAATAATGTTTTAGACATATTTTGACGTCAAACGGAAGCAAAATAAAATTTAAACTATGTTTACAAATTAAATCCATTAAATAAATTTGCCTCTAAATGTATAGTTCCCGAGACTCACATTTCTATCAAACGGAATTTAGAATTGTTGTTGGGTAATTTGTTAAAAGACTGGACTACCATTTATACTCACTGTAACCCGTTTATTGTGTTTTTATAATTTTCATATCGTTCTAAGGTATTGTTTAGAAATTTTTCCATGAATATATTCTGTTTATAAAACCTGTGGCTGTTGGGTCTACACTACCAGTTGCTGAGATGAAATATGGTTGCAGATTCGTATTTAACGAATTTGATTCATTCGATGCAACCGAACAACAATTCATTCAGCTAACAAGTTTGTTTAAATACTCCATTCCAATCGACTAACAGAATTGAAATGCGAAATTACAGAATAATGAAATAATTTTGAATATAAATTATTTGGAAACCTTTAGTTGACGTCTTGGTAAACTGTAATATTAATTATTAATAAATTTTCAAAATTATCAGACCAAAACCTTTAATTTTATGAATTAGTCCGACCAAATTTTCTGGTACGGTGTTATCCAGGAATGGTATTAACTGTAAGTTCCGACATTTCGGAACCGATTTATTGTTCTGGCATAACTTTGGAAAGGATTATTTCAATATGTTCGAAGTTATGACCCAGACAAAAATATTTGGTGGAGACCTGGACAGTGCCAGTATTATTGAGCTATTTGGAAATGGGGGCCACAATGTTTGGCATGGGTAACGGGAAATGTTCCAAATTTAACAAAGTCAAGAGAAAGATTGATGGATAGAAAAATCTCCTTTATTTTCTTGAGGGGCCGCGGTGCATTGAATTCTTAAGGTACAATTTAAATTATCCCCCTACCATACAGATTAGACCCTGAAAGTTTATTGCAATACAAACTGTCATAAAATGATTTAAATAAGTTCCAAATTATTATCAAGGGTGAAAGTGTCGCTTTAGAAAAATAATTTGAACTACCTTACCAGGTCCCACGGCTTGTCAATCCCATTTTGTCCCTTCAATCACACTGCTCGACTTCGCATTGGTTTTCGAATTATTCCTAATTTCGTGATTTTGTGTGATTTTGTCTACCGGATGGAATAATTGTGTTTAGTAGATGACTAAGCTCGTCTGCGGATCTGCTACCAAGATAATTTTTATACTTAACTGGATGAACTGATTACTGCAAGTATGTATGCATGTACAGTACTATCTACTCCTGTTTGTGCGTGCCAGGATGAGAAAAATATTTTGCAACACGGCGTAGATACACGTATTTGTTTAGAAGAAATGGATTACTTTAAGTTGTTTAAGTACAATCAATAGCGATTTACAAAAGATTTTAAAAAAATGAAGTTGCATTGTAGTTTTGATAGAAAAAGTCAGGAAAAAATAATTTAGTTCCTGAAAAGTAGGGGGACAGTTGTATTGTTTGTCCTTCCCAGACATGTTTGGGGAGGACAGTGTCCCTCCTGTCGCCCCTTATTCCGGAGTGCCTGAACTCATCCACATAAATATAGGCTAAATGTGGGCGCACATTTTACATGCATTTATATGTTAGGTTGATGTACGCACTATGTTGTTGACATTTTGTACTGTTTAAATAGTGCTTCCTTAAAGTTATTACTAAAATGGATGAAGAGGGGTTATGTACATGTTCTAAGGAATGGAACACTTCAAAAGTCTTACAGTAAGTTCCGTAATACTGATAAATAATGTTATTATTTGTTTTTGCGATAGTTTCCCCAGGTTTTATCAAGGGCGGAGGGGAACTACTGTCGGGGCATTTGGAAATGACACTTGGCCAATTAAGGACAGGTGTGTTAAGCACGCCTCTCTTGCCTCCGATAGGCTTGTGCTTGCTACCATAGAGTGACTGTCAACCATCGATTACTTGTCAACCATAGAATCCGTGCAAGAGATTCACATTGCATCTGCATACATGCTGTTATTTCGCGCTGAAAATCATGAAAAATAATCAGCCTATCGGAGGCAAGAGAGGCGTGCGTAACCCACCTGTCCTTAATTGGCCAAGTGTCATTTCCAAATGCCCCGACAGTACAATTACCTCTACTAGCGGACCGTATATAAAAGTTGACTATAGAGAACGTTGACCACTGAGTAGTCAACAAGTTGATTATTTGGAATATGCTGAATTGCCTATTATGGAACTCTGGGCTATGCAAAGTTTACGAACACGTTACATAAGTAACATTTGAATCAATCATAAGTTAAAGAAGTAAAAACGTCTTTCAAAACAGTTTGTTTCATGGCTTAAATCTTGAGCTGTCCTACAAAGTCTTCTAGGACTCCGAAGCTTGGTTTGATATTGCTTATATCAACTTGAAATTGTTTCTTTCCGTTATAATTACGTTATATCCCTAAATAACGTTTAATGAGTTATTGGCTTAAGGATTATGATCTCCCTTTTCGAAAGCATTTTGGGTAGGGTACTAATATAATGATGTTTGCATGTAAGTAAAAGCAATGAATGAGAAATTTTACGTGCTTCCCATGTACTGGTAAAGAAATTGTGGTGTACGTTGTATGTGCATAGTAAGGTTTAAATATTACTTGTTCATATTGAAATAATGATCACGCCTGAGCCCGGATTTTTTAAATAATATGACTATTTGGAGAGTTGTCGATTCCTCGGAACACAAAATATGATGGACAATAGAGGTTATGGCTATTGGGAAGTTGCGTATTCGGAAATTATTTAACGTTACACTATACGGGGAATCGCCGTGGCCAAACTATTTTATGACTGTAAAGAGAAGTTGCTTATAGCGGTAGTGACTATAAAAAGGTTTGACTGTATATCTCTTTAAAATTAGAGTAAACGTCTATTAAAAGATTCTTTAAATATGGCAGTTATAAGCTTCAATACGTTTACCCAAGTAGGATCCACTCATTTTAATATCGATATGGTGAGTACCTTTTTATAATTGCTAAATTGGAAATCGATTAGTGACAGCTCTAGAGGGGCTTTGAGGTATTTTAGTATTAGAATGCTCCATAATGTTACAGTCAATGCTAATTATTGTCATTTGGTGCTCTGTATCTGCATTGAATCTTCCCATGTTGTGATACCAGTTTTTAAACGAGACTTATCATATATTTTTTAGACACAGTACAGCATCCTTATATGATCATGCAACTATACAAATATGAGGATCTATTTTTAATGGAGCGTACTTACAACATTGCGCTGTCAGTGAAGCCGCTGCAATGTTCTACAATGTATTCCTTTTGAAAATTTCACCAGCTGGGTTACAGATCTAGACCTCGAGCACATGTTGAATGCTTAGATACTTGACTTAATAAATCCTAAATTTAAAATTACAAATAAAAAATAAAACTTCCCATACTAAAAACGTAGTTTTGTATCTGCTTATTAGGATATTGGGACTTGGGTGCGAAATTTGAACATGTGCGATTGTGAATGGATGATAATGGGGAGATGCAATATAGGCACCTTGTGTGATTGGACACAAAGTGGCTGGAATCCTTACTAAAATCGGGTGTTCGAATGCTGTGCTCAAAATGATTAAGGTCAAGATCTGCATTAAATAACAACTGAGATTCATTTGCATGGATTCCAAAGGAAAATTATTAGTTTGAACCATTATAACCGCAGCATTATTTCTTCGTATCGTTTTTGTTTGGAAAAGGCACACTAGCATAACATAATACACCAATTATTATAGATTACAATTCTACAGCCCTTGGAATACTCTGTAAGAGCAGATTCTATTTTAATACAAAATTGGAAAATAAATGCAATTACATCGCATCCTGCATCAACAATAAATAGGAAATCATTGCGTGTTTTGTCTGCTACATTCTAAGGAACATCTGCGTTATTTTTTACGTTGAATTATTAAAATATTGACAAATTGGATACTAGCTCCAGGGATAATATGGAATTTTTCGCGGACGTTTCTAAAATATTTCAGCGTTTATTTCTTAAATGAGGGCTCCCAAAAACCACACCACTCACACTCACAGTTATGTGAGCAGTGACTCACTGTACTATAAATATTTTGATTAAGGTCTTTTCAAGAATTTAGTTATAAATAATTGCAATCCCGAGTACGTGTAAATACATTAGCGTTATAAACGTAAACCTTGAGAACTCATCTCGTTGTCTTAGGTAAACCACCCTTGTAATTTCTCCAAACATTATTGCAGAAATGTTTATGTTTGAGTCTTGAAGAAGACGATTATATGCAGATTTAAACGAGGTTAAAGATGAAGATTTTTAGAGAGATTTACTTCTTTGATGTCAAATAGTAGCCTCCTTCTCATGTTTCTAGAATCATAACGACACAATTTATTTTTTACAAACATTGTAGTCCAACGATGTGGCAGTACCTCAACAAATAAGTCAATGTCTACCCCTTGACTCCTGATGTGTAAATAAAATCAACAATTCTTTTCAAAAAATTCATATTTTCTATTTGAACGAGAATGTACGTACATGCTAATGAAACGGCCGGAGCTTTTGTGCACAATTTCCTGGAAATGTTTTGCAATAAAAATCCAACTATCCCCCTGCACTTCCTGTGTTGGTCCAAAGGAGTTTCGATTATAGATGACAATCATTGAGTCTCAAATAGATAATTGCTTATAATTGATTATTCTTGGTCTCATTGAAAATGAATGACTTTACTCCAGCAAACACATAGATTAGTTGTAGAATGCAGCGAGCGAAGCGCCGAGATAAGCTTTTTATTGTAAATCAATCAGAGCAATTTAGAATCAAAATAATTCAATTGGAATTTCGACATGTATAACTTTTGATTTCAACCTACATATAACTTATAATGATAACAATAATAATAGATAATATAACAATTGATTTGAAAATAAAATCTTAAAACCACATGAAAAATGCAAATTATATCTCTACCTGCGAAATTACTATTAATTCAACATTTTAAGCTCAAGGCTAAAGCAGAGCATTGAAGCCGGGATTTCAAATAAATCTTCTCTATAATAATTACATACACATATTACAAAAGGAGATAATTTGTAAAATCCTTGAATTCCAATTATTTCCTTTGAAGGGACTTTCCTAAGACTGGGAGGTTACGAGGGATATTTTGACGGGTGGAATTCTAAAACCAGAGGGCGTTCGGGACCTTTCTACTGAGAATGACTCTGTTCGTCGACGTCTCCGGGCTAGAATTTCAATTAAAATTGTAAGACACTTTTAAAATTAACCGGTCTTGCAGTTATCCAATTCTATTTTGTGATTTTACTCTGTCCTCTAGCCAAAACGTATTGACTGTAACAGCCTCACTAATGTTACAAGGTTACTTTGCTTTCAATTAGTATAAAATCAAGTATTGAATTTCCTTCCTTGAGTTGATGGTGATTGAAGTACCGTTTAAAAATATACTCGTACAAAATTAAAGAAATTAACAAAAATAACAATACATTGAAGTTTTCAAAAGTAAACAAATTAGAAACAAATTTAATTGTTATTGCAAACAAATTTGTAGAAACTGATTTCATGGAGTCACTCTACAGCTCCTTGTCCATTCAATTCATTACATTTTAGATTTGAAAATTTGCAAGCAATTGAATTAACTAATTTACATAGCGGAATCAAAATGAGAACGATTGCGATTAAATTATGCATAAAAATATACAATAATTAATAGAAATTTAAAAAAAAAGGATTCGTCGGCGGGATTAAAGGGTGGTTGGGTGTTATTTACTAAAAATATAAGTGAAAAATCAATAAACTATATACAAAAACTTAAGGTTTTGTGTGGTGCCCTTACAAATCGCTGGAAATCAAAAACATAAGTAAATGAATAAATAACAACAGCCCTTCCACTCAATTTCAACACCAATGCAAGGAAAGCACAATAGTTTTACGAGTGGAAACAAATCCTGAGGAAATAAATTGTCCGCATTCTGGAATTGCTGGATTAAAGACATTGGAACTATTGGAAGTAATTTACTGTAAAAGGTACTAAATTGTTCAAGTAGATATTTTGAAAAAATAACTGTTTTCATTTCAAATCATTATATGGAAATTTAGAATTAAATAAAATAAATAATAATCAAAATGACTCATTTGGACGGAAATTCAGCGTGGGAACACTTATTCCTAGAGAAAGCCGATCAGTGAATTACCTTGTACATCGGTAGAAAACTATCTTTCTGCTAAAATAAAATAAGTGGCATTAAAGTTATTTCAATTTATTGACTCCTAAATAAATATGTTGACAACGAGTCCTTTCACTCAATTTCAACACCTATACAAGGAAAGCACAATAAGGTGCCATCACAGGTCACTGGAAATCAAAAATAGGCTGAGTTCTACTTTCCCGGCCACAAAATTACCTTCCACCTTCCACTCACCCATATATTAACACTATAATACATAAGTAACTTCCACCAGACTTCCACCTCCCACCAAACTTCCACTTGACCTTCCACCTACTGTATTGCCTCCCTACGCGAGTTACTGCATGGCCGAAGCTCATTTCTTTTGTGCCTAATTTTCATCCGAAAATGACAGTCTTGGATTAATTTCGGTGTGTTAACTTATGTTTCACATTTTTTATTCGTAAAATTAACACGGAGGTTAAAACACTTGATTGTTTTAAGTTAAAACTAACTCGTGTAATTACCTATAAAAATGCAGCTTACCTTTGAGAAAACAAGTTACTGTTACAAAATCATTATACTGATATGTACTAGTATGATGGTCAGATTTCGATGGAGTTGTGTATAATTATGTCAAAGGACTGATAAAAATCAGCCACTGGAAAACCACGTGATTCGAAAGAGCTCACAATCAGTTGCCGTACTTACCGATGAACTGATTTTGAACAAAATTTTTAGAACGTTTTTAGCAAATTCCGTAAAAACTAACGATTAATGGTAAGACGAAAACTTAGCACTGCGCCTTACTTTTCCCAATAAATTAAAACGCTGATTTACGGTTTGAATAGTCGCATACAGTGGGCAACGCATTAACTATCTCCAGTTCGCACTTTGTGTTTCACCCACCAGAACACAGGGTTATGTTAATTAACACGGGCAAAGATCTTGAAGGTAAACAAACTAAAATTTTGGTGGAATTTCAAGTGGAAGGTCAAGTGGAAGGTGTAGTGGAAGGTGGAAATCCTGGTGGAAGGTGGAAGGTCATTTTGTGGCCGGGAAAGTAGAACTCAGCCCAAAAATATGAACAAATGAAATGAGTCTTTCCGCTCAATTTAAACACCAACATAAGGAAAACACAATAGCTTTACATGTGGATGCAAATCCTGAGGAAATACAATTTCTTGCATGCTTCAATTCCTAGGTTAAGGATATGGTTAAATCAAATGAATAGCAATCAAAATGACTCTTATGGATACAAATTCAGCATGAGAACACATAATCCTAAGAACATCGGTCTTTGACTTACCTGGAGGACCAAAAGGAAGTAGTGGTTCTGTAAAAATAAAACAAAGTCCATTAAAATTGTTTCAATTTATTGATTCCTAAATAAATCTGTTGGCAACGCAATTGACTCAAGTCTCCTGGGAAGATGTGACGATGGGTAAATATTCCAATTAGTCTGGTTCCAACTGTGATGTCAGTGGTCACAGGCGAGAGGAGAGTGGAAATTTAAGAGACAATTAAAAACCCTATGGATTTTAAACCCAGTGAAAAGTGTTGGAAGTTAGACTAATCAATGTATTGTATTTCTGATATTATTTCAATCACTAGCTGCAACGTCGAAAAAGCTGATTATTCCAATCTCAGCTGCGGATGTTATTCTAGGGGACGGGATCGTGGGACACATAGTCTTGTAAAGAGAAAATTAAAGTATGTCCTCGCAGAAGTCCTGCTTTCAAGGATTGTTCCATATTTGCTGACAACCAAGTCTAGACGGAGATGGAATGTAAAATGGGATAGTATGTGACATTATCGTTAATTTTAAGCTAATCGTGGAAAAAATTATTATGAAAGGAGGGGGAGGCCAAACTTGCTCGTGATTAAATAGCTTGGATTTTTGAGTCCCTGCGAAACAGATGATCGCATGGTCAAGTACACCATGCGTATTTCGGGTCATGTTCATGTCTAGAATTTAAAGTACTTGAAGTTATCGGGTCATGGCCAGCCAAAAGCGGAACCCGAACACGACATTTTACTTCAAGTCATGTTCATGGTCAAGTAAAGTATTTGGACTTGAACGTCAAGTCATGTTCGTGTTCAAGATTCATTTGCCAAATACTTGACCACGAACTTGATTTTTTCTAGTTCAAGTTCGCGTACTTTCCCCACGAATTGCGCTGAAATTATACAAATTGCAGAACGTTTTTTAAAACTTCTGCTACGTTTTCTTTGTAAGCCCTGACACAGATCATACAAGGAATGCCAGCTAGCAGCTTCGCCGTTGGTACATGCGCTAGTGTCGTATTACTTTAAAACCAAAGTAAAAATATTTACCCGTAGAAAAAATTATTAAGAAGTAAAACTAAATTATTACACTACTTTCGAAATGGTGGGAGAAACAATTCGCATAGTACTATGCCTTAAAGCGTGGCTCAAAATTTTAAAAAAAGATTGCATGAAGCAGTGGACAGAATGTGTCGCAAACAAAATGCTTGGTAAATTGGATTTGTAAAGTAGTTTTTGGGCTTGTGGTTAGCTGATTATTTTTTGTTTGTATTTTTTAATTTGCTGATATTAAAACCATAAAATTGTCGATTTAATGTGACATAATATATAATACTAGTAAAAGCCCTGTGCTTCACAGAGACGATTACTTGGAGACATGGTAGTTTGAGTCTAGATAATTAAAAGCCAAACGGTTTACGAATCAAGCCCTGTCATAGAGACTTGTATGCCTAAATCGTGCGCAATTATATTAAGAGCAACGCTTTAAATAAACGGACAGGTAGTGCTCGTTAATAATAAGGAGTGCTCGGCATACCACCTTTTAGGCATTGTGTGATGCCATTGAACTACGAAAGCGCGAAACTGTAAATAAACGGACAGAAAGTGCTCTTTAATAATAAAGGATTCCTTAATTTTTAAAATACTTGAAGAATTATGCTCAGGTTCATGGTCAAGTCAAGTTCAAGTTCGGGTTAGAAAAATGTACTGAACGCGCGTACTACTGTAAACCAAGTTCAAGTTCTGGCAGAAAGTACTTGTGGCCATGAACTTGGTCCTGCAAGTATTTACTTGACCATAAAATACCAAGTTCGGGTTTGATTATTATTGCTAATTGCATATTCATGCCCAAGTCATGTTCATGGCCGGATCCAGTAAAATACATGACCCGAAATCAACTCTGCTGCGAAATTAGCAGGAAAAAGCTGGGATGTTTTAGTGGAAAACAGGAACGATGGATGACATAGTTCTTTAAATTGTATTTTCTTGCAATGAGTTTCCAGATATAAACTTAGTAATTTACTGTAAATGTAGGTATTAAAATAAATGAACAATACATATGACCAAACATGAGGAGCTTGAGCCAGCGTTGTCTTATTACTTATTGTTAGTCTAAATAATGTCTTGAATGCTTACCAGGTTCGTCAGAAAGTACTGAAACATGAACGGCTGTAAAAACAAAGTGAGTGTCATTACGGTTCAATGGATATTTTTCATTGAAAGGTTTTCTATTTTAAATGGTAAATTTCAAGCCAATATTACTTTGAGAAAATTTCATTTTCGTTTTTTAACTGAATTATGAAGTAATTATTTAGGTTTTTCTCATTATATTAAAATAAATTTAAAGAGTATTAGCTTTTATAAAATGATTTCCAATATTATATCTGGCCATCGATTTCATTCCCTGAGAATCTAATTGAATAAGGGCAGAATAACTGTTTCCCATTGGAGTACAACTGCAATACTAAACAGCTCCATTAGCTCAATTTCCCACTCATGGGATTCATTAGTATTAGGTAAAAATTGAGTTGATTCTATCATTACTGGTTGTTTGTACAAGTACAACATAAAAATTCCATTGATTGAAATAAATTAAATTAAAGTAATTAATTGTATCGATAATATTGACTAAGAACTGAAAAATCTAGGACAGCTATCAGAAAATTGAGTTTGTCATAGTCCAGGCTCAGAACATGAATCAAAATTTTGTTTACATATTAACTTTTGATTCGGGTAAAAAACTTTTGGGAAATTCTCTAAAGCCATAGTGTGGAAAAGCTTATGGTTACTGTGAAGGAAAAATGATTTAAATGTTTTTATTCTAAAAGTTTGATCGGAATATCTCCATTATATTGTATTTGAAGTTTTGGGATAAATTCAGTATCCAAATTCGGAAGAATCAACCGCAAAATACAAACCGCAGTTAAAGTAAATTACCACTCGAAATTTTATTCCTAACCATGTAAAAAATTGGCGTACCTTCATTAAACGGGTTTACACTTCCAGTAAAAAGAAAAAAGGGGCGTTAAAATTGATTCGAATTAAGGACGCTTCATTTGGATCATTGGGATAAATTCAGTTTGTGAATTTAACGATGGAAAAAATCAACCAAAGAATATAAACGTAATAGCATTTAAAGTAATTAGCACTGGAACAATTAATCCTCAAAATGTTAAAAATTTGTTTACCATGGATTATTATTTTGGAAGCGACTCCTGTAAAAGCAAAATAAGTGGTGTCAAAGTTAATTAAAGTTATGGACGCCTCAATACATCCGTCAAGAATAGGTTTCACTTAAAACATTCGAATAAGTGTCATTGTGGGAAAAATTCTTATTATTCTGAATGTGTTGAAAAATAGAGAATGAACTGTGTAATTTAAGAGGAAAAATTACAAAATCAATTAGCTTTCAAATGACCTGTTATTAACACACCCCTATCTGTTCTCATTAATTATTGCATTTCCGTAGCTGCAAGAAAAGGTACGCGGTGTTAACGTTACAGGAATTTATGAAATACTAAAATTATTTTTAGATGTGTAATTTGTTAAAATCAATTAATGAAAAAATAAGTTGACAGCAGAATATTTTCCCCACAGTCTTTAGCTTTCAAAATTTTAACAGCAATATTATATAACAAAAATAAATAACTAACGCAATTCCTAATCAGTCCAATTGAATAATATTATAGAAAAGTTGACTCGAAACAACCATGAGGGCTTATTTAAGCTTCTAATTAATACAAGTTTAATGGAAGCACATTTTTTAAAAATCATCGCTAAAAATTACTAGAATCTCATTGAAAACTGCAGTCATAAAAACTTCATTGTATTGTTCATGAAAATGTTTGATCACAATCCCTTATTGTAATCCAGGAAACTTAGCTAAATATTGAATTTTACATTGGCCGGATTTCAAAAAAAATCTTTTGTCCAAATGACTCATAGTTTTGCCTACCATGTGTAATATTGAATTCAGGAAGTGGAAAATTTACCTTTAGAAAAATTTGAATCAGCCTGAGTTTCTTATGGTCGTTAAAGTCTAACTGTCGTATGAGAAGATTTTTATTTTTACAAATTCCGTTGCAATTGTCATATGAACACAAAGGTAAGCACAAGTTAAAAAGAACATTTTTAAGCTCAAATACATTTTGCAACCGTGTATACATATGCTTCAACTATACAAAAGTTCGTCGAGGGATTATTGAATTTTTTGGTTTGTTTTTTTGAGCCGCGAGCCGCACTTTCATAGAGTTCTCATGATATTGAAAGTACCAGTCAAAGTGCTGAACGAAGTTTACAAATATAACTACATGATAAAACCCACGCGTAATTCCTACAGTAACAGCTCCAACTGGTAAATCAGTAGTAGACAATTTTGCGAAACAAAAAATGAATCCGACAATAAAAAAATTTTGTCATGCAATATGTTCAGCTATGGCTGTGCCCTAGCAAGTGTCAAGTCTACATCTCTGAGGACGCTAATAATTTATTCGCTGGCAAGCCTGGACAGAGATGGAGTAGCAGGGGACATTGTATGTATGTGATAGTATTGCCAATTTTAAACTCACTAGGAAACAATCAATTACGAAATGTGCGGAAAGAAAATAAGAATATCTAAATCGGCGAAAGGACAGGAACATTTGTTAAGGTAGAACCTAAAATAGAGTAAGTAGCACTAAAGTTCAATGAATATATTGGTCAACTATTTCTAGGAAGAGTCGCGTTAAAGAAATGGGTAAGGAAATACGTAGAGCACATGCATAGTGCATTAACATAAGTCTAGGGACGAATATCTTAATTGTTTAAATCATTTTAAAAATAAGATGTTAATGCATCACAACAGTGACTGAATGAGAAAATAGAAAAGTAAATAATACTAGACATAGGAATTTAATTAACTCTGCTGGAAAGCACCAGATGATTATCATATCTTACAATTAGCATATGAAAGTAAATTATTCAGAAATAAAACTTTTCAGTCACGCAGAGAGCAAAAATAAACTATTATGAAAAACAAATTGTACCTGGTTGAGATCCCAGTGTTTGGAATCCTGAATACGTGCGTTCGAATGCAGTGGGACTGGAAGCATGGCGGATGCTCTCGCGTTTGACCCGAGGTAATTGGACCCGTCTAGGGGTAATTTCTCCAAATGCTACATGCACAATTATAGCCACGAAGACCAATACGAGCCAAGTGAGTTTCATTCTAACTTATTAAAGCTGAAAATTCAATTTCGGAAATGTGAGTAGCAAAAGGTACTTTTCCTTTCCCACCCTGTAATAAAAAATCAAACCTAACTGAAGCTGCAATAAATTCAACTCCTAAAGACAATATCTAACTGTTGGTAATAGTAGTGCTAGTAAAATTCAAACCCTGGACCGACGATCTTCAGAAATACAAATGAGAGCTGTAAAAGTCCCAAGCTTCGCCATGGGAAAACTGACTCCTAGGATCTACCCAATGACCAGGAGGTGCACTTTTGATAAAGATATTTTAGCCAAATCCAAAGTATGCAAACTCTGCGGAAACCGAAATAAAAAATCCCTGGATGGATCGAGAGTAAAGAATGGAAATATAGCCACAAGATAAAAGCATTTCACTAAATTTCCCTACTTCATGTAAATAGTTAGAATAGAAATAAAGCGCACAATTCATACAGTATAAAAGGATCCCATATAAAGACAACTATAAAATCAAAATCGGGCCTCATAATAAAGTTTCATTGGAATCAAAGGAGTCAATACGAAAACAGATCGTAATGTGTTCAAATATTTTAGCTCTTTTAGATGTAATGCCATTACATATAATGTAGCCCGCAATATTCAGAGTAAACTACACAGTGCATTGGACAGTGTTAAGGTTCGGGTTTGCATGTGACAATTGCCAGTGGAGTAATCTCCTTCACGCTGGGCATCTGTGATCAGTTACATATCCTTCAAATTAGAGTAAACTCCAATCAAAAGACTCTTTAAATATGACAGTTATAAGCATTAAGACGTTTCCCCGAGTAGGATCCACTCTCATTCATTTGAATAAGATATGGTGAGTAGTACCTTTTTATAATTGCAAAATCGGAAATCCCTTAGGAGCAGCTCTAGAGGGTTTTTAAGGTATTTTAGTATTACAGTGCTATATATGTATGTTCTAACTCTCAATATATACTTCCAGTACAAAGATCGTATTTGAGCGCCTTCTTAGTTAATAATATTATATGGAGGAACGTTAAAGCTACATTGAACCAGGCGTCCAGAAATTAATTTTGATAAATTATTTGTCTTCGAAAGACATGACAGTAAGAATAAAAATTCTTGTCAAACGTTCATGATTTGTCAACGATTCATCAATTCTGCATCCACAAACACAAGAATCGGA
The DNA here is from genome assembly GCA_947179485.1 of Allacma fusca. Classification (NCBI taxonomy): domain Eukaryota; kingdom Metazoa; phylum Arthropoda; class Collembola; order Symphypleona; family Sminthuridae; genus Allacma; species Allacma fusca. Next base: position 28,394,971 of record OX359246.1, read on the forward strand.
CATCCCCCCCCATTCCCTTATAACGAGAGTTGACTGTATTTTCTGGATACAATTATCAAAAAATCTTGCATTTGCTATACCTTTCCCACGGATTGACGTATGGACATGCGTCCTTTACAGATAACAATCAAACTCTATTTCCCTACCCTACTAAAAATCTTTAAATATAAGTTTCACTTTCCTGCACATGCAAACAAAGTTTGCCCAAATCAGTGCAGTGCACGGATTTTTTACTAAGGAGAACTCTCGGGTTTCTGTTGCTAGTAGTACAATATACAATTACTACAGACGACTTTTTTTGATTCAGTGTTGACTTCCATAACTAATTACTGTAAACTAAACAAGGTTTCAGCTTTCTTTTACACTGCTAGTCAGATTTCTAAAATATTAAAATGCTAAAGAGGGAAGATATCAGTCAATCTCAAGTTTGTATAATGTATTCTGTAGCAATAGATTTATAAGCGAAAGAAGAGTCACACGTTACCAAAAGCACGAAGACATTCGACAAAATCGCAATATATTTATTAAAACTAGAGTCAATAGAATACATAGTTCACTGTTAGCATATCCTTAAAAAGTTATTTATATCCGTTAAATTTACCACAGAATGAATATTTAGAAGTAAATAGTGGAAAGGTACAGTCAGATAAAAAAGTTTTCATCCTTGCAAGGCACGCTAACATACTACTTTTTGAAATGATCATCAGCAAATAAAACATTTTATTACTTTTCTCTAGTACAAAGCAAACTGAAGCAATTTCGAGACCATACCTGTAAAGCTGCAATGCTAAATTTATTGGTTTACGGACTGAAAGTTCTTCATTCACGTTCCCTGAATAGCGATCATCCGTCACGGCTTTATTTTTAGCAAAATGTTTACCTTCAAGCTCGTTCCGCTCTTGGCGATTTCGATCCCAGTAAACTGGGAACCCAGCTTTCCGGACATTTTCATCGAAATTATTGAAAGCCACTGCACAAACAAAAACTATTCTGTTGATCATAAGATCAAAATTAGTACACAATTGCAGTGAATATTTACAAAAACTCAATAATAGTTCGAAAATGAAAAACCAATTGCATTATTATACCAGCCAGCTGTGGGAAATACTTGCTAATGCTGATTCCAATTGGTCCGGAACCAAGTGAATCTTTGGAGTACATAAACATCTTCCGACCATAAATATCCGACATGTACTTCAAACCAATGAGATCGACAATTTCTCTGGCAACAAAGCATACCATATCCCGTTCTAGGACTCCTTTATAACACTATTCAAAAATATAGTCACATTGTAAATTGGTATTAGATTTTTTCAAACTTTACTCAATTTCATTTAAATTAACTCAATATTCTGACACGTTTACTCAAATGTGAGTACCGGTTCTTACGTCAGGCATCATGAAGTTGTACCCCGTCGACCTGAATGCAATTGCTTTGCTAACGCTATTATTCAATTGACTCATCAATGGTAGAAACACTTCTGCATATAAAACGGCACCAATTTCATAGTGTGAATTTGCAAGCTCATCAAATGTAGACGGTGGCTGAATGTACAGTGGTTTGACGACTATTGAAATAACCATGCATTTGTACGCGGAAACAATAATAATAAGAGCTAAAAACCACACAGTTATCACAAAACGGACTGAGTCAAAGCGGATGGTTTTCGCAAAATTTACGGACGAAAACGCACTTTGATCAACAACTGGATTGAGAAGAGCTAAAACAGTATGAACATGCGCTGGTTTGACCATGTGCTTCTTTGAGTGTGTTGACATGGTTGACTCAGAAGTAACGCAGTTGTATCGGTCATAGCTGCAATGATTCATAAAATGGACAATACTAAGCATGAGGAGGAAGCTAATAGCCAATCCGGCCCAAACGAGGTTATTGAAAGGCGCAGTAAATTTCAAAATGGAATCAAATTCGGCCTTCTTCGGCAAAGCTGTAATAAAGGGAATTTGAGGACTGTAAGTAAAAACACCACTGATATGAACGTATTTGAGATGCCTTGACGTGTATTTTGTAAATAATGCAATAGCTGCAGAGCCATCCACCATGGGCTTCATGTAATCATCCCATTCTCCATTAGCAAAGTTTCCATCCTCTGAAGTAAAGCCCGGTTCTAAAATGAGGGTTGCGTTGAGGTAATCAGCGATTTCGAAAAGCGATTTCTTATATTTATCCGGTGTCTGTTTTGTCTTTTCATGTTCTTCCTTATCAGCTGTACACATTGGACAAACCATGCAGATCATATCTTCTCCTTCAAAATCCCAAAATGTCTTTTGAAACCAAAATTCTCGTACATTCCAAACGTCTTGGATTTCAACAGCAAATTTATCCGCTTGACCTTTCGTTATAAACATTCTGAATCTTTCATTGTAATCACTTACAAGAATTAGCACGTATAAAAATCTTTTCGTAAAGGAAGTAAAATTCGCAAGAATCACTGACTGGTGCTGGAGATTTTGAACGTTGTGGAGATGAAAAATATAAAAAGTTGTTTGATGGGAACCTTGAAATTGAAGCATTTGGGATGCCATCTTGGAATTCGTGGTGTTATTAGTCGCAAATTCTGAAATGACTATTGTACAACGTGGACAAAATTTGAATGGCAGGCGCCCCAATTTCCTGCCTTTGATGACAGTTTGGAACATTGTGGATGCTGTAGAGGGGTTTTTTACGTAACTAATGTCATGGCGCGTTCTGGTAGAGAAAACGTTTTGTTTCGCCTCGTAAACCACTATGTCAAAATATAAACAATGTTGCAAAGTTACGGATTTAAAACTGTCCAGGAAATTTTCAAATGAGGACTTCACGATCGGGATTCTCAATATAAGTAAAAGGAAGTAAGCTTTTAATGAAACCATAATAGATTGTTTGTTGGCAAGGATAATCCAGAGTGATATTTATTAGCAAGAGCCTTTTCATGGACTGAACGTCTCTACTTGGCGGAGTCGTTGTAATTTTACAAAACGATGCAATGTGTTGGAAATGTGCATGACAGAAATCCATTAATGAACAAAGTGTGTGAAATCTTTTTCTTCTAGTGTTATCTAAAATTTGTTGCATTTTTACTGCAATTTTAATATGAACTATAGAGATGCAATGAGCAAATTGTTCTGAACAAACATTTTCACGCCATGAATATGTTTTGCTTCTGTTTTGTCATTTTATCCAAGTGCATTGTAAAAGTAAAAGCTTACTTTGAAAATACAATAAATAATCACGGTGAAGCATCTTATAGAATCTTATTGTTAGCTTAAGTTATGACGTATTTAGTGTTCTCTTTATGATTGAATTCAATAAAGGTGGACATAATGAACAGAATTTGAAAGTAACGATGCACTTCTAGGAATTGAATACCGGCCAAACGTGTACAGAGAAGTAGCTATATGTGTTTTGTGTAATTACTACTATTTGTATTCAGGATATTTGAGGTTCCATTGATATAACAACTTCAATTTAATTTTGATAATAAAAAAAATGAATGAATCTCATCTGTTCGCTAAATAAATAAAAGCCTAATGATAGATTTTATTTATACATTAAAAGGAATTCTAAGTATGTATGTGACAATATAATTATACTTCAATGAACAATAATAAACATGTTAGATAGTGTGTGTTAGGATTGCGGCCCAGCTGGTTATATTGAAGAGGTTCCCTAATAAGTCCTGCTGAGGTTTGTATGACTGGTAAATTTAAAATCGCTGTTACTTGTTTGACGATAGAGGTTAACGATTGTACACATAGAATTAAGTACATGACTTGCCCGAATACTGGAATTATTACTATGCTAAAGATCAGCAAACATATTTAATGAGATGTTAACAGCTCCATGATTTGATGCATTCTGTTTCCATCAGCATCGCATCTTAAACAGAAGAATATAATAATAGTTTCAGCCATCTCGAGTAAGGCCACAGCCACCTCTGACGCAACGCAATTGTATCAGTCATAGCTATAACCTTATAACTTAATTTGACGATGATGAAAAATATATCCTCGCTCCCTTTCTCTTAAAGGCACTCGTATTGGATTGTGAGTACCAATTACAGTTGACTCTCTTTATAACGACATCAATAAATCTCCCAAAAAGTGACGTTATAAGGGAACGACGTTATAGAGGCACATAAAATAAATTACAGTTTATTTGCAAATTTTTCGTTTTTAGTTAAATTGGACTCATGTCTCGTTTCATTTAATTAGCACATACTATAAATCTATGCAGAATGAGAATAAAAATAATTAATATTAATTAATAAATAATAAAAATTTTCAAAGTTTGCCACGCCACAAACACTGTCAAAAACAAAGGTCTGGATTGAATAAAGTATTTTATGAATTTTAATAAGACACTTCTCAAATCATTTACCAAAGTTTTCAAACTGAAAAATGTAATTCTGTTAAAACTATAAATATCAGTTCTTTACTGGATGCAAAAATAAATCTAAAAGCTTAGAAATGTGGATTTTCCTGGGTGGGACTTAATCAATGTCGTTAACCACACTTGTACATATATTTACAATAATACGTTCCTTCCAGTCTTTTATAACGTCGCTGCAAAATAAGCCAATGCAATTAGTGAAACTGAAGAATAAAAATAGCTTTAAAATTACAGCACCAGTATGTTTTTTAGCTAGGTTTGGCGCGTTGTAACTTCAACATGACTTTATAGGGTACGCTTTTCACCTTACGTCTACAAAAAATCGACTTTATAAAGGAACTGACGTTATAACGAGTGACGCTATAAAGGTAGAAATTATCATATAATTTAGCATGGGAGAAAACCAGAATGACTTTATAGGGAGAGTGACTCTATAGGGAGAGACGCTATAAGGAGAGTCGACTGTACCGCAAAGGCTTATTTGTACTTTGTAATAATTGTAGTGTAATCCTGTAAAATAATTTTGAGCTAATTGTTGTAGTCTGCAAGTCAGGAGTGGGACTGTTCTGGAATGTTCCAGGATTTCTTGGAATGGTCTGGTCCTTGAGCCTGGACCAGAATATTTTATCTGTTTTAAGTTTAGGACCAGGACCATAAGGACTTTTAGTCTGTAGGACCGGAACCATCTGGTCCGCACAAATTGCTGGAACAGGAACATATCGTCGCTGAAGAGGCAAAATGGAATACATGCATTTTCGATTAAAATCAAAATGGTCTACATGCAGTTTTACTAAATGCAAAATGGAATAGATGCATCAAGTTTTAAAAGCAAAATGGACTAAGTGCAATTTCGTCTAAAAGCAAAATGGTCTACTTACAATTTCGCTTTAAAGCAGAATTGCCATTAAGTATACACGCATGTAGACCATTTTGCTTTTAGTGAAAACTGCATGTAGTTCATTTTGCTTTCAGGAAAGCTTGCAACTATTCCGTTTTGCCTTTAAGGAAAAAGGCATGTAGACCATTTTGCTTCTAGTTGAAATTGCACTTAGTCCATTTTGCCTCTTCAGCGACGATATGTTCTGTTCCTCAAAATAACTCGGACCAGACCGAAACAGAACAGACCAGACCACTAGGACCGAATAGGTTCATAATACAATCACAACATGCAAGCACTTGACAATTTAAATAATGCTTTGAATAATTTATTTGATTATTGAAAACAAAGTGTAAAATTGTGAGCGAAATCTGAAAATTGCAATTTTAAAATATTTTATATTATTTTTACAACAGGAATTTTCACAAATATTTTCCTTACTAACCAATACTAAATATTAACGTCTCGCAAACACAATGAATCATTCAGGAGGCAAGGATGTTCTCCACGTCACGTTGAATGAGAACTCTCCTTTGTTTGTCATCCAGCATGTGTTGTATTGTCTCTCGATCGTATCATGCTGTACAATCTAGCAATGCTATTCTATTAGCGGGAATTGGAAATACTTACATGGTCATCTATCGAATCTGGTCCGACCATTTGAAATGTTTGCTGGAACGTTCCAAATGGTCTGGGCCAAACAAAGGACCAAAAATTCTGGTCTGTTCTTTGAGCTGGACCAGGCTTAATTGGTCTATCAGGATTCTAGGACCAGATACATTTGGTCCTTTCGTTACCAGGGAACAGACCATGGAACAGACCAAAACGGACCACAATTTCTGGTCCGGACCAGAACAGTCCCACTCCTAAATTGCAAGTCCCTCATCCCTGAATATCGATGATTGTCCTTGGGGTGCTTATAATTACTTAAAACCTGAAGTCACAAACCAAATATCGTTAAACAAACCATAGGTTTTGTTAAGCCATACTTGTATTTTAAGAAAATATATTACATTGTATGTAAAGAGTAGCAATGAAGCCTCTTACTGTTAACTGTAACACGTAAGGAATATTACTTACATTTGTAAAGAAAAGAGAATCTTATTGTCTATTGTATCGTGCTCAACTATTGGTTAAAATGGATGCTTCATCTAAGAAGCTTGGACTCTGTAGTCTGATTGGTATTAGCTCTGAACAAGAGTAACAATGTAAATGTAACGGGAACAAAACCAGTTTGAACTGGATAATTCCTGTTTTACAGCCAGGCAAAGGCAGGAGGCCCTGTCAAAAATTTTCCCTACAAAATTTCCTTTTACCCCAAGGAGTAGAGCTGGATCGATAAAAATTTTACAGTATATGTAAAAATTTACTAGGAATCATATTCTGAAATAGGCTCCTACAAAATCTAAAATTTTTTGGTCACACAGTTTTTCATTTACTTAAATCTTTATTTCGGCCGACAATTTGTTCCTATCGTTCTTCCTTATTTCCTACTATCCAAACTAGTTATACAAAATATTTTTGTGGCGTAAGCCTCTGCCGGAGGCCCTGCTCAAAATTTTCAAGACATTCTCAAAATGCCCAGACGAGTCAACCAACAATTTTGCCGACACCCGGATTACCGTTTGAAATTGCTGAGAGAATTGATCACTCTCCCCGTGATTTCCCATCGCAAAACTTCTGCCCATTGCAGACGAAACTCCAATGATGACCCTAGCCAAGTCACCAGCCCAATGTTGACCTGCTAAACGACAATTTACGGACTTCACTCACCGCGTCCCATGCACGCCCTGGTTTTCAAAATAGCGACAAGACACGCCTCATGCCTCTTCCATTTACGACGTTACTACAGATTACAGAAAGTTTCCAGTACAGAGAAACTACCCTATGAATTCTTCGCTTCACCCGGTTTGTCTAATTATTATTTTTGAATGTCACGGTTAATCTACATTTTATTTTGAAGTCTCCTCTACGAACTGCAGTGTCTCCATTCTCCAACAATTTTTGCGACAAACATTTCCACGACAATGTTATCATTCCAGTGAGTTTTTTCGTGTCTCACGCTAGCGTAATTGTGATTTTATTTTTCGAGGACAAAAAATCTTTATGTAAGGTGAAATATACGTATGCCTTAACAGTTTATAATTCACCCAATAATGGATTTGTTTAAATCATTATTATATTAACTGAATATACACACTATTTTGCAACACAAGCGTGTAATAATGTATTTATTTGGTGTATTTTCAAGTTAAGTTATTGTAAACAAATTTATTTATTTATGTCAAACTTACTGCAGATTTTATAAACCATGACAATACAATTTTCCTAATATCCTTAATCCAATCCAACAGGTCTCCTGAATATATTTCTCACCCTTGATTGTAATAACTTAAAACACGCCTAGCTAAACAAGATCCATTTGTTAATCCGTGAAACCCCAAACGACATAACATTTTCTTTAATGTACATACGTAAATAAACTTTTTCTAAAACTTTTTCTAGAACAAAGCACGCCGAGCCGCTTACGAGACCATACTTAAAAAGCTGCAAAGCTAAATTTACCGACATTCAATATTTGCTAACCACTATCCCCAGGGGTCCAGGATTAAGCGAATCTTTGGAGTTTATAAACATCTTTTGACCGTAGATGTCCGTGAGAAACTTTAAACCAATAACGTTAAAAATTTGTTCGCTGACCAAGCATGCCATGTCCCGTATCACGACTCCTTTATAGCACTGCTCAACAACACAGAATAATTTCGGAGAATTTAAAAAAAATTAAAAAGTATAACATATTAATTTAATTTTAAAAGCTCCCGTGGAAATCCATAGGTGGTTCTATTTAAGTCAGTAGATTACTCTGACAAATGTATTTAAATGTGAATACCAGTTCTTACGTCAGGTAAGTAGAAACCGTACGCCGTCGTCCTGGACGTAATGGCTTTGCTAACACTATTGTTCAATTGACTTAGCAAGGGAAAAACCGTGGCGGTGTATAAAACGGCACCAATTTCATAATATGAGTTTGCAAGCTCCTCGAATGTGGATGGTGACTGAATGTACAGTGGTTTGACGACTATTGAAATAACCATGCATTTGTACGCAGAAACAATAATAATGAGAGCTAAAAACCAGATAATCATTATAAAACGAATTGAGTCAAAGCGGATGGTTTTGGCAAAATTCACGGACGCAAATGAACTTTGATCAATAACTGGATTGAGCAGAGCTAAGAAAGTGTGATAATGTACATATTTGTTCCATTTCTTTCGATATATGGCCGCAGTCAAACCTGAGGCAGCGCTTTTATATCCGTCATAGTTAAGGTGATTATTACAAGTAGTGCAATGATGAACATTGCGAAGAAGCTGGCAAAAAATCCGGCCCATACCAAATTGTTGAAGGGTTCGAATAACTTAAATAGGGTATTAAAGGAGGCATTCTTTGGCAAAGCTGTCACAAAGTGAATTTTCGAACTATGAATGAGAAGACCAGTGGTATAAACGTATTTGAGATGCTCAGGGGTGTATATAACTAGTGTTGATATAGACGCAGACCCCTCTATCATAGGCGTCATGTAACCATCCCATTGTTTATCTAAATTGAAACTCGGTTCCAACACCAGGGTTGCATTGTAATGATCGCTGATTTCGAAAAGAAATTGCTTAAAAGTACCCGGTACTTCCTTGCTCTTTTCAAGCTCCGCCTTTTGAGCTGTACACTGAGCACCAACGACGCAGACCGTGTCCTCCCCTTCGAAATCCATTCTTTTTTCGAACCAAGATACGCGTATTTTTAGAGCCTCCTTGATTTCATCACTGAATTTATTTACTTGACCTCTTGGTATAAACATTCGGATGCTCTCCGCGGGATCGCTAATAAGAATCAGCACATATAGAAACTTTTTGGTGAAGGAAATACAACTAGTGAGAGCTAACGACTGCTCATGGAGATTTTTAACGTTGTAGAAATGAAAAATGTAGAAATCTGTTTGGGGAGAGCTTTGAAATTGAAGGATTCGGGAAGCCAGTTTAGAATCCATGGTTTCTGTAAGAGAAAATTCTGAAATAAATATTGTACAGCGGGGACTAAATTTGAATGGAAGGGGTATCAATTTTCGGCGCTTGATAATATTTCCAATCATCATGAACACTGTTGAAGGGCTTGATAAAAAAGTATTGTTATGGTGCACTCTTGCTGAGGGAGTAATTTGATTCCCCTCATAAAGCATTATGTCATTGCACAAGCAATGCTTCAAAGTTATGGATTTAAAGCTGTTTATGAGGCTCCGAAGTGTGGAAGTCCCGCTCGGAAATATTAAGGTAAGAATTAGGAAATACAAATTTAGTGAAGTCATTTCAGATTTTTGGCTAGTGACAATAATCAAGAGTAATATTAAATTGCAACAGTCTGCTGCATGGACGTTCGAGAAACTTCGAGAAATCGTTTTTACAATAGATGCTATAGTCTTATTATGAATGCGGATTATACAAAACAACATATGTATAACATAGCTAATGTGCACGACAGGAAACAATTCAAAAAGAAAGTTAGTGAAATTCCTTTTGTTGCAGCATTGTTTAAAATTGGTCATATTAAATTGTACATGAATTTTAAGGGTGAAGTACGAGAAGCTTCCAGAATAAAATATTCTGTTTGTACATTTATGCAACTATACCATTTATCAGTAAATAAAGATAGTTGTTTTGCTATCATTACGCCAACGCTCTTAGAATTAAACTTTAAAAGGTGATATTGACAATGATTCATAATAAAGGAAATACGGAGGGCCAAACAATTTCTAGCTGAAGTTATGATAGATTTAGAGCCCTCTACTCTAAAGGTGAAAGGATTATATTCATTGCATGCGTGGACTTATAATGTCCAGAAATTGATTACCAACTAAAAATCTGCAATTAACAGCTTCTCCATGTTTTATTTATTTATTGTTATATAATCCTGAAACACGGTGGTCCAATTTAACCCTAGCTTAAATTATTACGTGTTTGGTGCTCTCATTACAGTTAAATTGATTACACATGAACATAATGACTGGTATTTGAATGAATCTACGTCCAAGAATAGAATACTGGATAAAAATCCGCAGCGGATCATGAACTACAAACTTTATTTGTTTTTGATCACCCATTGAAATCACAATGTATAACTGGGAATAATGAAATGGAACTCGGCTTTGGGGTTTAAATAAGCTATAATCAAAAATATATATACAAATAATTACTATGTACCTATATTTACAAGTAACACTATACTGTACGAGCATGCGGGACGTGTGTACACTAAAAACTTAAATTCTTGACCTTTTCGGCAAGCAAAGGGGCTAAAAAGGCAGAGGATACAATTTTAACAAGTATTTTTGAGGAAGCAAATTTTTTTATGTCGAGCCTCTATGATGACATTGAAACACGAAAGCCCAAATCAATCTTGGCTTAGGTTTTGACGTGTTTGGTATTTTCTTGAAGGTTAAAATAAATAAAGAAAACATGGACAATGAGAAAAATTTAAATGAATCTACATTCAGGAATTGAATACCAGGTCAAAATATCTACGCGAACTATTTCGATATTAATATTTGTACTTATGTGTAATTAGTACATACGACTAAATGTAACTGTAATAGATAACGAACAAACATGTAATTATCATGTGTATAGAGTTGAAAAAACATTAGTGGGCGTAAATTTAAATAGACAAGACACACCAGAATACCGACGCCATGTATTTGGGAGTTTAGGAGTGTATCTAATAAACGTTCCAATTGCCGTTGATGTAATCATGTTATTAAAGATTATTGGAGATTTTTTAAAGCTATTCGGTACCCATTTCTATGTTCTACCTTTTGAGCTGCGCCCTAGTGGCAGTGGTATGATCTGCGGAATGATACCGATTTGGACTTATGCCGTTTTGCGACAAACTTTGTGCTTATTCAAATATTGCACCTACTTCTGAAGACATTTTTCCTTTCTGATTTTACACATGAATGATCCGCAATAATCTGCAATAATGAACATTTCCGCTCAACTTTGATTGTGTCAGAAATAACTTCTCCTTGTTGCATATTTAGCAGACAAATTCGTTCATCACGTTTTTATAAGTAAAAAATGGAATATATAAGGTTATTCTAAAACTCATTTCCGTAATGTTCCTTTTCATTCTAACTTTGTAAAAATGAATAAGTTGTAATAATGATAATTACGGCTATATTGATCATACTAAATATTCTCATGGTCATTGTGTCATTAGGTGGAACCTATGAAGTAAGTGTAACAAATAAGGATCTCAATTCGTTCTTCACAGTACTCAATACTTATTATTTACTCTAATCCCACGGAGATTGACTAATTTAATTGGGAAAAAAGTAAATATTTAATGTTCTTTTTTGATAGTTTAATGATTCCAAACAAATGACTTTTTAAAGACTTACCTATAATCATCTTTACTGCGACTTTGTTTTCGGAATTCTTCGTTATTCTCAAGGAATACTGTAGGATTCCGTGAAGGTCTTCTCTATTTGTGGTACAGGTATCCGTTTTTCATATAAAGTTTTTTCGTATCGGTTGTTGGAATCAACCAAGCATAAATTGAAGTTTCGTTGGAAGTTCCGAATTCTTACAAAATTTAAATGCATTAATTTTTGGACACCTGCAATACACTGCTTATTGAATGTTCAAATCTTCTGCACATGTTTATAAAATACATTGCATTTAGCTTGTTACGGTTATTGTTTTGATTGTGAAAGTCACACTTCTTTGTAAGTAATAAATTCCACTAATTGTAAGTTATAAATATGCGCTTAGTTACAAGTTTTGTTGATTCCGTTTGGTGTTCTATGTTAATTTCATATGTCAGTTCCAGCAAGCATTGAATTGTTGGTGTATTTTGATATTTTATCATAAAATACAAGTAGTTATTGTCCATTTGCGAAAGCTCATTCATATTAGTGTTCAAGTTAACAGATGTTCTATGTACAAACTTTAAAGTAGAATAGCAATTGGAGGACGAGATAAATTGTGGCTGTGTCTTTCCGAAAGAATTTGTGGCTCAAATCATTAACATATTAATTGTACATACTCATTATTTTGCAAACACACTTGCAATGATGTATTTGTTTGGAGCATTTTCAAATTAAGTTATTGTAAACAAATGTATTTATTTATGTCAAACTTATTGAAGATAATCCGTGACAATAATTTTTTTTCTATTATCCTTAATCCAATCCAACGGGTTCCTGAATATATTTCCCACCCATGATTGTAATAACTTAAGACACGCCCAGCTGAACAAGATACATTTGCTAATCCGTGGAACCTCAAATGACTCAAAATTCTTTTTTAAGTACATAAGTAAATAAAAATTGTCTATAACTTTTTCTAGAACAAAGCACGCCGAGCCGCTTACGAGACCATACTTAAAAAGCTTCAATGCTAAATTTACCGACATTCGGACTGAAATGTTTTCTTTAGTATTTCCAGCATAGTATTCATCGGTCTTGACTTGACTCTTCGCAAAACGCATACCTACACGCTCGTTCTGCTTATGGCGATTCCGACTCCAGTACTCAGGAATCCCTGCATTCTTCAAAATCTGGACGTACTTACTGAGCTCAACTGCAAAAAAAACGTATTCCGTAAATTATGCTAATCACTTCAGTTGTAATGAATGCTTTCAAAAAACACATTCAAAACTATGTATGTAAAAATGAAAATAAAAAGCAGTTAAACTAACATACCGGCTAACTGAGGAAAATATTTGCTAACCCCTATCCCCAGGGGACCAGGATCAAGCGAATCTTCGGAGTACTTAAACATCTTTTGACCGTAGATGTCCGTCAGAAACTTTAAACCAATCAGGTCAACAATTCGACCGCTGACCAAGCATGCCATGTCCCGTTCCACGACACCCTTATAGCACTGCTCAACAAAACAAAATAATTTTAAAAGATTTAAAGTAAATTTAAAAAATATAAAAATATAATTTCAAAGGTCCCCGTGCCAGTCTATTGTTGCATCAATTTAAGTCAGTAGACTATATACTCTGACAAATGCATTTAAATGTGAATACCAGTTCTTACGTCAGGTATGTAGAAACCGTACGCCGTCGTCCTGGATAAAATGGATTTGCTAACACTGTTGTTCAATCGACTTAGCAAGGGAAAAACCGCTTCGTTATATAAAACGGCACCAATTTCGTAGTGTGAGTTTGCAAGCTCCTCAAATGTGGATGGTGGCTGAATGCACAGTGGTTTCACAGCTATTGAAATTACTTTGCATTTGTACGCGCAAACAATAGCAATAAGCGCTAAAAACCAAACAGTAAACAAAAAACGAGCCGAATCCCAGCGGAAGATTTTAGAAAAATTTACGGACGGAAATGCACTTTGATCAATAACTGGATTGAGCAGAGCTAAGAAAGTGTGATAATGTACATATTTGTCCCGACAGTTTTTTGAACGTATGGCCGCAGTCAACCCTGAGGAAACGATATTATATACGTCATAGCTAAGGTGATTTACAAATAGAACAATGATGAACATGGCGAAGAAGCTGGCAAAAAATCCGGCCCATATGTCGTCGACCAACGCAGCTCAGACGTCAGATAAAAGTCTACGTGACTTGCCTAAGGCTGTGGAGTCGAAGCTAACCAATGAGAAGAAGGTTATGGAGGTAGTGGAAGTTATTTCTGGAGTTTAGGGCGACCGTGCTGACGTTAAGTGTACTGCAGGTGTTACTGCAGGTGTTCACAATGAACGTTATGATTCTAATAATGTTACTGGTGGTCGTTACATAGTTAAGAATAGAAAAGAAAGGAATGTTAATGTTAATTATTGTAACGATGATGGTAAAGGGAATTACGTTGTAAGGTAATGGAACTTCACTCCGGAGTGAATTTGGAAGGTGAAGTTCCAGAAGGAAATCATTCAGCGTCCTGAAGTCAGAGAGTCAAGGTGACTTGTAAATCTCTCTGCACTTACCTGATTCCTTGTAAACCAAATAGGCTGTTATTTTATATTAATTTGTTGGTTTAATTAATTTTATTATTTTCAAAGTTAAAGTGAATTTGGGTTTAATAATTTTATAATGAATTAGTTTCATACTGAGATAATTACAATTCAGAGAATAGTTGAGTTTTTGAAGAATAAGTTTGGGGAATATTTTTGTGTATAAATATTTTGTTTATTATTTAATTAAAGAGGTTACTTTTACTGTTCAGAAACACCTAGTGGATTCCTACACCCATTCATTTTCCTTACATGGTAGGTTTGAAAGTAATTAGTGAGTTTCTTCCTACAGCTGTAATTTTTTGTCTATGTCATATCTCACTGAGCTTTCGACGGCCGGGTTCGGTGTCGTCCCCGGTTTGTTGGCGACATAGTGGTCCTTCGAGCCGGATCGTGAATTAGCGTGTTTTGTGGACAGGAAAATTATATTTGGTGACATTTTTACACAATTATTCCTCCTAAGGCTTAATAATGGCTCATTTTGGTGATTATTGTGATGATGTGCGCGGTGATGATCCTCCAGCGGATGAGAATTGGGTAGACAGAGACAATCCTTCAACGTCACAAGGAGCTGGTATGATGGATTCCGGACACCAAGAGGATCCTGAACATGAGCTTCGTCGGAGTGTGAGACAGAATCGGGGTGTACCACCCGACCGCTATGGCTATCCTGGAAGTGGGATTCGAGGAAGGTCAAAATCGCCATATGGGCACGCAACGCCATCTCGAAGACCTGGACTGCCCAGAATGTCAGAAGGGTTGGATTTATTGTCTCTTCAAAATATCCCGTCGGGAAGGAGGAGCAAACCAGCGAGTATTTCGTCGCACAAGACTGCTGCCTCACAAAGTTCGTCGACTATAAGGATGAGACAATTGGAGTTGGAAGCCAGATTTGCCGAAGCCCAGGCAGAAATCGTTAGGAGGACTGCAGAGTCTGACGCAGCTGCCTTGACAGCCAGGCTGATGGCAGAGAGGGCAGCTTTGGAGGAAGAACAGAACTCCAGTGATGAAGATCGGGAGGAGGTCATAAATGAGGAGGAAGATAATGGTGGTGATAACATTTCACAGAATTTTGAAACTGGTGACACGCAGCCCCGTGTGTCTTTTCCTCCCGACTCCCTAGTTGAAGATCAGGTCCCACCGACAACAGATCCACCCGCCCACGAGGAGTGGCAGAATATGAAGGGTGAGCTATCTCATGATCAAATTAAAACGAGGTACTTTGATCCAGTAGAAGCGCTTGGCAAAATTGACCTGCACGACCAGAGGGAGCCACCGAAACAATTGGACACCGGTGTTCAGAGATGGGAACAACCGCCTCCAAGTCATGGGAGAAGTGTTGGATGGTGGCATCAAACAAGCCTGGTCCAGCCGAATCACAATGTTCAGACGCCAGGACCACACGAAGCGAGGAGCCAAGTGATGGGTTTAAAATCTCAGGAACCACCAACACAGGTACACTCGTCAAAACCATCCATAAATTCTGGTAATTATTCCATGCAAAATGTTTGGGGTGGAGTGCTCTCCGGAGGGCAGGTGCCTTCTTTAACAACTGGGCAGGGGGCAACGTTTCTTCCTTCCAGCCAGAGCAAACTGTTTTCGGGGACTTCATTACCTGAGTGGCGACCTCCTTCATTCACGACATTGCCACCACAGAAATACGAAGTCGCTACAAAGAGAGCTGAGAAGACGTCGTGGTGTCCACCAGCAGGACCTGGTCTAAATCAACCCCAGGTGCCACCAGCAACTTCAACAAATAGACAGGTACATATACAACAACAACCAACCCCGCCGCAACCGCCATTATCAAGTTCCAACGCTCCAGCAGAAGTAAATCAAATACTGGACCGACTTACATCTTGCATGGAGGTGATAGTACCAAGGATTGCAGGTGGTAGTGACGAGACCAGAACTTTTATGGCAAGGCAGGCGATGCAACGGGATTTACCATTATTTAGTGGCGAAGCTGAGGAGTGGGCAAACTTCGCTGCAACTTTCCTGCGTTCAACGAACTCTTGTCGTTTCTCGAATGACGAGAACCTGTCCCGACTCCAGAAGTGCCTACGAGGCAAGGCCCGTGATGTGGTGCAAGCTCTTCTGGTGACTCCAGAGAACGTTCCAGAAATCCTCAGAACCCTGGAGTTCCATTTTGGTCAGCCGGAGGATATTATTGGGTCAATGATTGCGAAGGCGGAGACAGCTGTAATCGTGCGTGAAGACAAGCCAGAGTCGATGATGGACTTCTGTAGTATTGTGAAGAACATGGTTGCTACAATGATCAGCCTGCGGAAAGAGGAGCACTTAGCCAACCCAATGCTCGTGAAGAAACTTTTGGCAAAGCTACCACCCAATTATAAATTATATTGGGTTAATCAGGCCAGGTCATGGGGACGGTCAGATTTACAGGCCTTCGCTACTTGGCTGTGGGACATGGCTCAGCTAGTACAATTAACGAAGACGGATTTCAAACCAGCGGAGTCCAAACGCAGGGACAAACCTGGAGACCGGTTTCCAAAGGCCTCGGACAAGAAGAAGGAGATGGTGGGAACGACTGATGAAGACTCGTCTCAGGAGAGCCCCTTGACAACGCCAGCTCAACCAGGCTCCTGTCCATACTGTAAAGGGCCTGAACATTTGGTAGTGAAGTGCAAGGTATTCTTAGGGGATGAAGTACTTGAACGATGGAAGAAGATTGCGAATCTCAAACTATGTTATGGCTGCCTGAAGAAGGGACACGGTTGCAATAAATGCCCCACCAAGAGAGAGTGTGGTAAAGATGGATGCAAGTTACTACATAATCCACTACTCCACAAAGTGTTCAAGCCGAAACAGTCTGCGGCTCCGGAGCTCAAGTCAGTGGATTCGAAGCCATTCAATGAGGACGCAAGAGCCAAGCCTGACCGGAAGGAAGTAGTGTCAGCAGTACAGAGTGCATCTCAAAAATTCTCCGTGCTCTTGAAGGTAGCAGCAGTACGTGTGAGAGGACCTAGAGGCGAAGTTGTCTGCAATGCTCTCTTTGATGATGGAGCTACCTGCACTCTGGTTGATGCTGAGCTGGCCAGGCAGTTGGGACTCAAGGGGAAATCGGATCCTTTGTCAATGCAGTGGGCTCATGGGATTGCTCACAAGGACTCCTCTTCACAACGCGTATCTTTTTCAATTGCTGGGAAAAATGAAGATAAGTGCTTTCAAATTCAGAATGCTAGAACCATAGTGGGACTGGACTTACCTGCACAAATAATTAATTTTCCGGAGGCGAGAAAGCGATGGAAGAACCTCCGTCAATGCACTCCGGAGTACATTGCTGGAAGCCCGAAGCTGTTAGTAGGCATGGACAATCATAAATTAATTGCACCCAGGAAGATTGTGGAAGGACCTGCTAATGCACCTGTGCTATCCGAGACCATGTTGGGTTGGGTTGTACATGGTAGATTGCCCAAGGATTTTAATTCATGTAAAGAAGAATTTACATTCCAAATTAATTCGGAGCAGGAAGACACTTCCATCCACAGGTTAGTCAGAGACTATTTTTCCCTCGAATCATTTGGGACAAAGCCTGGCTCTTGCAGACTAGAGTCGAAGGAGGATGTGCGCGCCCGGAAGATTCTAAGAGAGACAACACGAAAGCTGGAGGACCGTTATGAAACGGGGCTGCTCTGGAAACATGACGAACCACAACTTCCAGAGAGCAGAACCATGGCTCTGAAACGCCTGAAGGGAATTGAGCGGAAGATGGATCGTGACCCTGCCTATGCCGCGCGGTATTCCACCCAGATGGAGGGATTCCTGGAGAAAAGATACGCCCGTAAGTTGACACCGGAGGAAATAGTTGCGGACAGTCCCAAGCTCTGGTATCTTCCTCACTTCGCCGTTGTGAATCCGAACAAACCGGACAAGATGAGGCTCGTGTTCGACGCAGCTGCTAAAAGTTGTGGAATTTCCCTTAATGACGCTCTTATGGCAGGACCGGATTTTTTGACAGCGCTCCCCGGACATCTTTTCAATTTTCGACACTATGCAGTGGCAGTTACTGGGGATATTAAGGAGATGTTTCCCCAAATAAAAATTTGTGAAGAGGACCAGGCAGCCCAGAGATTTCTTTGGAGAGGTATGGATCGGGATCGTCCACCAGATGAATATCTAATGAATTCAATGATTTTTGGAGCAAAATCCTCTCCGTGCTCTGCTCAGTATGTCAGAGATTTCAATGCGGGGCAGTTTGGGAACCGCTTTCCAGGAGCAGTCCATGCAATTCTCCAACAGCATTATATGGACAACTATCTCACTAGTTTTCGGGACGTTAGGGAAGCCAAGAATCGGGTTCAAGAAGTCTATAACATTCACACATATGGAGGCTTCAAAATGTGCAGTTGGCTGACGAACGACCGAGAGTTACTAGATTGGATTCCTCCTCACCTTCGGGCTGAGAATGTCAAGGACCTTGACATTGAATTAGGGCTTCCGCAAGAAAGAATTCTTGGATTATCATGGGATCCAAACTTAGATACATTGAATTTTAATTTGAAGTTCCATCGTGTGGATGACGCCATCATGAAGCTTGATCGCCCTCCAACCAAGAGGGAATTTTTGCGAATTTTAATGTCGGTTTTTGACCCGCTCGGTATGGCCAGTCATCTCACAATCAGAGGGAAGTTCTTACTGCAGGAAATCTGGAGGACTAATTTGACTTGGGACGAAACAATTCCGGAACTTCTGGTACAAAAGTGGGAAGCTTTTAGGAGGAGATTGGACGTAATTGCCAGCATTAGTATACCACGATGCTATGGCTGGAATCCGGATTCCATTCTCCGAGCTGAACTTCACATTTTCTGCGATGCCAGTGAGCAAGGATATGCAGCCGTGGCATACTTTAGGTTTGAGACTCCGAGTTCTTTTAAGACAGCCTTTGTTATTGCGAAGAGTAAAGTGGCTCCTCTCAAGTTCGTTACCATTCCTCGACTGGAGTTGATGGCAGCTGTGATGGCAGTGAGGCTAGCGAAGACGGTACTAACAGGGCATGAGTTTATCATTTCTTCTACGAATTACTGGACGGACTCACAGATTGTACTCACCTGGCTTCGTTCCGATGCCCGTAAATTTCAGGCATTTGTTGCTAATAGAGTTGGGGAAATAGAAGAATCTTCAGAAGCGGAACAATGGAACTGGGTGCCGTCGGAGCTGAACACTGCGGACTTTGCCACTCGAGACAAGGATGTGGACTCAGAGTTGTGGTTTGAAGGGCCAAGATTTCTTGTCCAGGAAAAATGTACATGGCCCGTTGAAGCCGAGAAGAAGCAGATTGATCCAGCATTATTTGAGCTAAAGAAAGAGACCCTTCTTTTAGTGGGTATAAGCAGTACCCATGGATTGTTCACTAAATTGTCTGGTTTAATTCGTCTGCATCGTGTGGTAGCATGGATTTTACGTTTTGTGGCTAATTGTAGGAAAGCAAAGCTGAGGGGACCATTAAAAGTACGGGAATATGTGGCTGCGGAAGTAATGTGTATCAAGCTGGCTCAACGTGACAGCGAGGTCGGACTCCGGAGTCCTGTTATGCCTACCAAATGGCCTTGCTTTGCTGACGAAAATGGAGTAATTCGGTTACAAGGCAGACTTCAAAAGTCTCCAACAGTATCAGTTGTTGCAATGCATCCCATTATGTTAAAACCTTAGCACCCGTACACACGGCTTATAATTGCTTATTACCATGAGCAAGCAAACCATCAGGGACAGAGTACGGTCATCAATGACATTAGCCAGCGGTATTGGATCCCTGGAGTAAGAAAGGCAGTCCAATTTGCTGAGGGAAACTGCCAGAAGTGTCGCAATGACAAAGTACAACCGAAGCCGACTATGATGGGACAACTTCCGGAGTATCGGGTAACCAAATTCGACCGCCCCTTTACTGTTGCAGGGCTTGATTTCTTTGGTCCAATGGAGGTTACAATTGGGAGGAGACGAGAGAAGCGCTGGGGCGCATTGTTTACCTGCTTGTCGGTTCGTGCTGTACATATCGAATTGGCAGCCTCCCTCTCCACAGATTCAGCCATCATGGCTCTACGAAGATTTATTGCCAGAAGAGGGAAGCCCGAGAAAATAATTTCCGACAACGGGACGAACTTCAGGGGTGCCGAGAGGGAGCTTCGTGAGGCACATGAGCAGTTGGACCAGACCAAGATTCAGGAATATTTGGCAGCAAAAGGAATCGAGTGGAAATTTATTCCTCCATACTCACCTCATATGGGCGGAGTTTGGGAGCGAATGGTGGGGTCAATAAAGAGAACTTTGAAAGCTGTGTTAGAGGAAGCAGTTCCGAAGGAAGAGGTTTTGCATACACTGCTATGTGAGGCTGAGGCGATTGTCAACAGGCATCCGCTGACGGACGTACCTATATACCCGGACGAAACAGAGGCATTAACTCCCAGTCACTTCCTAATAATGCAATCCGGATTGCAGTCGGATCCTATCACCATTTGGGAGAGAGTTCAGCCGCCGGGTGTATTTTCCAAAGATGAATTTTATCATCGTAAGCAGTGGAGGATTTCGCAGTACTTAGCGGATAAGTTTTGGTCCAGGTGGGTACGGGAGTATCTTGCGGTTCTTAATCGACAAGATAAATGGTTCAAGATTACCAAGCCAGTGGAAGTGGGGGACATTGCCATATTAGCGGATTCATCTCTTCCAAGGAATTGTTGGCCAAAAGGGATAGTAACTGAAATTCATCCAGGAAGTGACGGCATAGTCAGAGTCGTGACTCTGAAGACTCAAACGGGAATCTACAAACGTCCTGTGACGAAGATCTGCGTTTTGGACCTCCAACCACGAGAGGGTGAGTGTAGCCCCTCACCGGGGGGACTATGTCGTCGACCAACGCAGCTCAGACGTCAGATAAAAGTCTACGTGACTTGCCTAAGGCTGTGGAGTCGAAGCTAACCAATGAGAAGAAGGTTATGGAGGTAGTGGAAGTTATTTCTGGAGTTTAGGGCGACCGTGCTGACGTTAAGTGTACTGCAGGTGTTACTGCAGGTGTTCACAATGAACGTTATGATTCTAATAATGTTACTGGTGGTCGTTACATAGTTAAGAATAGAAAAGAAAGGAATGTTAATGTTAATTATTGTAACGATGATGGTAAAGGGAATTACGTTGTAAGGTAATGGAACTTCACTCCGGAGTGAATTTGGAAGGTGAAGTTCCAGAAGGAAATCATTCAGCGTCCTGAAGTCAGAGAGTCAAGGTGACTTGTAAATCTCTCTGCACTTACCTGATTCCTTGTAAACCAAATAGGCTGTTATTTTATATTAATTTGTTGGTTTAATTAATTTTATTATTTTCAAAGTTAAAGTGAATTTGGGTTTAATAATTTTATAATGAATTAGTTTCATACTGAGATAATTACAATTCAGAGAATAGTTGAGTTTTTGAAGAATAAGTTTGGGGAATATTTTTGTGTATAAATATTTTGTTTATTATTTAATTAAAGAGGTTACTTTTACTGTTCAGAAACACCTAGTGGATTCCTACACCCATTCATTTTCCTTACATGGTAGGTTTGAAAGTAATTAGTGAGTTTCTTCCTACAGCTGTAATTTTTTGTCTATGTCATATCTCACTGAGCTTTCGACGGCCGGGTTCGGTGTCGTCCCCGGTTTGTTGGCGACACCATACCAAATCGTTGAAGGGTTCGATAAATTTAAAAAGGGTATTAAAGGAGGCCTTCTTCGGCAAAGTTGTCACAAAGTGAATTTTGGAATTGTGAATGAGAAGACCAGTAGTATAAACGTATTTGAGATACGCAGGGGTGTGTCTAACTAAAGTTGATATTGCCGCAGTTCCCTCTATCATAGGCGTCATGAAACTATCCGATTTAACATCGGACAATAGTTGTTTTCCTATATTGAAACTCGGTTCCAACACCAGCGTTGCGTTGTAGTGATCGCTGATTTCGAAAAGAAATTGCTTAAAACTGCTCGGTACAGTCTTGCTCTTTTTAAGCTCCGACTTTTGAGCCGTACACTGAGGACAAACGATGCAGACCATGGCGTCCCCTTTGAAATCTATTTTTTCCTGGAACCAAGATACACGTATTTTTAGAGCCTCCTTGATTTCATCACTGAATTTATTTACTTGACCTCTTGGTATAAACATTCTGATACTTTCCGCGGGATCACTAATAACAATAAGTACATGTAGAAACCTTTTGGTGGAGGAAATACAACTAGCGAGAGCTAACGACTGCTCATGGAGATTTTGAATGTTGTGGAAATGAAAGATATAAAAAGCTGTTTGGGGAGAGCCTTGAAATTGAAGGATTCGGGAAGCCATTTTAGAATCCAGGGTTTCATTAAGAGGAAATTCTGAAATAAATATTGTACAGCGGGGACTAAATTTGAATGGAAGTGGACTCAATTTTCGGCGTTTGATAATATTTCCAATCATTATGAACACTGTTGAAGGGCTTGATAAATAAGTATTGTTATGGTGCACTCTGGTTGAGAGAGAATTTTGATTCCCCTCATAAACCATGATGTCAATGCACAGGCAATGCTTCAAAGTTATGGATTTAAAGGTGTTTATGAGGCTTCCAAGTGTGGAAGACCCGCTCGGAAATATCAAGGTAAGAATTAGGAAACACACGTTTAGTGAAGTCATTGTAGATTTTTGGGTAGTGACAATAATTTAGAGTAATATTTATAGGCAGGGGTCTGCTGTATGGACATTCTTAATTCGAGAAATCGTGTTGACAAAGGATGCTTGTCTTATTATGAATTATGAATGCGGGTTTTACAAAACAACATATTACATATACAGCAAATGTGCACGACAAAAAATGTTCAAAAAGAAAGTTGATGAAATTCTTTTCTTGTAGCATTGTTTAAAATAATTGGTCGCATTAAATTGTACATGAATTTTAAGGACGAAGCACGTGTGAAGCTTCCAAAATAATTTAATTTGTTTGTAAATTTATGCAACTATATTATTTATCAGTAAATAAAGATGGTTATTTTGCTATCATTACGCCAACGCTCTTAGAATTAAACTTTAAAAGTTAATATTGACAATGATTCATAATAAAGGAAATACGGAGGTCCAAACAATTCCTAGCTGAAGTTATGACAGATTTAGAGCCCTCTACTCTAAAGGGTTATATTCAATGCACGCGTGGACTTAATGCCCGGAAATTGATTACCAGGTAAAAATCTGCAACTAACTGCCTCTCAAAGTCATTATTTGCTTACTGTATTGTTATATAGTAATAGTGAAACACGGAGGTCCAAACTTACCCCAGCTTAAATTATTATGTGTTTGGTGCTCCTTTTACTGTTAAATGTTAAATTGATTACACGTGAACATAATGACTGGCATTATTGAATGAATCTATACGTCCAAGAATTGAATACTGGGTAAAAGTCCACAGCAGAACATGAACCACAAAGCTATTTTTAATAAAAATGGATTCCACAGAAACCAACTTAAATACGAAAAATACTAAGTTATTATTTGTTTTCAGGAAATTTAATTAATATTGATATCACAATGTATAAATGGGAAAAATGAAATATATATAAAAAAAAGTATATTTGATTTAGCTTATAGCATATTATGCTATAATCAAAATGAAATATATATTTTTTTACAGTAAAATTAATGTTAATACTTCAGCAGACTGATTTTAAATTAATTCCAATTTAATTAAATTATTTTAACTCTCATAAATGAGCCGTAAAGGAATAAGCTTTAACTCCCAGTAAAGAAACTTCCAGGAAATAATCCTAATTTTTTTCTGCTTTAATTTGCAGGAAATTTAAACAATGGAAGCCCGGGTGTTTCACTTGTTCATCATTTTTCAAATGTTAAGTTTGCATTTAGCAATTAATACAACTGCATTCAGCATTTAGTTGCTCTTGCTTTCCATTGAAATTAATTTACTCCATTCCTTTAGGACAAAAATGAAAATGAGGCAGGTCAGCCAGTCATATTGCATTGACTTGGAACTGTTTTTGAACTTACAAATGGACTTACTTGGACAATGAACTGACTGATTAAATGTCCGACACGACTTGTTGAGGAGTAGAACTGAAAATTGAAGGAACCACATTATCTGTACATTTTTGTATAGTTATACGAAGGATATCTCCAATGCAGTTGGATTAGCAGTTCGAGGAAATATTTAGAATAGAATATTTTATAGACACTGTAAACTGTAATGTGCATATGCCTACATACGCGTGTACTAAAGATATTGGAAACCGTTGTCACTGGCATTGGCAATAAGTACTTTAGATTTTGAATCAGTCTCTCAGTCTCCTTTAGAAATCCTTAACAAATTATTTGAGTCGCCTTATTGAATTTTGTAACCGCTAATACTTTGCTTACTGACGAAAGTTTCCTACTCACTATAGGAGAGTTCAATACTGAGGGCAAATGGTCTTGTTACATTCTCGATTAATAACAAATCAAGAAATTTCTCTAAAAGCAAAATGAGCAATGTGCACATCTACGCAAAGTAAAACATATGCACGTAAATTGTTTGCTTTTAGGAAACGACATGCATGTAGATCATTTTGCTTTTAACCCAGAACGCATCCAGATAATTTTCCCTCTTCACGGACGATACTACAGAAGTGTTCGTTGTCTTTTGTACATGAGCTACAGATACATGTAATGTATGTATACAGTGATACAAATGTCAGCAGTCAATATGTATTCCCTTTTAGTCTACTGCTACGAACTTGACGTTATTTCTAACCTATTTGTTTACTGCTTTAAAACCTGGTCATTTGCATTTGTGCATTATCGATCCCCATAACTCCAGAGTTATCCCAGAGTGAAGTCTTGACCAAGGCAAATCAGTTGAGCCGTTCACTCTAACATTCATGTTTGCAATCAGTTCATTTTGGGATCGGCTACTGGCAAGAGCAGGCTAAGAGGACTTCAAATCAAGAATTTTCTCTCAATACTTGGAAAACGAAAATTCAATGGCGATCCAGGAGCGTGAGGTCTGTTGCTGTGGGGCTAGAACATGGACTTTAGTAATTGGATGGATTGAAACTGTAAGTTTATTTAAGTCTACTGTGGTTTCAATATTCTGAAATCAAAACATTCTGTGAATGTGAGTTGCTGTAAATGACATATAAATACATATGTATATGTGTGTGTATATTTGAGAGTACCTGACAAATGAGCTATTGACATGGATTGAGAATGTAGTAATTTATATAAAATATTCTAACAAAAATGTTTTTATTTGCATATTTTGACGGGATGCATTAGATTGGAAGCATCATTTCCATATTCTTTATCGGATTTTTTTCGGTAGTTCTCTCGGCCTCTGCGATAGAGTCATCCCAATATGGATACATTTCAGATGGCCAACGCGAAACTTTTAGTGAGTCACATTTATTGAGTTATGCATCTTTGACTAATTGTAAGAACCAAATGATTACAAACCCTGACGCTGTTATGTTGCCAAATTTATGGTCTAGGAAATTGTTATAGGGCCAGAATATGAAATAACACATGGTATTTAATTGACATTGCATTATAGGAAGCGAATATTGAAATGTAATTATTTTAACATGTTATGCTAATACCACAATTCATATACTTCTTTTTTTATTCTACCTTTTTAGCAATGGTCATATTGGTAGCAGCGATTATTATGGGGATACTGAGCGCACTAAATTTCTTCATGAGCGTTGGTTTGTTACGTGGAACTTACAACGTAAGTTTAACATTTCAGGAGTATCCTTCGTGCTTCATATTTTTTTATAATTTGTATTTAGATGTATAGTTTAAAATTGAAAGGAATATTTGATTTCCTATTGATATTTTAATGATTCCAGAAAAATCCCCACCAGATTCATGCTTGGCTGATCTATACCTCAATTATCTCAATTATCTATGCTGTGACCATGTTTGCTCTATTATTTATTGTTCCCTTGGAAAACGTTCCCATGATGGTCATCTCAACTTGTGTTATGGTTGCAGTTGAGGGTTTCTTCATATGGGTTGTCGGAATCCACAAGGCAGAAATTCAAGCTTCCACCGGAGTTACGATTACCTACAAAGTTTAGGATCATTTTTGAGTAACTGCTGTAATTACTTACAAAGTGGGAGTAGTAGAATGTTAGTATATGCGTCTAGTTTCAATGCTTCCGTTTTATGTTTTATGTTAATTTCACATGGTAGCTCCAATCAATAATTTATTACTAATGATTGATATTGTTAAATGTGTTTTGATATTTTATTATAATATTTAATACGTACTGTCAGTTCTGTGAAATAAGAGATCAAGTTAATAAATATTATATGCATGAACTTTGAAATATAATACAAACAAAGGTTCCGAGATTAATTTTGCTAATTTCAGCATTCATTAATACTCTGTAATCATGGCATATTTCTTGTAAGACGGAGTAAGGATAATCATTGGTTTTGCAGATTCAACAAGCAACGGATGATGAATCAACAGATTGCATCCTGTGAAACTGCCTAATTAAATCCAAACGGCTCATTCCCCACCAGAGTCTGTCTCAACGGATGCTTGCAGTGGTACATCTTTAGAGTGTACTTTGTACATATAAGATTATTTCTGTTGCTTTTCCTATGAACCTATGCAATTACATGTGGAGCTAACTGCACTACCCAGTCACTTCAAACTGTATGGGATTCCTATAGGATGCAATTTCTGTGAGAAAATGTACCAGAAATCCCACAAGCCATATAGGATCTTATAGAAATCATTCAGCTCGTCAGAAACTGGCACGCGATTCTTATAAGATATAGTACCATAGGAAGTTTTCAGAAAAATCCCATAAGCTGAGGGTACCATAGGAAGTTTTTAAAGAAATCCTATAAGTTGGGTGCCGCATATCCAGCAAGTTCGAGTTCTATAGGACATTTTCAGAAAAATCCTATGGTTTCGGGTACCATAGGACATTTTTAGAAAAATCCTGTACTTGCTTTGACAAGGATTCTGCGCTCCTCATCGTTTGTACAAGACATATATTATAACCGCCAAATTCGCCATACTTAATCAACAGCAGTTGTCATTCACGTGTTCTTTGGTTGTGATGAACACCAAATCGACTTACCTGTTCTTTAGATTGTTTCAATTTTAACTTACAATTAGTAATAGTAAGACAAGCGGAAAATATAACCAGTGTGTGATTGTTATTGTTATTTTTTTCAATTTATACGTGAAATTATTTACTTGTGGCTGCAATTTTATTTTCTAGTGTTACATGTTATTTCTACATAGAACTGCAGTGTAGGGTGTATTACTATTGACAATTTGAGGAAATAAAGATGGTTATGTAGTTTTAATTTTGGAGGAAAATGGAGTAGAAGTAGAGAAGCGCATAAGATAATAATAAATTTTCAACTATAGGACAAGCTAGAGAAAATCCCATGCGAGGTTGGGATTAGTAACTATGGGATAGTATAGGATCCTGTAAGAAAATCGTTTGAGATATCGTCCGCAGATCTGATACTTTTATCCTATAGATTTTACATGTAGGATCCTATACATTTCGAGTGACTGGGTAAACACTAAACCTGCCAGGCCCTGTTTATTGACGATGGTCCAGAAGTTACACACAACTTCTGTGTTTAGAAAAAACCGGGTTAATAACTACAAGTATCTTTATAGCATCTTAATATTAAATATTTGCTAAAAACATTAATATGCGCATATTTTAGAATGTACACCGGCTATACGGAATTCCCGGGCGAGCAGCATTGTCTGGACTTTTCTGTGGTAACACGTCAGTTTATACCAAATACGTCTGTATTTTCTGACTATATTTGTATGCATTCGTATTACAGTATAAGGACTGCGAATAAGCATACATTCAAACATATACTAAAGTCATAGGTATGTAGTTAATAGTTAGTAGATATTTATTGAGATGGAAAGATAGAAAGGGAATTTTGAATGTGTGGAAGGAAATGGTTTCTACTGAATATACACACATAAACAAAACGAGCACTGCACAGCCAGCAAATTGCTGGCTTAGCGAGGAAAATGTAAAAAGGATAGACAGTAAATAACAGATGTATGCAATAGCTAGCTGCACAACCCTAGTAAATGTGTAGACTAATGTACGGTAAAACGATTTTTTCATTTAATTTTGCTTTAAATTTTTTTAAATGATTCTCTCTTCTAATTTGAAAGAGTGCGTGGGCCGTCTTGGTTGTGGACGGCTGCCCGTGCAATGTCGCCGCCCTTGCTACTGTATAATGCTTTTAATTTTTTTAGAATAGTTTTCATAGTTTATTTAGTCAGCTATTGCTGGCTCAGCAAATAAAAAAAGCTCGCTTTTTGAATCTCAAATCCGCAAAAAAATGTAAAAAAGTTTTTTTAATAATTTCGAGTTATTAAGACTTTTTAACATCCTTTTTTCATTTGAGCAACATTATTTTCATTCAAAAAAAAAGAGAAAAAAAAGAAAAAGCGCAAAACAGTATAACGCTTTAATTTTTTTTTAATTTAAAAAAAATAATTTTAATAATTTATTTAGCCAGTTATTGTTGGCTCAGCCAATAAAAAAAGCGCGCGAATATTTGAATCTTACCATCACGGAGACGGAGACGAAGACGGAGACGGAGACTATCCACTCTTTCAACTTAGAAGAGAGGATATATGGTATATGTATATACAGCAAGCAAGTCGAGAAGAAGAGCTGAACTGAAACTCTCTAACTCTAACTCTGTTGCAGAAGAGAGCTTTTCCAGTTCCAGCTTGCTGTGTTTCTCGGCTTGCTTACTTCCTAGCTTGCTGTATATACCACCGGCTTGCTTCGCTATATAGTGAAATAGCATCGTACATAGCGGCTTGCTTTACAGTGACTGAAATGAGCGCGCGAATATTTGATTCTTACGACCACTTTCACTATCACTATCACTATCCACTTCTTCAAATTAGAAGAGAGGATAAGTTATCACCAATGCTTCAGAGGTGAGATTTTAGATTCTACAATGAGACTTATGATGCTTCTTCCAGTTCCTAGTATTAAGAATCCCCAAGTTCACTTTTATTTCTTAAATGATTGCTATTATATATTGTATACTATGTACGGAAAAGCATTACTCCATGTAACTCCGGAAGTAATTATATAAATCCAGAATCAAGTACAATGTCTCATTTAAATCGTTGTGATATCCTTAATTTAAACTTTGGTTTTGATAGACGGGTTTTCAAAATTTTGAATGGTAACTTCAAACACACCACAGTACTTACCAGACCATACCTGTAAAGTTGCAGTCCTAAAGTGACGGGTCTTCGGACTGACACATCTTCTTTCGTATTCCCGGCATAGTATTTCTCCTTCTTAGCAAAATCCTTACCTGCACGCTCGTTCTGCTCCTGGAGACTTCGTTTCCAGTAAACCGGAATCCCAGTGGTCTTGAAATTTTGAACGTACTTATTGAACGCCACTAAAATTTTAACAAATTTTAACAAATTCCATTAACCATAAGAAGCTCAAGGTTTGACCCACATTTAAATTGTAGTGACTAATAGTAAAATGCAGCTTTATATATTGCTGAAAAAGCATTTAGACTATTATACCCGCTAGCTTAGGGAAATATTTGCTAACACTTATTCCCACTGATCCAGGATCAAGTGAATCTTTAGAGTACACAAATATCTTCTGACCGTGTTTATCCGTCATGAATTTCGAACCAATGAGGTTGACAACTTGATCGTTGACAAAGCATAAGGCTTCCATCCGATCGGATGATCCGCGGATATCCGAAATTTCGGATCGGATACACTACTTATCCGATCCAAACACAATCCGATCGGATCGGATACGTACCCTTATCCGGTCATCGGATTCGGTTCGGATCGGATTTGGAAACGACTTGATCCGATCGGTTCGGATCACAAATAATAAATATCGGATAATCCGATGGATATCCGAAAATCAAATTTTTAGCGCGTTCGAGCGACCAATAAGAGCGAAGTGTGCAACAAATATTTGTCCAACGAGTAACTGTGCCGCTTTTTACGTGTTTTCTTATTAATTCCGTGCATCAAATTTACAGCGGTGTTTCTAATATTTTTCTTCAGTTTGTAATGTATGCAAAAATGATTAATATTTTGATGTAGTAAAAAGCTAATGCTTTTTTAGTGAAAATTCCTAATACGTTTTTCCCTTATCATCCAATGGTATCAATTCGGATAATTTCGGCTATCCGCGGATCGGAACGGATAGCAGCACTTATCAGAACCGAACTTTTCAGATCGGATACGGATGAATAAAATTTTTATCCTATCCGTTACGGTCGGATCGGATAATAAGAACATTTATCCGAAAATTTCGGTTCGGATCGGATTCGGATCGGATATTCGATTTATCCGGTCGGATAGAAGCCTTAACAAAGCATTCCATCTCCCGTTTTACCACTCCTTTAGAGCGCTGCTCAAAGTTACAGTCAATGTTAGTAATTAAACATAAATATTTAACAGTATATAGCTGCTCCCTTTAATTTATTTGATTATTCTGTCTGACACAAACGGGTAGCTCAAGTTTATAGTCCTTACACCAGGCCGTTGGAAACCGTAGGTCCTCGTCCTGGAGGCAATGGCTTTGCTAACGCTATTGTTCAAAGAATTTAGCAACGGTAAAACCGCATAAGTGTATAAAACGCCCCCGATTTCATAGTGGGAATTTGCAAGCTCCTCAAATGTAGATGGCGGCTGTGTAAACGTACTTAAGATGCCTAGAAGTTTATTCAATTAACAGTGAAATCGCTGCAGAGCCATCTACCTTGGGCCTCATGAAATCATCCCATTCCCCATGACCAAAGTTTCCTTTTTCTGAAGCCAAGTCTGGTTCAGAAAAGAAGGTGGAATTGTAAGTTGTAGTAATCGTCGAGTTCGAAAAAAAATTCGATAAAACTAAGCTGTCCCACACGTGGTCGGATATATTCCCTCGGGAGATATTCCCTCCGGAGACAACCCCTCTGACATAATCCCTCCGTAGATAATCCCTCCAAATATGGAGATAATCCCTCTGTTTGAAACAACAAGGAATTTTCCATGGCAACGCTATGTAGTCAATAAATAAAATCAACGCTGGATTAATAATAAATTACATTTAGTTCGATTATAAACTACAGTGAATATCGCAAATAGCAGTAGCTTTTATTTAGGCTCAGGGGTTAGGTTAATGGTCAGGTTTACATTTTCCGGAGTAATCAAACGGGAAAGGAAATTAAAGCATTTGCAATTTACAGCGATTTATTTGTACATTATATGCTATCAAGATCACAAACAATTAATTTTAAGGTAGTCGTATAAAAACATTGAAACATGATTGCTGAGTCAGTCAATCGTAGAACTCTCACTCCTGAAGAAAGTCGTGAAGTCAATCCTGAATAGCTTCGAGGAATTCCGAATGGTTTGTCTCACTTTGAAACAGAGCAAGTAGGAAAAACAATGTTTTCGAATACAATCGGGATCAGGTAGAAGTTTACTACTGACTGACCGAGTCTCATTCATTTTGAACTATAGAGCATTGCAGTTTATTTACTAAAGCAAGTCAATGTAATTAGCGAAATAAGAATACACGTAGTTTTTTATTGTTTTTGTTATGATTTGGGTGCAACGAATTAGGAATCACAGTTACTATGGCAACTGCAATATAAGTTGCAGTGACTCCTGCTGTCGTACAACCAACCCATGCGACGGAGGGATAATCTCCAACTACCGGAGGGAATATATCCGGAGGGATTATCACCGGAGGGATTATGTACGGAGGGAAAATGTCGGAGGGCTTATCTCCATACTCCGTCCCACAACCTTCTTTTTGTTCTCCGGCTGTGAAGCTGCACATCTGGAACAAACGATATACGTCACAGCTTCTGCAAAATCATGTGTATTCTCAAACCAAAGCTCTCGTATTTTGTCAACTTCCTCAACCTCAACAGCGTGTTTATCTAATTGACCTCAAGCAATAAATATTTTTATATTTTTAGTGAGATCTGCTGTTAGGATCATCATGTAGAGAAACTTTTTAGTAGAGGAAATACAACCAGCGAGAGCTAACGACTGCTCGTGGAGATTTTTAACGTTGTAGAAATGAAAGATATAAAAAGCTGTTTGGGGAGAGCCCTGAAGTTATGACAGATTTAGAGCCCTCTACTCTAAAGGTTTATATTCAATGTAAACATGGACTTGTGTCCAGAAATCGACTACCAAGTAAAAATCTGCAATTAACTGCTTCTGCATGTTATTATTTATTTATTGTTATATAATCCTGAAACACGGAGGTCCAAACTAACCCTATTTGAAATTATTACGTTTTTGGTGCTCCCTTTACGGTTAAATTGATTACAAGTGAACACAATGACTGGCATTTGAATGAATCTACTTCCAAGAATAGAATACTGGGTAAAAGTCCACAGCAGAACATGAACCACAAAGTTATTATTTATTTTCAGGAAAATTGATTACCCATTGAAATTACAATGTATAAATAGGAATAATGTAATGGAACTCGGCTTTGAGACTCAAATAAGCTATAATCAGAAATATATATACAAATACTATATGTACCTATATTTACAAATAACAC
This sequence comes from Allacma fusca, assembly GCA_947179485.1. NCBI lineage: Eukaryota > Metazoa > Arthropoda > Collembola > Symphypleona > Sminthuridae > Allacma > Allacma fusca. The sequence goes on from OX359246.1 coordinate 28,427,847, forward strand.
TATACAGTAAGGACATGTGGAACGTGTGTACACTATGCACACACTATCTTTACATCTTTGTATAATTATGCAAAAATAATTTCCCATGGAGTTTGATAAGCAGGTGGTTTGTTTGGAACATTCCATAGACACTGTGTATATGTATGTCGACTAGGCATGAGCGTATCGTTCAATTTTAAAATATCGTTAATATCGGTATCGTTAACAAGAAAAATCACGATACAGATATCCATGAACGATATGTCGGTATTTGAATAAATTTAAAATAATTTTGATGAAACTCTATCAGATTTAAAGTAGCTTTGCAGAATATTCTATATTTGTAATTTATTCTCCTTAAAACAGCCTGTAAAATCAAATTCCTTGAAAGATTGATCTTTAAGACATGTAATACTTCACTTATGACATGCCCTGGATTTTTTCATATTAGGATCTGGAGAGCTTGTAAACGGTGGATCGTTTGAACTTCAATAATTATTTAAGTAACATTATTCCGTTCAATTCAAACTGAACTAATCGGTTCAGTTTCGTCTTGAATTGAATCGAAATTTTCCGAATCAGAATTGAATTGATCCGAGCACTATAGGCCAGCTCAAGCAAACTAAGTTTTAAAATGCTTGTTTACTACAAATAAGCATTTTATTTTGTTTTTTTTTGTATTACTACAGTTCTAACTTCGAATTCGGACAAGTATTTTTAAAATGCTCGAGTTTTATCCGTTTTGCACAGACGTTTTCAATGACATTTGTAACGTTTCACATTCCTTGATAGCTTTACTTAAAAAACAAGTAGTAAGAGGGGCACAGGGTGGCATTTTTGAAAATTAAACTTCCTATGTACGATATTAAAATTAACCGATATATCGCTTTAAAATTGCGAGAAATATCGTGACATATCGTTGCTTAAAAATGTACGATATGGACCGATATATCATATCGTTATATCGTTCCGCTCATGCCTAATGTCGACACACGCAGTGCGCTAAAAGATATTGGAAACCGTTGTCATTTGTATTGGCAATAAGTACCTTGGATTTTTAATCAATCAGCCTCCTTTTGAAATCCATAACAAACTTCAGTTTGAGTCGTGTTATTGAATCTTGTGATCGCTAATACTGTGCTTACTGACGAAAGTTTTCTACTCACTATAGGAGAGTTGAATACTGAGAGTAAAAGGTCTAGATGCATTCTCGGTTAATCAAAAATCGAAAATTTTCATTAAGAGTAAAATGTACAATGTGCATGCGCATATTAAAAGATACGCACGTAGATTGTTTTGATTGAAACTGCATGTCGATCATTTTGCTTTTAATCCAGAGCGCATCCAGGTCGTTTTGCCTCTTCACTGACGATATGACAGAAGGGTTCCTTATCGTTTGTTTATGAACTACAGATATATACGAGGGGAATATGTACACGGATTTATAATCTACTGCTATGTACTTTACGTTATTTCTCACCTATTTTTTTTGCTTTAAATTCTGGTCATTTACATTTGTACATTATCGCTCCAATTCCTACCTTAATTCCAGAGTGAAGTCTTGACCCAGGGAAATCGGTTGAGCCGTTCACTCTAACATTTATGTTTGAATATCAGTTCATTTTGGGAGCGACAGCTGACAAGAGCAGGCAAAGGGGACTTCAAATAAAGAATTTTCTCTCAATATTTAGAAAACGAAAATTCAATGGCGTTCCAGGAGCGTGAGGTCTGTTGCTGTGGGACTAGAGTGTGGACTTTAGTAATTGGATGGATTGAAATTGTAAGTTTATTTTATATCTACTGCGGATACAATATTCTGAAAGCAAAGAAATTCTATGAATATGAGCATTGCTGTAAATTACATATATGTATTTATGTATATTCCGAATACCTGAGAAATGAGCTATTGACATGGATTGAGAATGTAGTAGTTTATAGAAAATATATTCTTATAAATGTTTTATTTACATATTTTGACGGGATGCATTAGATTTTGAGCACCATCATGCTCTTTATGACGATGGTTTCGTTGGTAGTTCTCTCGACCTCGGCAATGAACCCGTCCCAATATGGATACATTTCAAATGGCCAACGCCTTGCTTCTTGTGAGTCACATTTACAGAGTTATGCATCTTTGAATAATTGTAAGAACGAAATGAGAACAAACCCTGACGTTGCTATCTTGAAACATTTATGATTTAGGAAATTATTATGAAGCAAAACTGTGAACTAATACTTGGTATTTAACTGACATTACGTAAACGTTGCGTTGTTGGAGGTGAATATTGAAATGTAATTATTATTTTATCTTGTTATGCTAATACTACAGATTGTATACTTCCTTTTTTATCCTACCTTTCTAGATAAACCATTAATAGTAGCAGAGGTTATTGTGACGATACTATACGCACTAAATGTCTTCATGAACGTCGTTTTGTTACGTGGAACTTACAAAGTAAGATTAACATTTCAGGAATATCCTTCTTTCTTCATTTTTATTATACTTTATATTAAGCTCAAGATTTTGCTTTTATGGGCTGACTGAATTTATGGGAAACAATTGAAGTGAATATTTGATTTCATGTTGGTATGGTAATGATTCCAGAAAAATCCCCACCAGATAAATGCTTGGCTGATCTTTACCTTGATTTTTACAATTATCGCTGCTGTGATGATGTTTGCTCTATTATTTATTATTCCCTTGGGACAAGCTCCCGCGGTAGTCTTCTCAACTTGTGTCATGGTTGCAGTTGAGGGTTTCTTTATATGGGTTGTCGGAATCCACAAGGCAGAAATTGAAGCTTCGACGGGAGTTACGATCACCTACAAAGTTTAGGATAATCTTTGAGCAACTGCTGAAATTACGTACGAATTTTTTAGCACTTTTTTTGTGAAATTTAATCCCCGCTCTTAATTCTTTTAGAGATTTAATTTTACGTTGTCTCTCGTAGTGAATTTGAAATGCACTTGTTTAGGAGTTGTAGAATGTTAATATAATTATAAGTCTAGTTTCAATGCTCCCGTTTAATGTTTTATGTTAATTTCACTTGGCAACTCCAATCAGTAATTACCAATGATTGATATTGTTAAATATGTTTTGATATTTGATTATAATATTTATATACGTACTGTCAGGTCTGTGAAAGCTGAAATAAGAGATCAAGTTAATAAATATTATATGCATGAACTTTGAAATATAATACAAACAAGAGTCTCGAGATTAATTTTGTAATTTCAGCATTCATTAATGCGTAATTCTTGTAACTGCCTCATAAATCCACAAGGTTAATTCCCCACCAGAGTCTGTCTCAACTGATGCTTACAGTGGTACAACTTGAGAATGTATTTTGTAATACAAGATTATTGATGCTGCTTTTCCTATAAATCTATGCAGTTACATGTAGAGCTAACTGCACCCACCTTGCTAATCCCTGTTTATTGTCGATGGTCCAAAAGTTACATACAACATCCGCGTGTAGAAAAAACCGAGTTAATTACTACAAGTATCTTTACAGCATCTTAATAGTAAGTATTTGCTAACATAATTAATATGCACATATTTTAGAATGTACACTGACTATACGAGATTCCTGGGCGAGCAGCACTGTCCGGGTCTTTTCTCTGGTATTAACATGTCAGTTTTTAGTAAATACGTCTGCAATGTCTGGCAATATTTGTATACATTCAAATTAGAGTATATGGACTGGGAATAAGCATACATACATATGTATATAAGGGTCATTATGTAGATAATAAATATTTAGAGAGATGGAAAGATACAGAGTGAATCTTCTGAATATAAACACATGAATAAAATAAGTTATCGTCAATGCTTCAGAGATGAGATTTTAGATTCTACAATCAGACTTCCAATTCTTCCAGTTACTAGTATTAAGTATCCCAAAGTTCACTTTTATTTCTTAAATGGCTCCTATATATTGTATACTACGTAGAAAAAAGTATTACTCCATGTAACTCCGCCAATACCTCATTCAAATCGTCGAGGTAACCTTAATTTAAATTTTGATTTTGATAGACGGGTTTTCAATATTTTGAATGGTGTTTTGTTTAAACACTGAAATTCTTGACCTTTTCGGCAAGCAAAGGTGCTCCAAAGGCAGAGGATACAATTTTGAATCACGGGTACTCCAATTATAATACAATCTTTACAAATATTTTTGAGGAAGCCAAATTTTTTAAAAACTACTTCTAGTACGAAACACATCACGGCAATTACCAGACCATACCTGTAAACATGCAGTCCTAAAGTGACGGGTCTTCGGACTGACGCGTCTTCTTTCGTATTCCCGGCATATTGTTTCTCCTTCTTAGCAAAATTCTTACCTGTACGCTCGTTCTGCTCCTGGAGACTTCGTCTCCAGTAATCCGGAATCCCAGCAGTCTTGAAATTTTGAACGTACGTATTGAACGCCACTGGAATCAAAAATTTTTTTTATTAATCTTAAGAAGCTCATGATTTGATCTTCAGTTAAATTGCAGTTAATAATAGCAAAATACATATTTATATGTTGTTTCGCAACTGAAAAAGCATTTAAACTATTATACCGGCTAGCTGAGGGAAATATTTGCTAACACTTATTCCCACTGATCCAGGATCAAGTGAATCTTTGGAGTACATAAACATCTTCTGACCACGCTTATCCGTCATGAATTTCGAACCAATGAGGTTGACAACTTGATCGTTGACAAAGCACGCCATCTCCCGTTTCACGACTCCTTTATAGCACTGTTCAAAATTATAGCCAGTGTTAAATTTAGTATTTAGTAATTAAACATATGTAATTATTTAACATATAACTTTAATTTATTTGATTATTCTGTCTGAAACAAGCTGGTATCTCAAATTTGTTTATCAGTCCTTACACCGGGCTGCTGGAAACCGTAGGCCCTCGTCCTGGAGGCAATGGCTTTGCTAACGCTATTGTTCATACTATTTAGCAACGGTGAAACCGCATATGTGTATAACACAGCCCCGATTTCATAGTGGGAATTTGCAAGCTCCTCGAATGTAGATGGCGGCTGAATGTACTGTGGTTTGACAGCAGCTGAAATCATTTTGCATTTGTACGAGGAAACAATAGCAATAAGAGCTAAAAACCAAATACTGATCACAAAACGGGCTGAGTCAAGGCGGTTGGCTTTGACGAAATTAACGGACGTAAATGCAGTTTGGTCAATAACTGGATTGAGCAGTGTTAGAAAACTGTGATAATGTACATGAGTGTCCATAGATTTCTTTGAATATAAGCATTTGGGTGAATCTGAATTATATCGGCCATAACTATAAACAATAACGAGTTGAACAATACTGAAAATAGCAAAGAAGCTGATAACAAATCCCGCCCAAACGGATTTACTGAAGGGCTCGACGAATTTCGAGAGGGAATTGAAGGTGGCCTTCCTGGGCAAAGCCGTAATAAAACGAACTTTGGAACCATACATCAAAAAACCAGTAGTGTAAACGTACTTGAGATGTCTAGGCGTGTATTTAATTAACATTGAAATTGCTGCAGAGCCATCTACCATGGGCAGCATGAAATCATCCCATTCCCCATGAGCAAAGTTTCCTTGTTCTGAAGAAAAGCTTGGTTTCAAAATGAAGGTGGAGTTGTAGTAATCGCCGAGTTCGAAAAGAAATACAATGAAACCAATTTGACCCACATTCTTCTTCTTGTGATCCGACTGTGAAGCTGTACATCTGGCACAAACGATACACGTCATAGCTTCTCCTGCAAAATCTGGTTTATTCCCAAACCAAAGCTCTCGTATTTTGTCAACTTCCTCAACCTCAAAAGCGTGTTTATTTACTTGACCTCTAGCAATAAATATTTTTATATTTTTAGTGGGATCTCCTGTTAGGATCAGCACGTAGAGAAACTTTTTAGTAGAGGAAATAAATTTAGCGAGGGCTTGGACATTTTGAACGTTGTAGAAACGAAAGATATAAAAGGCAGTTTGGTGGGAGCCTTGAATTCCAAGGATTTGTGAAGCCATTTTGGAACTCATAGTTTCATTAATTGCAAATTCTGAAATAATGATTGTACACCTGGAGCTAAATTTGAATGGAAGGGACCTCAATTTTATTCGTTTAATACTGTTTCGAAATGTTATTAATGTTGAAGAACTTGTTATATAACTGATGTCATGGTGTTTTATGGTTAGCTGAGAGGCTTGTGTACCTTCGTAAAGCAATATATCAAAGTATAAACAATGCTGCAAAGTTATGGATTTAAGGATGGACACGATGCTTTCGAGGGATGATTTTGTGGCCGGGAATCCCAAGGTAAGTATAAGAAAATAAACTTTTAGTGACGCCATTGAGATTTTCGGTTATTACTCTTTGGTGGAATAAAGGTATACTTCCTCAAAGCAATCGTTTTTACAAATACAACAGCAACCGTTTTTGGACTTATTGAATTTCAGGATTCTACAAAATTACGTAGTGCACATAAATTGTGCACGACAGAATACAATTCACGAACACACGCGTTTACATTCGTTTCTTCTAGTATTGTTTAAAATTGTGATTTTGAATTGAATTACAAGGATATAGACTGAAAAGCAATCTCCATCAGTAGTTGTTTTTGTTTACACAATGACGTGTCAGACAATCACGATTGCTTTATTGTTCTTTTGTCATTATGAGCATGTGTCTTGAATTCCAACTTAAAACGTGAAATTGAGCCATGAAATGCAAAGCCCTAAACGAATCCTTGCTAAACAATTGAAGGATTTAAGGTCCTAATTTTACGATTAAATTCATTTCATGTTAACATAATGACTAGAATTTGAATAGATTTATGGAATACATTACAAGGTAAGAATCTGTTTCGAACTAACAATTTTCTCAAATTTATTGTTTGTTGGATGGAAATTCGAGTGTCCATGGAAATAATAGTTTACAATTTAATTTCGCTATCGGGAATAATGAATTGGAGCTAATCTTTCAGCTTAAAAAACAACAGCTGAGCGATATTATTTATGAGGAAGGGAAACGAGTCACGGAGGTAATTATACGAATAACAACTGAAATGTATACCTATGAGTAACCGGTATGGTAAGGCGAATATGCTAGCAATCACTAATACAATATTTGGCCGAGCCATAAACTATATTTCCCTCCGCCCGCGTCACAAGACTTACTCAAGTCAACAGCAGCACTGACTGACAGCTGATACGCAGTGCGTGCAGTCAGTTCAGTCATAAAGCAAGCTATATGTAATGCAATGGGAGAGCGCGCTACAGCTAATGAGCTGGCTGACGGCTACAGCTGACCGCTCTCGCTCTCCGCTCCGCCGGCTGCGCATCCTTTCTCTCTCCCATATACACGTTGCATATATAGCACGCTGCTCTCCCATTGCTTTACATATAGTATGCTGTACATGCAACGTGTGTATTGGAGAGGAGAGCACTCACAATCAGAGCGCTTCAGCCAGCTGCAGCTGGTGAGCTAACGCTAGGGCGGACGGAACGCCCCGATGTTTTCGGGACGGGAACGGGACAGTTTCGGGACAAACATTTGGTTTCCATGTTATCTCAGGACGGAATCGCGGCGAGCTTTTTTGGTCCGAAGATTTCGGAAACGGACGGAATTGTCTGCGAGACCCAAACATTGTCCCAAGTAGAAATCCTAGCTGACGTTCCGCGTCCTCTCCCATACACACTACACACGTTGCATGCCATTAATGCAAGTTGGCGCATTGTAATGCTATTACGAAACCGTAATACAACGCTGGGTAACGGTCGAATTATTACACAAGCTACAAGAAAATTTAATATTCGACTGTTCTGACAGGCAGAGCCGCTCGAGAAGCATTATTTATTCTCCGGTTTACCTCAAATTATGGTGACTGCCCATTTGTATTAAAGCGAAGGCAGTTTCCTATTAGGGGCCATTCAAGTAATTCATAACGCAAAATTGGCCAAATTTTCACCCCCACCCACATGGTGTAACGTTAGGGTAACGCTGACTAAACTACCACCTACCCGACATAACGCGTTACATGTTTTTTAATGCTGCTTTAGCAAATACATGAGATTAAATCCTGTTTAAAGACTACGATTTATCCGGTAACACTAGGTTTATTCAATTTGTGGCTTCAGCCTCACATTCAACAAATGGACTTTTTAACCAGTCAGGAATACTTTCAATAACTTCATCATCACTGTCTGCATACCCCTGTACAACACATTCAATAATGTCCTCAATGTGACTTGCTGATGCTTTGTGGCATGACTTCTTATGGGCGAGCATAGCCTTCTTTGAGCAAAAATAAACTTAACATACGCAACATGACCGTTCTTGTAATTTATCTTTCACCGATGGACAATAATAATCGAAAGGTAATACATGGCTGCTGTTGAACCTTGGTTCCAACTTTCGAAAGGCTAGCCGCTTAAACAAATCAAAGAAGGTACCTTCTTCAATTGTCCCTGGATTGCAACTGCGAAGCCCACAGCTTGATTTAATAAAGGCAACAGGACCAGGCATAAAAGAGCCACCCAAAAGTGTCTTCACATTGGTTTTCGGAGGAGAGCAGCAGCTAGTATTGTCACATTTTATTATCTGTAGCAAGTACTGAGATTGCGCACATGTTTGACAAGCCAATCTTCTGGTGGACGAGGTACCTCATTCAGCATACCAACGGTTTCGATATACATGGCAAGAACTTCAAAATTATCAATCATTGTGTTGTTCCAAATTTCCGATAAAACATTCCCCGCTTTATTGAAGTTTCTAATCTCGAGATCCTTATCAACAGTTTTCACTCCTTGTAAGTGAGATCCGAAACTGTCATGAGGTAGAACGACTCCGGAAAGATTTTTGGATAAGGTGGCCATTCTTCGCTCTACCGGATTATAAGCTGACTGTCCAGGTGCGTAGCAGGCAACAAACAAAGCATCAAAATTAAACTCTTTGAAATGGTTAACCATATTATAGAGGGTACCCTCAAATCTTGGATTTTCGTCTGGTCCGCCATCAGTGAGTATTAGTACGACTGGCTTAGGAGATCCCATGAATTGACTAGTTGTTTGGAAGTTACTTAGGGTAAAAAGTTCACGGAAATCAGCTGCGTGCGAGGCAGCACAGCTTTTGTCATGTTTTTCGGAACGAATAGCTATGTAGGTTGGCCCAGAATATCCGTTTCCACAATGAAGCAGCAATCCTGCATAAACCGACGGAATCAACTTGTGTCTCGTGCTTTTGGGGAAATCGTGATCCTGCAGTTTGATCTTATAATCGAGATGCATTAGAATTTGAGCCTGCTTGGTAGCAGCTGTTATTCCCAAGGGTACCCTTGCCTAGAAACACAATTGTATACTTTAATCTGAAAAACAAAATAATTACATTCGAAATATTGAATACATTTAAAATTACTTTGTCATCCAGACTTAAAGCAAAAACCGCATCTGGTCCCAAAACATCTGCGAGATTCATCAAGTACTTCACTGTGGCAGCGCAAAAGTGAGAGTCCATGTGTGCCGATCGAGCATCATTTGTAGCCTTTATTAACTTCACCGGGACCGTGGTTTTATGACGCTGCCCCTCGCGGGTATCTGACCTTCTTAGAAGCAACCTTAAATATACTGCAGACCGCAAAAGATTAAAACCTGAAAAACAAATAACTTTGTCAGGTCACTTCAACTTAAGTCAGGTACCTGATAAATAAATATATTTCTAGAAACTACAAAATTTTACAAAAATCTATTAGAGCCTTCTGCAGATCGTCTAGAGTACTACACGACCGCAACATGTCAGTCCAACGACGTTCATGGGCACTTGCAAATGGAGAAACAATATCCACAATCGTTTTAAGCAGCAACGGTTGCTTTTCTGTCAATGAGGGCTGTCCTCGGGTACCCGGGTGTTCACCCACTTTGGCAATTATTCTATCATAAACGTCCGGTTCAGATTCCTTTAGGCTCTTTAAAGCTTGTTTACGCTTCTCTCGAAATCGCTGTTGTCTTAGCTGGGTAAGCTGAAGCTTTTTAAGGTGGATCTCCTCTTTCTTTATACAATCCACACCCTCCGATAGTTGTTTTATTTGCTCATCGGTTGCCATCCCCGCCGACTTTACAGCTTTAAGTCCGATGACTTTGGTATTTAACGAATCAATCTTTTTCCTGATCTCGTCTTGCACCTTGGTCTCACAAACTTTTGGTCGCTTTGCATCACCTTTACGAAGAAAAAGAGGAAATTTAGTTTGTGGGTACCCACTAATACATACATTTTCAGTTTTAAAGAGATCCTAAATAAACATAGTTACATGATTCAGCTTCAGGCGCATTCTCTGCTGCTACCGATGTGACTTGTTTGGATTCTCCAGTGCTTGGTACTAAATTTAATACAATTTTTGATACCTTACTTGGTTACCTTACCTTCAAAGGCACCTTTGGATTACCAAAGAAGTCATAAACCGATTTCTGGTGTCTTTTGAACTTTGAATTTAGTTCCTCGATCTTTGATTTGATTAGATTTGCATCGAACTTGTTGGCATTCCAAAATTTATCGATTTCTAATTTTCTCAGCTGACCTATATATTCATAAAAGCTTAACTTATTTTGGGTACCCAAATCTCATTTCAGTCAATATAAGTTCAAACGATTGTAGTTTATTACTAGAACTGATTTTAGTTTACCTGTGACACCACTATCCACTTTAAGCCAAATGTCGAACAATGATTCGTACAAAACTCTTTCTGCCTTCATTTTGGGGGAAATGGAATAAGCCATTATTGACTATTATTTAAGAATAAATTGTTCACGTTCCGCATGCTTCGATGAAAAATGCTGGTGGTGCTAAATGAATTCCATGAATGGAATAACAATCGGCTATGACTAACACTCATGGACGATTTAATGTGGGTACCCACAGATGGAGCTTGCTGCAACCACAGATTTTTAAGTCTGAATTACAAATTATTGAGCGTGTTAAAAGGACTTTTGACGTCTAACTGAGAGCACTGCTTTGACAACTTCCGTCCAGACGCATTTCTCAACAATCATTCCACAATTAAATTCCAAGTCATTTAATTTAATAATTTTAAAACGATTTGTATTTAATTAATTAATTCAATTAACAATTAACCAAAATATTGTTACAAAAATTGTACACGTTGTAAAAGGATGCACCTAATGAAATTGTACAAAATGAAATAATGAATAATTATTATAAATTAACTTCTGGAGACCATTCGCAGCGTAAATCTTTCTCCGCAATTTCCTCAAACGATCCTCGGGTACCCGAGGATCAAAGGGAATTGGACATGATATGCTTCCATCATTTGCATGATAAAGACTAGCACAGGTCCAGCAAAATTTACCAAAATGTATAAACGCAAAAATGGTTTGAACTTCGTTTCTGGTCAACTCATTCACGTTCCATGTTCAGGACTTTAACAGTTCATACATTTGCTGTCAATGTTAACCATAATCCCATTCCTCACTCTGGGGTACCCCAAAAGTGGGTCTTGTGGCAAGTCAGCAAACACATTGTTTAACCCTTCGATGACAGTACCTTGAACATTAACCAATTCCGTTAGACCTTTCACTTCCTCTTGAAGTCTTTCATTTTGAAGAGTCAATTTGGCCATTTTAGCTGTGATTTCGTCGACTTCATCATCATCCCTTACATCCAAATACAAAGGTACTTCAGAATTTATGGGTACCCCGTGTCTGCATACCGGACATCTAATATAAAACAAAATGTTGTCGTATTAAAATAACAACCCGAAGAATAGAACCCGTTAAACAAAAATAAGTAAATTACACGCAGTAATTTACACTTAATTATTGCAACTTAAAAATAGTATTATTGATAACACCGTTTAGAGTAGTGATCGGACTGGTTCAGTTGGATTTAAAAAAATCAATTCATGTCAGGTAGTGTCGGCCCATTTCAGTTCATAACCCAAAAATTGGCAGCTAGTAACAATTCACTGGTACTATCTGTGGGGGTTTACTAATTTCTGGGTTTATTTTTAAATAAAACTGCTGCTATTTTTACCTTCAAAAATAAGTAATTACGCCACAGTCACCTCAATCCCAATTACTCATTTACTAATGTTTTCCTTTATGGCTGAATTAAAAACAGATTTGAGAGAGGTCATAAAACAAGTATAAATAACCAAATAAAAAAGCCTACTTAGGAAAGCCAAGTCTCGTTTAATCTATAGAGTTTTAGGAATAGTCCAAGGAACTTGTCTCGTGTAAACTTAATCTCCCTTAGCCAAAACCAAGACTCAGACCTAATCTATATACCCTACCCCAACTCACCAAAGTAAAAAAAGCGATTATGTAGTTGATTCCTACGACAGGAGTTTTTAAATATATCCCTATATCTACATACTAATATAAAGCTCCAACTTCTAGGAGCAGTAGTTAACACCGTAATCTAAGTAAGTCAAAGAAATTTGAATAATATATACGTAAATAAACATATATTACATACATAAATCCCGAGATCATATTCCATAGTTCCCATAAAATATATTTAATTAAGTACGTAGACAGGAACAGAGGTCTCTGCGAAGGTATGTGTGGAATTTTAAAAAGAAATAAATCATTCATCTCTCTCTTTACACAAAAACACACCGTCAAGAGAAGAGAGTTCCATTCCAAAAGAAATAAATACAAGTTATCTAAATCTTAAATTTAACCCTCATTTAAATGCATGTGCAATTTTTTGATCTCAAATCTCAACCAAAACTCTTCCTCACTCCTTTCAGCCGGACGCTCTCCTCCCAGCCCCAACAGTCACTCTCTCATCCTTTCCCAATTCAATACATCCATATCATCCTGTCAAATATAAGGTTCCAAGGAACCCCCATTAAAATTCCTTCCTCTCCATTTCCATTCCGTAACTTCCTTCTCATTCATTCCCCACTGATATTCCGTCCATTCCGTAAACCCATCCAATACCTTTCCCCCCTTTTTGACACTTCCCCACGCCATCCAATATACTCCACACACACCAACTAAAAGTATCTTTATATCCAAATTTTCTAGGGATGAGCAAAAGAAAACCCAGAGTTGAATATTTTATTTAAAATACATATCCTATATTATGAAACTATTATATCTTCTAGTAATTGCATTCCAATTCCAGTGTTTCAAAAAATGTAATCAAGGGAAATGTAATTAATACTAAAATAACGAAAAATAATGGTAATAGGAACATTAACGAATCATTTGAATTGCAGTCCACATCCTGCGGTTCAATTCAATTCACGCGAGTGAACTGAACCGCCCTGTTCAATTCATCAAGAAGTAAACTGAGTTGAAATAAAATTGAACGGAACGGAATTGAATTAAATTGAAAATTTTGGTTCTAAACTGAATTGGTCCGACCACCAGTTTAGAGCCACAGCTTTTCTGACATTTTAAATTAATTTCAGTCTGCATTTAAACACCATTATAATAATTCACAAATCTTACCTTCTTGGGTCGGATTTCTCCCGTGGTAGCGATTCGGCATTTATACTTTCAATTGCTTGGAAAAATGAAGTCAGACAGAATTTATGAAGTAAATGTCCACAGCTTAAAGCTACAGCGTGATAATCCCTTCCTTGATCCCCCTCCGGGGTACCCCGAAGGGGTTCAAAACATGCTCCACAAGCAATAAATTGTGCCATTTAAAATTTCCAAATTAATAGACAAAATTCTATAAATGGTGCACAATACTTGAAATCTTTAAGGCGAATTTGGCTTTTCCCTGGACAAATGCTTTCAAGGATATATGTGCAAAATCGTATGAAAATCACGTTACGTGTGTCTATAAATAGGACCAACAACGCTTTGTAAACTTCGATGCTTTGAAAACGAGTCATTTAATTTTCAGAGGTAAGAAGGATCATCAAAACATTGCGTTACGTACCAAGGTGAATTACGACCCCCCGATGCACGTAACTAAGCATAACGTTAGCTTGTAAGGCCACCCACTACCCCTGCGTTATGAATTACTTGAACGGCCCCTTACAGTAAGCTTTGCTATGTCCATTAAAAAATCTCAATGACAAAGTTTTGAGGTAGTTAGTATTTATTTGCCAAAACCCGTTTTTTTTGCATGGTCAACTGTATGTTGCATTTTCCAGAAGTAAGTCAAAAGTAAATATAAAGGTAGTTGTAACGGACACGGCAGAGCAAGGCGAAATGATGGGCAAAGTTGAAGGAAAGTACACAAGCAATTGTGTACTTAAGAAAGTTTTGAAACGTGTAACGTTACATTTTTAATAAAAATAACATGTAATCAAATCTTCAGGAATATCTAACGAGTTCAATTTGAAAAACATTGTAACCAAGAATTTTATTATTACTACGGGTAAAGCCACTAGCCTGCGTCGTACTCTTTTTAAGAGAAACCCTGTAAACCACCGACGCAGGCGGTGGCTATACTGCTAGTCCTTATTATTAATGAGGAGTACCTGTCCGTTTATTTAAAGCTCCACGCGCTACTTTAAAAATAAGCGCGCAAGATTTAGGCATACAATAAGTTTCCACGACAGGGCTTGATTCGTATGTTGTTTAGCTTTTAATTTCTACACACACAACTACCATCTCTCCTCGAAATTATTATCACTGTCAAGCACAGGGTTTTTACTATTGTATAACTAAATATTAAGGTAATGGAGTATCAGGATTTTGTAATAGCAGCTATACTAATTCGAATTCGGGTTTCTTGCTCAGCCTTCAACACTACTTGGCTGGAATAATCTTCGAAGGAGAAGGACCAGGGTCTTTACGGGTACGCGTTTACTCCTTCCGTAGATAATACCCTTTCTATTAAGCAAGAATATTATGCGTTTGAGTAAAAAGCACAGTAGTTTTATAAAGGAGAATGCCCAAACTTGGCCAGCTTTATTAAAAACAAAGCGATGTTAATACAGAGAATGGATCTTTGGGAGAAAACGTGAATGTGTAGAATGGAAACCCTTCACCCTAATTTAATTGCATGTACAAAATATATATGTTATCGTCAAGTTTCCGGTAAGAGTTTCGCAGGTTCTAAGAGTTAATATTTAATATTCCAATGATCGCAAATGAGAATTGATATTATTGCCAACTTCTTTGACTCGCCATTCAAGAATCACAGGCCACTATGAATTATTGTATAATTTCAGTGTGTTTAATAGAAGTGCAATAAACTATATATTTCGAAATTTTAAAAAATTGCGAAAATTAGAACTCTAAATTTAGTTTGACTATATCTATCTGGCACCTAGAACAATTTTAATGGGGGTCGTATATTGACACCTATGGTTGTCGATGCATCTTTGATTCTTGCCATCACAGTCACGTACATGTCGACTATGTCCACTCGTTCAACTTAGAAGAGAGGATTTCATTAACGAGTGAACATAAAACTATACTTCAAAAAAACTATAATCATTGTTCAAAAAATATTATTTATGTTTAGAATGGTTTCGAGGCAGTAAGAATTATTTCACCGTCCAGGTCGGATAGTAATTTAATGGTGTCCCAATTTTCGAGACACAATCGGCGATGAATTTTATATGTGCTGGTACGAATCGGAAAATAATTTTTTTCCTCATGTCCCAATGTTCGGGACGGACAGAAACATTGTCCCCGTGGTTATTTGGGATTGGATGGGAACAATAAAATTTTCCCCGCGGGTAATCGGATTCGTAGCGGGACGAAATTTCTGTCCCCAATAAATGCTTTAGTTCCTTGATAAAATTGTCCTGGGTCATTACGAGTTCATTATCCTGTAATCTACTGATAGTGATTTTGATTTTTCAGAAATAATCTACAAAATAGCTTATTTAAACCTGCTGAATATTCTGGAGAATATTTTTGTAAAAGAACTACATTGTAATACTCTCAAGTACGCCCACAAATACAAAATACATTTTTTCAACCGTGGAACTGCAACCGATACAACTTTTTGTAAAGTGTAAATCAGTAAATCCGTTCTTTTTAAACCGTTCTCTAGGACAAAGCACACCGAGGCACTTTCAAGACCATACATGTAAAGCTGCAATGCTAAATTTATTGGTCTTCGAACTGAAAGATCTTCTTTCGTATTCTGGGCGTAGTATTTCTCCTTCTTGACACGTTTCTTTGCAAATTGCTTACCTGCAAGCTCATTCTGATCCTGGCGATTCCGATTCCAGTAATCAGAAATTCCATTATCTTTGAATATTTGAACGTGCTTATTGAAAGCCACTGCAAAATTAAAATGATTCCATGAATCATAAAATAATTCCTTCAATTAAATTTTAGTGAATAATTAAAAAACACATATTTATTTTTCTTTGCGTCGTAAATGCGACACAGTAGTTACACAAATATACCAGCAAGCCGAGGAAAATATTTGCTAACAGTTATTCCCAGTGGTCCAATATCAAATGAATCCTTGGAGTACATAAACATCTTCTGACCATAAATGTCCGTCATGAACTTCAAACCAATGAGGTTAACTAGTTGATCGCTGACAAAGCATGCCATGTCCCTTTTCACGACTCCTTTATAGCACTGTTGAAAAATATAATCACAATGCTTAGTTTTAATAATTATGTAAGCGTGTTAACCTGGAGATCGTTACTTTTAATTTTCCTGCTGCTTTATAATCTTTAGGAAAAAGCAAAACTCTGTGTAACTCTAGACTGTAACCCGGGTTTCAAATTTTGAATAATAGTTTACGGGTGTTTGGGGACTGCTAAAAACCTTCAATAAATTTTGATTAGGATGTCTCAACTTAATAGTTAATACTCGTTTTAAAGATATTTATTTGCTCTACAAGATAAAATCATCTGAACTGGCATGTGAAAATCCGGGTCTAAATACTCACTCTCATACTTCAAAACTGACTCAGGCGATCTCTCAGGATTATAATAATAATTATTATAGTCCTAGTAGATCGACTTATAATCTTTTAATATAATCTTATAATAATAATTATTATTGTTCTTGGATGAAGTTTAGAAATAAATTTCGAAATTATGTTGATAAAATAAAAAGTATCCTACCTAACGCTTCCTACAAAAACATCAACCATGTTTAGTTTTCCAAGATAAATAATCTCACACCTTGCCGACCCTCATGACTAATCACTGTCCTTTATGAAGGATTTAAAATCATTAAAAAAATTCAAATTCATTCTGGTTGAGCGTCGGAACTTTTAAAAATATCGGTTTTGGGAACCTTCTTGATTTTCAGAAAACTGCGATAACTCGCTCGCGATGTCGTATCTCAGTAATTAGTAACTAATTTAAAAGCTCATTAAATGTCATTCAGGCAAATCGAATAGCATCCTTTTGGCATGTATTTTCACGCAAGATTTTTTGAACAAAATGTAAAAAAATTCTCATCCAATAGAAATCATCTCCAACCTTGCCCACTAAAACTAACGGTCTTTTGTTTAAAAAACTATGCACATGGGGGTTATCCTTGTGGTGGTCCTGTCATAATGTCGGACATGACGTTTAGGTTTGTTCGGCTGGAAAGGAGTTAAGTCACAGTGTCATTGGCACTCTTTACCAGCTCTGCTACTTTTTTTACCAGCAATTCAATTTAAAACATTAAACCCAGAGAGCCAATCAAGCCACAAAGTGGCTTGTCTCTTACAATTAGTTGATTATTCTAACAGGTGTACTAAAGTGTGAGGATCAGTTCTTACGCCAGGTGTTTGGAAATCGTAGGCCTTCGTTCTGGATGCAAGGGCTTTACTCACACTATTGTTCAATCTACTTAGCCATGGTAGAACTGCAATATTATAAAAAACCGCACCAATTTCATAGTCCGAATATGCAAGCTCCTCGAATGTGGTTGGTGGCTGAATGTACAGTGGTTTGACTACTATTGAAATAACTTTGCATTTGTAATCGCAAACCATGGCAATGATGCCTAAAAACCAAAAAGACATCACCAAGCGGGCTGAGTCAGAGCGGATTGTTTTGGCAAAGTTTACGGACGCAAACGCACTTTGATCAATAACTGGATTAAGCAGAGCTAAGGCTGTGCGATAATACTTTTGTTTATGTAGATATGTCTTTGAGTTGAATGCCAAGCACAATTCTGAACTAGCACCATTGTATGAAAAGTAGCTATAGTGATTGATAAATTGCACAATACTTAACATAGCGACGAAGCTAATAATAAATCCGGCCCAAACCAATCTGCTGAAAGGCTCAATAAATCTTGAAAGGGAATTGAAGGATGCCTTCTTCGGCAGAGCTGTTATAAAGCGAATTTGGGAACCGTGAATAAAAAGACCAGTGATGTAAACATATTTGAGATGCTTTGGCGTGTATTTAATTAAACTGGAGATGGCTGCAGAGCCAAATACCATGGGCCTCATGAAACCATCCCATTCACCATTAGCAAAATTGTCTTTTTCTATAACGAGGCTCGGCTCTAAAACCAGGGTTGCGTTGAGGTAATCACTGATTTCGAAAAGAAATTTCTTCGAACTATAAGGTATGTCTTTTTTCCGTTCATGTTCTTCCTTATCATCAGTACATCTAGGACAAAGGATGCAGATCATATCTTCTCCTCGGAAATCCAATGTCTCGTCAAACCAAAACACCCGTAGTTTTTGAACTTCCTTGATTTCAATAGCGTATTTATCTACTTGACCTGAGACTGTAAACATTCGGAAACTTTCAGAGTAATCACTTGTAAGAATCAGCACATGAAGAAATTTTTTGGTAGAGGAAATAAAGTTAGCGAAAGAGGTTGACTCGTCATGGAGCTTTTTAACGTTGTGGAAGTGAAAGACATAAAATGTTGTTCGCTGTGAACCTTCAAATTTTAGGATTTTAGAAATCATTTTAGAATCCATAGTTTCATTAAGGGCAAATTGTGAAATAATTATTGTACAGCGTGGAAAGAATCTGAATGGACGGAGCCTTATTTTGCGTTTCATATCCCTTCGTATCGTTGTGAATGACGTTGAAGGGCTTACTAAAAAATGAATGTCATGGTGTATTCTGGTGGAAGCAGATGTTTGTTTCCTCTCATAAAGCACTATGTCAAAGTATGAACAGTGTCTCAAAGTTAAGGATTTGAAGTTGTTGAGGATGCTTGCGAAAGATGAATTTGCGGAATTTTTTATCGGAAATCCGAAGGAAAGTATAAGGAAACACATTTTTAATGAAGTCATTCCAGATTTTTGGGGAGTAACGATATTCTAATGAAATTTTATTATCAGCAACCTTTTCACGGATTAAACTTGCTTAATTGGAGCAATCGCTCTGACTAAGAGTTTTGTACATGTTTTCAAATTTTACAGAGTATCGTATTACAAAGGTATTGTGCACGACAGAGCGGCATTCAATGAAACACATGTGCAGATAACCATTCTTTTAGTATTACGTTAAATTTGTTGCATTATTCTTTATATGAATTATAAACGGTCTAGCGCAAAGACAGGCTTGAATAAAAGTTTGTCCTTATTTACACGATAGACAAAAAGAACTGCTTTCCTTTTGGTTGGTCATTATGTCCTCGTGCATTGAATTTAATTTTAGGGGATGTCCTTGAGGTTATTTATAATAAAACACTGGTGACCAGGCTGACGTAAGCTGTAGTTGTGACGGATTTAGCCTGTAGAACGATTTACTTTAGTGAATGTGAAAGTACTGAGCAGAATTTGAATAGAACTACGTCCAGGAATTGAATGCCGTGTAAAAACATGCCGCGAATTATTTCTCATTGTTATTATTTGTAATTAGGTAATTTGAATATCTATCGAAAACAATTTTGTAATTTAAATTCAGAACATCATGACGTAAACATAATTATCATCTTGAATGATATTTGCATAGCACTTGCCTCTCTACTCTCTATCTAAAGCTTCGCCTTTCACTCTCTTAGCTGTTATATGTGTGCTTTGACATTCATGTGTGATTATACTAGGCATATGTAGGCCATGAAAATTTATGTGCCATGTGATCATATGCCGGGCATATCACTTATCATCTCGGTTAATAGCTATATGATGGAAAGATAACATGAAGGCAACACTGAAAATCCTAGCTCAGTCAGGAGAGTGGGAGCACTTATCTAATGTCATAGCTGTGTAGATGAAATCGAAAGCATAGCCCAATTTCCCGAAATACGATAAACGACCCCGAACTTCGAAATGTAGCCCGCGTTGACGCTCATTACTGCTGAAGATGTTCTCGGGTTCAAGGTTATAAATTCCATAACACTAGCAAGCCCTTTCAAAATTCCGTAAATTATGTGCTAGATTAAATATTTCCTTTCGCCCCTTCTCCTCGTACCAGTAACTAAATAGCTCTCGCTGTGGTAGCTTCAATACTATGGCAATACAATTGTAAGCCGTTCAACCATTACCAATGTCAACTAATTTTTGTGGGTAGGGAGGAGGGAATTATTTGTTGGTGGCAAGAACATCATCTCATTGCTTCCGCTGAATTCAATTAAGGTTTCTCAATAAAACTCAACTCGACACGATGAACTCATTCTTTGTTCCTTTTGCATCTCCATTTGTATCTTGTCCGACCAGGTGTGGATTCTGTTGGGGGACAGTGAAGGTTAGTTTTGGTTAGGTTGGAAATTGGGGCCATGCCTATGATGGCCCCGAAGGGACCGTCGCAGTCACATTGGCACACATTTCCAGTCCTAAACTAAACTAATTGTAAGCTGAACGTCCGAAACGACGGGTTATGTTTCAACCTGGTCAACTCTCAATGAGGTCAATTATGATGCAGGGCTCGGAAACTTGGGGTAAATATAGTATTTAGGGGCCACTTATCGTAGTTCGAAAAGTTGCCTTTCCTTCCCGTGAATTCTCACCCACCAACGTGACATCCTTTTCTCGGGCCTATTGGTTTGTTGATAGTAACTTGGGCCACTTATCGTAGTTTCCCCTGTCATTCGACGTTCTAGGTTCTGCATTTGTAATAACAATAGCTTTCTTCAAGTGGAGGTCATCATTAGCTTTTTGGAGTGTGCGGATTTTTGTCGAGTTGTTGCGATATTGTTGTCCTAAGGTTTGAATTTTTACCTGTGGTTAATAACGCTTTGTTTAGTTCCACCAGACGCTAAGTCTACGGCCAGTCGATGTCCAGTGTCAATGGTCAAATTCTTCATCATACATACATTTGCTAGACTATCGAGTGAAATAAAATGACTTGCAAATGCACGATTGTTTCAATACCTTCTGGTGTGACACAATTATCAATTCGGATTCAAGTAAGGTGACAGCCAGTCGTGAATATATGATAATGCTACAGTCATAAGCAATGCCAATATAACGATGTACACTCCTGCCAGTCATACAATGAAAATATTCTGAGTACTTTCAAATGTTGACTTCCGAGTCCTTTTGAAATAAAAAAAACTTCTAAAAAAATTTTCTAAATACTCTTTTTACCTCTAATGATAGCATCGAAATTAATTTTTGGCTTTGTTTTACAATTGGTAACGTGTGAAGTGGAAATTCTGGAAAACGTTATATTATGTCCTGCTCCGACAACTACCTGAAAACCAGCGTTACGGAATGTTTCTAGGATCACATTATGGCTACCAGCGTATTTGCCTTTATAATGACTGCCGATACCAATGTGCTATTTGAAAATAACGTTGTTGCTTACTTGCATACATGGGCACCCTCACGAGGTATTGAGGGATGCCTTGCCCTCTCCCTCGTCCTCGCCTTCACAAACTGCGAGGGCGATGGCGAGTACACGTTGATTTTAGGCGCCCTCATGAACATGAGGGAGAGGGCCTATGAATAGGATGTGAACGAAAGAGGGAGAGGCAGAGTACACATGTAAGCCCTCATGACCTTCTCTTACCTTAATCGTTATGCGAAAATCATACATATATTGTTCTGTAGCAAGACCAACTTCATAACGTCTTAGGTACATGGTTTATGGGCCTGCGCAAAAATCCCAGTTTAAATTTTTAAAAGTAAAAGGTCCTCTTGTTGAGGTTAAAATTTCTCATATTAAACTCCAGAAAAAAACTTCATTTTAGGATGTCGGGGAGACATGGTCATTTGTAAACAAGGGCACCTAGGCTTTATGTTTGATAAATGCTGTTTTCAGACCCTACTATTGAATATTTCTGGTCTGAGGCATAGATGCACATCCTCATGAGGACAGAGTGCAGCACTCGCACTCACCTCACACTCAGTGTACTCACGAGTTTACTTTGAGGACGAGTGCATGTTGTTACAACCGTGCACTCATAATCATGAGCGCGAGTACATACCACAGATTTTTTTATTAATGAGTGCGAGGACGAGAACACAAAAATACACACTCATATTTTAAACAAATGCAATATTCTGCACTCCAGTGTAAAAAATGCAATTTAATGCTAGGTTTGTATATGTCGTATATATAATTTTGTACAATTACGCAAAATAGAAACGAAACAAAATCGTTCAGTGATTATGATTGAGAATTGCATCCGTTAATATTTCAGTCATAATAATCTTGTGTCAATCTTATGATTTAAAAAATGAATGAGAACAATAGTAAAAAAGCGAAAAACTGTTTTTAAAGCCATGCGGAGACTTGCTCAAATAAAAACAATCTAGGTTTAAAAGATCTGCAATTGAAAATATTTTGTGTTACCGTGATTTTCGCAAACTAAACCTTTACAAATAACAATTTGCAGCATTTAGCCTTTATCGTATTCGTAGCCATTGCAAGCATTTGTTGTTTACTCATGTGTGTTAATCATTTCAAACTAATCATTTTCTGGTCGTAAAAATATTCCAACCTGAAAAAGCGTTTTGAAAGTGATACATGTAGTTTTATTAACATAATAAAATTACATGTAAAAATAAAAACAGAACATAATTATTGGAATATATTGCAAATGGATAAGTCAGGTATGTATACATATATACATATCAAATGCACTCATGAGTGAGAGTGCGAGGATCAAATTATATTCTTCTGTCCTCATGAGGACGAGTGTGAGTGCAGACTTGACAATGTTTAACATATCAGTGTGAGGATGAGGGCTGTTCATTCAATTTGTACTGAGTGCAAGTGGAGTGCGAAAGAAAATGTGCATCTATGGTCTGAGGTTATGGAACCTATTTGTGACTAATCGTTATTAACCGGAGACGTAGAAAACAGCTTCGATCAATAATAGCCATTTTCTGAGCTACTGAATCGATAATAATGAAGAATTATTGTCAAAGGCCAACAAAAATGTCTTTTATAACAAAATATTGTAGTTTGACTACTGAATGTTTTCCATTTTGCCAACAATTAAAATATGAGGAAGATAGGCTCTTGTTACCGACGAATTAGAATTTTAAACTTTGTTTTTACGTTATTTTCAGGACAATATCGAAAAATCATAAATTTTTCAAGTTTTTTATACTTTTTAGAATTATGTCAACCACGAAGCCTAATATGTACCTGTACCCAAACACCTGGGTAAAACCTGCACCAATAAAGGGCACTATTTTGAATACAGTGCTTTATTTCAACAACAATGTTTTTAAAGTTTGTTTTGAACACTAGGTTGTAGGAAATTTTATAAACTTTCTAAGCTATCCAAAAATCTCGTACGTTCAGAACTGGGGGGAATGTCGACACATATTGAAGTTGTTATATTTTAACGAAGTGTCCGCGAAAAGTTATTTGAAGGCACAGGTATTGTAGGAAATTGTAAGGGGGTTATTTACGTGTAATATAAAATAACGAGGGCCCTCATGAGTGCGAGGGAGAGGGGTGTATTTTAAAAGTAGCCTCTCATGAGGGCGAGGACGAGGACAACCCGTAACGTGTCGCTCGATTGATGACGAGGGAGAGTGCGTGCAGGCTATATTCCACCCCTCGCACAAAGATGCCGAGGGGGAGAAAAATGCCCATCTATGCTTACTTGTAATTTCAATCTGAATTGTTATTAAATTTGGCGTCACTTTATTTTGGCCCTATCAATACGTAATGTTACTATTTGGGAGACGTTAATTCCTCTGGCTTGCCAACCATTTTTACACTTCTATATAACCAACAATTTATACTGGACTATCCACTAAAATATGAAGATATCTAGTCAGTATTTATAGTCTCTTAGGGGTTACACCAGAATTAAGATTTTCTTGTACGACCACCTTAGTTCCAAAAAACTGAAATTTCTTCCCTGTTTCCCTAGTTTTTTTGAATTAATACTTTACTCCCCATTTTGAGTAAAATCTAGTTTTATTTCTTGGCAAATTCTTAGTTACTGAGCTGATTACTTTAATTTTAAAATATTAATGCTAATTAATGTAAGCAGATTAATGTTATACAAGCAACAAATTCGAAAACAACAACTGTGTGAACTTTTGATTTCACAGAAATACGAAACATTATTAAAATAACATGCGTAATGTTAAAACTGGCATTTTGAGGTAAAAATGTTACAGGAATCGCATTCATAAGTTTCAGTGGTACTACCACCGGCTACAATATTAGGTGCGGATTTTGTTAAATTAGTCGTAAACTAACATGTTAGTGGAACGTATACCTACATGTACTGAAATGTACATATATCAGAAATTGCATTATCAATTATACATTAAGAAAAGATTTATAATTTATCAAATATGAAAACATATGTCCCTCAAAGGGGAGACTTAATGGGCATTTCAACTCAGGAGTAGGTAGATGAAGTGAGGACAGTTGTTATGACTACACGGGACATTTAATAATAGTAACGTATTCATTATCCTGCGATTTATAGTTTTTTACAGCGATTTTGTTTTTTAGTAATTCCTTCTGAAATTAGTTGTTTAAATGTACCAACTATTCTAAAAATTATGTTTGCAAAAGAACTGAATTGTAATAATTTGACGTACTCCCAAAAGTGCAACAAAAATTTTTTTACAAGTGGAACTCCAACCAAAATGACATTTTTAAAAATATACAACAGTAAATTACACTTGTTTACAACTTGTTCAAATACAAAGCACACCGAGGCACTTTTTACACCATATATATATAAAGCTGCAATGCTAAATTTACTGGTTCTCGGACTGAAAGTTCTTCTTTCGTATTCTCGTCATAGTATTTCTCCGTCTTGACATGATTCTTAGCAAATTGCTTACCTGCAAGCTCATTCTGATCCTGTCGATTCCGATTCCAGTAGTCATAAATCCCACTGTTTTTGAAATTTTCAATGTACTTATTGAACGCAACTGCAATATTATTCCATTAATCATTAGCAGTGCAATATTTATTGGTCTTAGATTTAATCATAGGAAATATTTAGAAAACAAATTTATAGTTTCATAAATGAAAAAGCAGTTACACTATTATACCAGCTAGCTGAGGAAAATATTTGCTAACACCTACTCCCATTGGTTCAATATCAAAAGAATCTTTGGAGTACATAAACATTTTCTGACCATAAATGTCCGTCATGAACTTCAAACCAATGAGATTAACAAGTTGATCGGTGACAAAGCATGCCATATCCCGTTTTACGACTCCTTTATAGCACTGTTGAAAAATATAGTCACAATGTTTAGTTTAATTACGTTTCGTTCCAACTTATAGTTGCCGCATTCAAATTTGCCAGCGTGCTACTATATAATTTATATGAAAAACTAAAACTAATTCCGAAATCGCCAAGCATAGAACCAAGATATTTGATAGACGTTTTTAAATAATAAGGTACTTAAGTGTTAAAATAGTTCTTACGCCAGGCGTGTGGAAAATGTACTCCGTCGTTCTGGTTTCAATGGCTTTGCTCACACTATTGTTCAATCTACTTAGCCAAGGTGCAACTGCAATGGTATATATAACGGCACCGATCTCATAGTGGGAATTTGCAAGCTCCTCAAATGTAGATGGTGGCTGGATGTACAGTGGTTTGACAATAATCGAAATAACTTTGCATTTGTATTCACAAACAATAGCAATGAGGGCTAAAAACCAAATAGATATCACCAAACGGGCTGAGTCAGAGCGGATGGTTCTGGCAAATTTAACAGACGCAAAAGCGCTTTGGTCAATAACTGGATTAAGCAGAGCGATAGACGTACGATAATACACAGTCGATTCTGAAGGAACGCGCTTGAATTGACCGTAGCTATAATGAGAAATCAGTTGAACAATACTGCACATGGCGAAGAAGCTAATAACAAATCCGGCCCAAACGGATTTGTTGAAAGGTTGTATAAATTTTGAAAGGGAATTAAAGGCGGCCTTCTTCGGCAGAGCTGTAACAAATCTCACTTTGGGACCGTGACTAAAAACGCCACTGATATAAACGTATTTGAGATGCCTTGGCGTGAATCTAACTAAAGTTGAAATTGCTGCCGAGCCATCTACCATGGGTTTCATATAATCATCCCATTTACCGTCACCCAAATTTTTTTTCTCGGCCCGAAGCCCGGTGCTAAAACCAGGGTTGCGTTGAGATTATCACTGATTTCAAAAAGAAGTTTCTTGGAACTGCTCGGTATATCTTTTCTTCGTTGATGATCTTCCTCATCAGCTGTACATCTAGGACAAACGATACAGATCATAGATTCTCCTTCGAAATCCAAGGTTTTTTCAAACCAAAACTCCCGTATTTTTTGAGCCGTGTCGACTTCAACAGCGTATTTATTTATTTGACCTGAGGCTAAAAACATCCGGAAACTTTCAGTGTAATCAGTTATAAGAATCAGTACATATATAAATCTTTTTATGTAGGAAATAAAACTAGCGATAGATTCGTCATGGAGACTTTTAACGCCGTAGAAGTTAAAGATATAAAATGCTGTTTGATGTGAACCTTGAAATCGAAGGATTTGGGAAGTCATTTTATATTCCATGGTTTGATTAAGTGCAAATTCTGAAATAATTATTGTACAGCGTGAGCTTAGTTTGAATACAAAATGGGGCCTCGATTTTCTGCGTTTGATACTATTTCTAACCATTATAAGCAACGTTGAAGAACTTATTAAATCCCTAATATCATGAGTTATTTTGGTTCGACGATAGTTTTGTTTACCCTCATAAAGCACTATGTCAAAGTACGGACAATGTCTCAAAGTTAAGGCTTTAAAGCTGTTGAGGATGCTGGCAAAGGAGGTCGTTGCGGTCGGAAATACGAAGATAAGTATAACTAAATACACATTCAATGAGGTCATTCTAGACTTTCGGACAGTAATGATAATCCAGTGACTTTTATAAACAAAAGCCTGGTTCATGGAATGAAAGTTCTCACTAGGCGTTTTTACTAGGGCTCCTAGAGATTATGTTTTTAAATTTTCAAGAACAACAGGAGTTGTACATTATAAAAAGGGATTCAAGAAACGCATTCTAGATTTTCTGGTTGTAGGGGAAATCCAGTGATATTTACAAGCCACGGCCTTTTCATGGACTGCTGTTTACTTGGAGCAGTAGCATTTACAATTCATCATCAATATGTTTTCAAATTTTACAGAACAGCAATTTACACAAAAATTGCATCATTTGAGAAATTTCCGTGTACAATTTTTTTCTTCTACTATTCTTTGAAATTAGTTATTTTATATACTGATTGTGGCGGTGTAGCGCATAAAGGGTTTTAAATAAAACCTTGGTTTGATTAATACAATAGTTAATGAAGATTGCATTCCTTTTGCTTTGTAATTATGTTCTTGTCCATTGAATTTGAAATTAAAGGATCACCTTGAGCCTCTATAATGAAACACGAGGGTACAAGCTAATCCTAGCTGAAATTGTGATGGATTTAGTCTTTCGTTTCAATGAAATTACATGAGAAATGAATGTAATGAGTAGTAATGGTAGGTATGGGAAAGTAAATATGTATGCAATAATTATAAGACTGTAATAATTGAATGTAATACACTGGGGTGCAATGATGTTGGAACAAGGTAAACTCTGAGACTCAGGGTCTAAATAATCTTGGATAAAACGTATGATAAATGACTGCAAATTTAGGAAGTATCCCTAACCTTTCTGGAAATGTTTCAGGGCTTCGAACATGAAAGATGTAAAACGCTGTAATGTGAGAACCATGAAATGACAAAATCTTAAAGTGGAGATCAGGGTCCACAGTATCGTTAGTCAAAAACTCTGTTAGAACAATTACACAACGTGAGATAAATTCGGTTGAAATGTTCCCCCGTTTTCTGCTCTGTATATATTTTTGTGTGTTCGTGTTTAAATTGCATTAAATATTTTACGTGGATGATTTGATGTCGGGCCGGAAAGAGTCCTCAATGAATTTCGTATAATAATATTAAATGGTCACGTGGGGGTAGTGCTGTAATTTGTTCGTTTTGTTCTCTCCCGAAATGAACAAAAGTAGAACAATTCTAGTTTTGTTTTGTTCACCGAGTTTCGTTTTGTTTTGTTTTTTGAACAATCCGTATTGTTCAAGAAACCATCAATATTGTTTTGTTCTACGGATGTAGAAAATGTTAGAAATTTGTGAAATTGAGTGTTGTATATTAGTAATAGAAGTTAATTGGTATAAATTTGGTCCGCGCACAAAAGACGTTAAAGCCAAAAAACGGGTTTAACTAATTTTGGGCGGATCTGCTTTACAACTCGTATTTAATACAATCTGTTGAGGAATTATTCTCCAGCAAAAACGGATGCTCATGAAATGTTGTATGGATTTTGTGCCAAAGGAAATAGTCCCAAATGAGTAAAAGGTTGAATTCAATAATTACAACAATTACTACTTTAATTCATTCAAACAATTTAGGATAGGAAAATTAGAAGGCAAAAGTAGGACAGATTAGTGCGACTGTTGTCGTTCAATGTCTGTGAGCGAGTAAAAATAGAGCAAATGATAAATGCATCTATTCCTTCCGGTGGTTGGATGGCAACTCCTCGCATAATTCAATATTGTAACTATACTGTCATTACTTACTCATTAACAACATTCTGATTGGAAGTAGTAATAATGAAAACCATAAAATGTTAGATATTTCATAACCAACAATGAAGCTCCATTACTGCTTCATTGTATTGTGGCAATCCCTATAGTAACCCATACGGCATTACTTTACATTGAAATACATATATAGCCGTAGTCCATAAGCGCCTCATAGAGGGCGCCCATGCATTATCCTATACTCAATACCCGAACACTATAACATCCGATTCCCGGGTAGTTGTACCTAATGTCAACATATGCCACTACCACCAAAAGTCCCTCCAATATATAATACTTGAGTTTAGTAGGTATAAATGAAAATGTTGGTGATCATTTTCCCAATAAATTAGCATTAAGACAAACTGAACATAAAATGAGTAACTACTACTATGGAACAGTCTCCAACAGTATGTATTTAAAAGTAATCTAATGCCTTAAGACTAATATAATTCAGCACTCAACACAATCATTAAACCTTTTGTTGATAGTTTCTAGGGGTGTAAGGCATAATGTAATTACATGCATCCACAAGACCTGTAATGACCACATATAAAGACATGGTATTTCAACAAACGATAGTGGTGGGTCTTACCTATAGTGCTACCGATACGCATCGTTTTGGGTTCACCCGATGCCTTGATTGAATTAATAACCTGTATTTTTGTTTTGGATTGATTATGCCTCTTTTATTTCTGTGTCTTCCTGTCAACTCACAGTCAGGCTAGTTTCAACATTTTGGGATCAAACCAAAGTTAATAGTTTAGTATCCAAGTCATCCTGCATTTTATTAAAAACAACAAAACAAAATCGAGTTTCCGCAGTGGGGGTGACATTTGTCCAAATAAGTACAGGCATCCAACAGAAATTGCTCTCGTTTACAATATTCGATGTACCCAAACATCTAATATCAGTACAGGTTATGGTCATAGCAGGTAAAAATTAATTACTCAAAAAATGACGTAATGAAACTTCTTGTAGCCCACCTATTTGTGACCCACTCAGGTCAATTTGAGGTCTTGTATCTACTTGTGACCCACTGAGGTCAATTTGAGGTCATGTATCTACTTGTGACCCACTGAGGTCAATTTGAGGTCATGTATCTACTTGTGACCCACTGAGGTCAATTTGAGGTCATGTATCTACTTGTAACCCACTGAGGTCAATTTGAGGTCATGTATCTACTTGTGACCCACTGAGGTCAATTTGAGGTCATGTATCTACTTGTAACCCACTGAGGTCAATTTGAGGTCATGTATCTACTTGTAACCCACTGAGGTCAATTTGAGGTCATGTATCTACTTGTAACCCACTGAGGTCAATTTGAGGTCATGTATCTACTTGTGACCCACTGAGGTCAATTTGAGGTCATGTATCTACTTGTAACCCACTGAGGTCAATTTGAGGTCATGTATCTACTTGTAACCCACTGAGGTCAATTTGAGGTCATGTATCTACTTGTAACCCACTGAGGTCAATTTGAGGTCATGTATCTACTTGTAACCCACTGAGGTCAATTTGAGGTCATGTATCTACTTGTAACCCACTGAGGTCAATTTGAGGTCATGTATGTATTTGTGACCCATTAAGGTCAATTTGAGGTCATGTATCTATTTTTGATCCACTCAGGTCAATTTGAGGTAATGTATCTATTTGTGACCCACTCAGGTCAATTTAAGGTCATGTATCTATTTGTGACCCACTCAGGTCAATTTAAGGTCATGTATCTATTTGTGACCCACTCAGGTCAATTTTAGGTCATGTATCTATTTGTGACCCACTCAGGTCAATTTAAGATCATATCATTTTTGGGCACTTTTTCAAACTCAAAGTTTGAAAAGATTATTACCCGCTGTCGTGGTGTTTTGTTTGTTAGGGTGTACTCACATACAGCATGTTTTGTCCGTGCACGTAAAATTTTTCTCCGTTACGGAGAGACCTCTCACATAAGTTCAGACCGTATGTAATTACTTACGTGAGTGTGAATGTGAGAAGTCTGTTCGTAAGCAGTTGGAATGTTGTTTCCGTTGAGTTCCTTCCGTGATGCCGACTAAAATATTTACGGTTACGGAAGGAACATGTTTTATGTGAGTACACCCTTATAGTTTTGTTGTATCTTATCGCGGTTTTGTTTTGTTCTAGTTTTGTTTTTTCGAAAACGGATTTTATTGGTTTCGTTTTTTTTCTCAAAAAACAAGAACTGAACAAAAGAACAAACAAAACGCAAACAGTATTACATCACTGCGTGGTGGAACACCAATATAGTAACTACAATTGACAGAACGGAACCAGTAAAGTCCATCATGAGTATCAAAATGTTGCACTTTGAAATCCTTATATTTCAATATGTACGTACAGGGTATTCAATAACCCTTTGCTCCACTAGAGTCTCCTTTTATATGGTTTTACAATAATGGGAAGAAAAAATACGCAATTCTAGGCCACCGGTCAACAGTTAATAACAATTGCATTTTGGAAAGGACATTAACCACTGAATACATAGATTGGGTACTTCCAGCTCCAGCAAGGCAAATTGTAATGCAAATGTATCGTGAAAGTTTCATTTTAAATAGTTATATACACAATGTTTCTGCCCTGATTCAATCTTGTCCTCATACTCTTTGGTATGGTACTTTGACAAAGTGCTTTATGAGGGTAAACACAACTATCGTCGAACCAAAATACTCATGATATTAGGGATTTAATAAGTTCTTCAACGTTATGCTCGCACATTTTTCGAATTTTTGTTTGCAATATATGTATGCTGAAAGTTTCTACTAAAAACATGTATAATGTATGTTTGATGTGAATACTGTATGTACGAGTATGTATGTATAAAAGACCGATAGATTTAGGTATGTATGCACGTGTATGTTCAGCGAGCTCCGTCTGTATTTTCTTGGCACAGTAGTCTGTGTCTATTGGTGTATTCGCTTTTATAGGCACGTTTACATATATTTATGCATACATTTATTTATATGCTGCATATATGTATGATTAAATTTCTGACAAATTTATGTATGCAAAATGTATGCTCTTTGTAAACTATAAAATGCATGTATGATTTAGGATAGGAAATTGTTTTGCCCAGCTTTGGGCTCTTGAAGCAAATGCTCAGCCAAGGGAGTTAACCTAATACAAATAGAGGAATTCCCTGGAAGCGTATACATTTTCTTTCATACGTAACGTTTTCTCTGATATCTCAAAAGATTTTCATAAACAATTTTATTCTGAAATAAACACTTGTTGGCATAAATCTTGACCTTGCATTAGGTTTTTTTCCAAACGCGTTAGTTTCTAATTTCTTGAACCTCTGTAGAATCTGCTTGCAAAACAAAATGTAAAAAGCACCAATTTCTTTTCTCATTGAAACTTGAGATGACGAATTGAAAAATTATATGCGTATCTGTGTTTCAAATTTTGCTTTCTCCGGGAAGCCCTTTTAGTTTATCATAGGTGAATTACATGTATATAGGTTCAACATTTGACATCATCTACCCTAGGAACTCCAAGCCCTATCATGCACACTTGAGAAATTCTTAGGAATTTAAAAAAATAGTTGTAAATGGTAATTTCTAGGATTAATTTCTGAACCGAGGAAGACAGAGAACAGAACCAGGCGTTGCAATGAGCAAACAATATAATAAATAATACTGAAAATACGCATAACCCAGTCCCTTAGTCCAGTCCTGCTTCATCAGCTTCAATTTGAGCACCTTCATCGATAGATCAATATTTTACTACCCAATAATATAATAATTCAAGTATACCTCAGTGGATGTAAATACAATTTTCATCAAATAACATTCCGGCCAAGCTCGCAAATTTTCCATCAAATTCTGCCGATTCTCACTTCCTGCAGGTAAAACTGTGCAGACGTAGTACAAGAGAGACAGACTAACTTCTGCTTTATTTCACATCTTGCTCTTCATTGATGCATTCAAACTCTCTAGAGCTTGCAATATTTACGTGTGTACACATACAGATACATATGTAAAAATAACGCATGCATTGCAGTGAACAAATTGAACATTTGTATATATTCATTGGTTCTGTATGTGGCTATAAACATTTTTTTGTGCTGCAATGGACAAACCGACCTTGAATACGGTACAAATCTCTATTTTTAGGTAACTTTTATCTCGGATAAACTCAATTTCCGAGTCATACCGGTCCAATCTGCATTATCTATGTTGAAACAAGCAGTAAAGCAAAACTAAACTATCTCATACACTTGACTGACTTTGAACATGTAGAAATGCTCAGCTCTTACCTACAGATAAGCACGAGTCGGATTTTTGTTTATCTCCTTAGAAAATATTTGTTTGATTTTCCTGGCTGGATCTGATGTTCCTGCCAAGGTTCACAAATCTAACCTGAAAAATTGTCGACAAATAAAAAAAAATCCTCACTAAAAGATAGGCATTGGCATATCGGTCATTTTTTAAATATCGTTAATATCGTTATCGTTCATCCTAAAAATGACGATAACGATATCGAAGGCCGATATAACGATATTTGTTTCAATTTGAAACGCATCGGTTAATAATATAAAATACAAAAATAATCGACCAACACTGCCGAAGTTTTGACGCTTAATTAAATATTCACCTTATTACTACTGTTTATAACAAAAGGTGCCAAAAAAATGCATTGTTCGGAAAATTATCAAAGAACTTTTCTTTTTACTGATCCCATTCGGAACACCGAGACTATAGTTGGTATTAATTGAATGAGAACTGGTACTTAGAATGAGGATTTACGTAAGGCAAACCAAGTATATTTTAATCTCACTGACAGCATAATTGGTATTAATTTTTCTGAAACTGAAGAGAACAATAAGGAATCACGCAGGTTCAACCAAGTATGATTTGATTATAGCAGAAACAAACTTGGTATTAATTACAGAAAAACTGGTTCTGATAATGAACAAATCTCGTAAGTTACACCTGTTTTAACGTATGTTTTGAGGAAACCAGGAATTTACATGGTATTATTATGAGCTGGCTGACATGATGTTTTGAATTAGTTAATACACATTAAAATATTGGGCTGAATCATTATTTGGGGAATTGAACCACGTAATTACGATATGGAAACTGGCTGATATATCGTTCAAAGTTTACGAGAATTATCGTTCAATTATCGTTTCGAAAAATGTACGATATGGACGATAATATCGTATGGCTATATCGGTATGCCAATGCCTACTAAAAGAGAGGTGAACGAAAGAAAGTGAAGATGAACCAAAATCGTTTTCCTCCCCATCGAAATAAGTTTCCTTGCCTGAATGTTTTCCCTGGGAAGAATCTTCTCCTATTCTCATAAAAATCCCCTGAAGGTAAGCGACCTCAGTGACAGATTTGTTGCTAAGAGTGACGCTATAGTTTATACGCGGGATATAAAAATATATCTTGGAAAAGTTTTATTCCACCCTAACTTTTTTTAAATAATAAACCTTAATAATAATATGGACGGAAAGTCGTGTCCTATTTCACAATTTGAAATCACCTGCATTCTTTTTATGCTAAAAGCAAAATGAAAAAATTTATAGTTATTTAAAAAAGGTTAGAAATTTTTTGTTCGAAGCGTTTTTGTTGATGTCACAATCTTACGTGGGTTAGAGGTGGCGCGTCGTTTTGAGTCATTCATTTGTATTTGTCTCTGATTGTGAGCTTCATGAGTCATGCAATCTTTATGCGGGCATTGGCGCTCCTTCATTCATTCAGACTCAGATGTTGAGCATAAGCCGAATGCGGTTGAGTCAGCCTCTAAAGCCAAAGGAGCTCTCTCGAATCCCGAGTACTCCCAACATCCGAGCTGTATTTTGTCCCTCGCATCGTGGAATCTTTTCTCTTCCTGTTGTAGCAAATCAGTACGGTCTGTGAGAGGAAAGGGAAAGACTTGAAATAAAACGATTTCCGGTTTATCTCTTCATCAAGTAATTGCGATGGAGGAACGCGAGATCTGTTGCTGTGGAGCCAAGGGATGGGCTTTGGTTATTGGATGGCTTCAAATTGTAAGTTGATTTAAATGCAATAATTATTATAATACATAATAATAGGCTAAATCTGACCAGAGAAACAAAAAATCCTGAGTAAATGAGTGTATTTGTAAGATTGTTCCTAACACAGAGTATTAAATATTGGTCCAATATTTAATTATTAACATATTAATTATTATTAATTATTAATTATATTAATTAGAGACATTATCGAACAGATTGACATCTATGAATGAATGTACAGTTTGGAATGAAAATTGCGTCCTGAGATATGTATGTTAACAAGTAATTACTAATTCTTTCTGAACGGAATGCTTTAGTTTGTCAATATCTTGGTGTTGCTGGTCTTTCGAAACGGTATTTTAGTTTTACGTGATGAACCGGAACGACCTCGTAAGTCACCCTTTATATCATTTGTATGGGTAAACAAAATTAAATTTTTCGTAGCCGATGCTATCAAACGAAATTGATCGTTTCGAAAAAATTGACCCCAACTGTTGAACTTACTTTAGTTTGCAGGACATATGTACATAAATATACTTGCGTCCTAAAATTTATCTTTAATGCTCCACATTACAGCTGCAATTTTTGTGGTGATAATCGTGATATGGATGATATTTGCCATCTTGAGAATTATCATGGCCTGCGTTCTAATACAGGGATGCAAAAGCGTAAGTTTAAAAAAAAAATAACAATACGACCTCTTTTTTCATAGTCTTTGGATTGAGCCCGCTTTGACTTGTTACTGTGGAGTGATCGTGTCCTATGCCAAATAAATTTGGGGTTTTAATTTCAACTTTAATTTTAAATTGTTGCAGAAAAACCCCAAGCAGTTAAATTACTGGATAATATTCGCTAAGATTTCACTAATCATCTTTGTGCTGGAGACCTTGGCGGAATTATTCGGACCTCTGGCGGCACAAGCTCTGTGGAGAATGACAATGTCAATGATAATCGTTCGCTGTATTGAAGCGGCCATTCAAGTTTTCTTTATTTGGGTTGTTGGAATCCACAAAAGTGAAATCGAGACTTTGTCTGGGACTGTGGTTGCTTATAAGGCTTAAAAATATTTACTATTCAGTACTGCATAAGCGGTTGTTTAAATCTTAGTAGACATGTAACCCTTGCCAGGTATTTTCATTGTTGTGGTTAGGGTTTGTCGATTTTTAAATGCCTTAGGTATTTTGCCTGCCCGGTATTTTTTGCCAGTAGCAAGGCAAAAAAACAATTTATGCCTTCGCCTTGCCCTTAAAAATAAATGCCGGGCAAAAAGGCAATAAACGCATGGCGAAAATGGCAAAAATTATGGCAACAAAACATTTCTCGCCAAAAATCTTTTGCGGGGCATGTTGAGGTGCAGTATTGTGCCATGAAGAAGTCAAACCTGTTCAGCAGACTCATCAACAATGAGTATGCTTTCAAAAAGGCCACCATTATAAATCGAAAATTAGAAACAAATGTGAGAATGCTGGTCTATTTGTTTTCAATTTGTAATTTTAGTATACATCCAAGTGTTTAACATCATATTAACCGACAATACTCATCCAATTTGTCACTTTTTGCGAACTATTGTGTCTAAGTCGAAACTATCGCCAAAAATATGTAAACACAATCTAACAATTTTTCAAATCACTATCAGAATACGGTTCCTCATTTATCAATATTGTTTCAAGTTCATCGTCGGTTTTTTCGTCGCCTTCATCAATTTCATTGAGGCTATTAACATCTGACAAAGTGTCTGCTAATAAGTAATTGTTTATCGAATCCACGATCCCACATTCTTTTGCTTGTTTGAAAGCCTATTTTAAAGTTAGCCACGGTCGGAGCAAGCACTAATGATGGCGGAAATAGAGCGTTCCATGAGCATAGTTAATTTATGCCAACTTTGCCAAGGAAACAAATATTAAATGCAAATTCTGCCAGAATAGCATAAAAAATCATTTTTTGCCCATGTGAATAAATGCCCTAAATGCCTGCCAAATTTGCCATTTATGCCTTGGCATTTAAAAATATTATTATTTAAAACCCTAGTTGTGGTTATGACTTATGTAAGGACGTAAAATGAACTTCCTCCATCGTAGGAAATATGCACATCCCTGTATATGTATTTATATTGCTGATGGGCGATCAGAAACATGCTTTCTGTTCAAATTAGAACCCATACAGTAATTTTTTGTCTACACAGGTAAACTAAACAAACAATATTTGAGAACCGTGTGGAAGATGTACATTGGTTCTAACTCGAGCCGTTTTTCCAGTAAGGGAGTGTGCACATATTACGTTTCATTTTTACGGAGGGGAGGGGGTCTTGAAGCTGATAATTTTGTGTACCAAGGGCGGGTGGGGGTAATCTTGCTGATGACGTTTCACCGATTCTCACAAAAATGTAGGGAATAAACACGGATAATTGTTAGACTCTAGTATTTTTAGTAACAAACTTTTACTTCTGACAGATCACTAATACATTTTATAAACATATGCAAGCCTTACATTAGTCTAAATGTCTGACAACCATGAGCAATCCGAAAACTCATGGCTTACACAGGAATAGTTACAAAATCACGTCCGTCAATTTCAGTTTCGCTAACACTTTGTTCTCACGATCCCAGTTGCTGTCGCCCTTGTCATGCTAAATGTTTCCATATTATCCCCTATCTACTAATGGCCCCAGCATTCAAGACAACCTTGTAAGCCAAGCCTACCATGCATGCTATTCGAAAACAAAATTGGTCAAGCATTTTCGGATGAAAGTACAGATTTTATTTTTTTACGCAAGAACACGCTGACTGATTTCAATCAATAACGAACTCATACAAGTTTTCGGTCTATACAATGATAACGAAAACTTTGAAAGGTTTGTTTTGGTAGTTTCGGAGGAAAACTACCAGACATGACGGACAACATTATCTTATAAGGGGGCTGACGCAACCCTAAAATGCTACGGATTAAACTAGTTTTTTTCTTTGATTTTCTTTGATGACGTTTACAGGGGAGGGGGGGGGTCAAGGAATAATGACGATAGGGGGGCATGGTCCAAAAATGGTGAAAAAATTAAACGTAATATGTGCGCACTCCCTAATTATTATTTTATCCTGCACATTAGTCATGCTATGATTGAAATTGATTTTCATAGGAGAGACAAATTATATCACCCCATGTCAATGGGTGAATGTAAATTAAATTTAATTGTCAATGTTTCTGCAATTAATATTAACGAACAAGCGAATAACCAGACATTTACATGTGACTCTTCCTTCGCTGCTCTTCTATACATTTGGGTATTTTAAATCTAAACTAGTGATCCAGTTTTGGTGCCATCAAAATGCCCAAAATACCCAACTTGCCCTGCCCAAAAAGCCTAAAATCAAGAAGAAATTCAAACGAAAAAATCAGTTTTTGGCCCTTGTACTGTACCCCAACGTTATAACTTCATCTGTTATGACATGTTAGTATTCATGATAAGTAAATTTGTGGCTAATTGATGAATCTAATAACTAATGGCCAATGAACAATCTATGTACATTTTTTATCAGTATCACTCTAACATACATAATATTAACAGGTGAAAACAAAGTCATACAGAAACTGAAGTAGATGATCGCTTGAAATAAATTTCATGAATCCATGTAATAATGATGATTTAATCCAATATTGGTACATGCCGCTATTGTCGACTGAGTTTTTTGAAATCCGTAAGAAATCAATTACTCATCTCTACGGAATATTTCACAAAATACAGATACGTATTTGAAAGTAAACAATTGTAATTTTTTCAGGTAAACACACATGCACAAGGTACAATTATGTACCCCTGGTATTGCAGCTAATAAAAAATCTTTAAAAATGTACAGCAGAAGACCAAATCTATTAAAAATTATTTCCAGTATAAAGCCCGCAAGGGCAATTTCCAGACCATACATGTAAAGCTGCAAAGCTAAATTGACTGGTTTTCGGACTGAAACAACTTCTTTCCATTCCCCGCCATAGTACTTCTCCGTCTTCACTTGAGTCTTAGCAAATTTCTTACCTGCAATTTCGTTCTCCTCTCGAAATTTCTGTGTCCAGTAGTCAGGAATTCCAGTGTTACTAAATATCTGGACGTAGGAATTGTATGCAGCTAAAAACGAAAACAGTTTAAGATTCAGCATTGATTTATAATTATTTCTATTCCAATGAATATTTTCAAAATTCATTCATAGCTTCATAAATACAAAAACAGTCCCGCTTTACCGGCCAGCTGAGGGAAATGTTTGCTTATGCCTGTTCCCACCGGTGCAACATCAAAAGAATCTTTTGAGAAAACAAACATCCCCTGACCATTCATGTCCGTCATGAAATTCAAACCGAAGGTATTAACGATTTGATTGTTGGAAATGCAGGCCATATCTCTTTTTAGGATTCCTTGGTAACACTATTAAAAATATAGAGCTACATACAACCAAACGCATTAGCAACATCAAAGCACAAACAAGTGCTCCGTTGCTATTTTCTATAATATTATTTATGATGATACACTCCAGTGTCATTTCTTACGTCAGGCTCGTAGAACTCGTATTCCCTCACCCTGGATATAATGGATTTGCTAACACTATTGTTCAATCTCAGTAATGATGGTAAGACCACATTGGAGTACAACACAGCACCAATTTCATAATGTGAATTTGCAAGCTCCTGAAATGTGGATGGCGGCTGAATGTATAGTGGTTTGACAGCTATTGAAATCACTTTACATTTGTAGGCACAGACAATAGCAATTAGCGCTAAAAACCAAATAGTCAGTCCAAAACGGGCAGAGTCAAAGCGGACAGTTTTAACAAAATTAGCGTTCGCAAACGCACTCTGATCAATAACTGGGTTGAGCAGAGCTAGAAAAGTACGCACGTGCGCATGGACGCCCAGGTACCTTTTTGCATATAATGCCGCGGAACAATCCGAAGTAACGTCAAGGCATTGGCTATAGCTGTAGTGATTGATAAGTAGCACAGTACTGAACATAGCGAAGAAGCTTACAAGAAATCCCGCCCACACCAATTTGTTGAATGGCTCGATAAATTTCAAAAGGGAATTGAATTCCGCCTTCTTTGGTAAAGCTGTCACAAATGTAATTGTGGAACCTTGTATAAAAAAGCTACTGATGTAAATGAATTTAAGATGTACAGGTGTGTATGCAACTAAAGTTGAAATTGCGGCAGTGCCATCTACCAGAGGGTACATGAAATCGTCCCATTCCCCATTGGCGAAATTATTTTTTTCTAAAGCGAAGCCCGGTTCCAAAATGAGGGTCGCATTGAAGTAATCGCTGATTTCGAAAAGAAGTAGCTTAAAACTATTCGGTCTCGTATTTTTCTTTTTATGTTCCGTCTTTGACTCAGTGCATACGACACAAACGATACAAGTTAAAGCTTCGCCCTCAAAATCCAGTCTATTTTCAAACCATAGTTCTCGTATTTGGTGAAGTTCTTTGATTTCAAAAACAAATCTGCTTATTTGACCTCTCACCAGAAAATATCTCATATGTTGACTTTGATCGCTGACAAGAATTAGAAGATATAAAAACTTACGAGAAATGACTGCAAATTTGGCAAGTTTCCCTAACCTGTCTGAAAATATTTCGGGGCTTTGAATATGAAAGGTGTAAAACGTTGTAGTGTGAGAACCATGAAATCTCAAAATTCCAGAGCAGAGATCAGGATCAATGGTATCGTTAGTCAAAAATTCTGCTATAACAATTACACAGCGTGGGGTAAATTTAGCTGGGATATTCACCCATTTTCTGCTCTGTTGAATGTTCATGAATACCGTAGGAAAGGTTGCTGGATTGGATTGTTTAATACTGTCTCTGGTTGTGGGAGGGTTGTCTTTCCCGCCATAAATTATTACATCAAAATATGAGCACTTTTCTGCAGTAATGGACTTGAAGTTGTTCAAAATATTTATCAATGGTAAATTTCCGGAAGATAACCTCATAATGAGGAAAAGTATCAGTAAAACGATTTTTGGTGAGGTCATTGGGGAGATTAAAACAAATCTGTTTGAACTAAAATGTGTTGCTTTTTCTAGCAACCGATTTATTGACTGAATGTTTTCTCTAGAATTTTCGTGTTGTAGAACTTTATTTTTGAAATTTGTATGTTTCACATGTTCTGACCTGTATCATGTTAGATATTGACCGTACAATGAAAAGGGTTTCATGAAACTATCCAATTAAATGTTTCTTTCTTTGCATGTTATTTTTATGTCTATTTATGGACATTGTTGTTTGGAAATTACTATTTTTATATTGTTATGATGTAAGAAAACATCCACTGATGCAAAAGTATAAATTATTTTTTGTAACGGGAAGAATGAAATGGGGTTCAATTTTCAGGCTGTAAAATAAAATCCTCAGATAGATATTACTTATTGAGCGTGGGAAATTAGGCACGAACGCGATTGTAAGAGAAATGGATATAATGTGTAGTTACGGTAGTAGGTATAGGAATATTTGAATGAAGTAGAATTTGCATATAAACAAATGACCGTACATGCACATATCTACATTTGTAATAAAGTATAATGCTAGCTAAAAAGCATATATTAAGGTTTTGTATAGGGCACAAGTAAAAACAGATCCAGACATGAACTGAAGTACGAGAGACCTTGATACTATTGTATTGTCGCATGTCAATAATTTTGACTGAATACCCTACACTCTACTGTTAGCGATACTAATTGTTTTCAAAAATTAACATAAATTAAAATGTAATTATAAATAATTTTAGGGATAGCCAAATGAATCTTACATATCTTCTATCAGAGGCACAAAAATTACACGAAATCAATTACTTGTACTATCTATACTGAATATTCCTGAAATACACATATGCATTTTTACAACCTTGGAAGTGCAACTAGTAAATTAAAATATTTAAAAATGTAACTCAGGGAGCCAAATTGTTTAAAAACTATTTCTAGTACAAAACACACCAGGGAAATTTCCAGATCGT
Source organism: Allacma fusca (assembly GCA_947179485.1). Classification (NCBI taxonomy): domain Eukaryota; kingdom Metazoa; phylum Arthropoda; class Collembola; order Symphypleona; family Sminthuridae; genus Allacma; species Allacma fusca. Next base: position 28,469,655 of record OX359246.1, read on the forward strand.
AAATGTAAAGCTGCAATGATAAATTGACTGGTTTTCGCATTGAACAAATTTCTGTCGTATCCCCGCCATAGTAATTATTTCTCTTTTTTGACATGAGTCTTAGCAAAATTCTTACTGCAAGTTTGTTCTGCTCTCGAAATTTCAGTGTCCATTAGTCAGGAATTCCAGAGTTACTAAAAATATCTGGACATGGAAATTGTATGCAGCTAAAAACAAAAAAGAGTTTAAGATCCGCATTAATTTATATTTTCTATTCAAATGAACATTTTTAAAATTCATCTATAGCTTCGTAAATACGAAAGAAGTCTCAGTATACAGGCCAGGTGAGGAAAATACTTGCTTACACCTGTTCCGATGGTATTCGATTCAATTTAAACCCAATGAAATTTTCTATATTATTCTAGCATCCGAAGCATTTCTATGACTGTCAGACCGTCGATGGAAGAATGGCAAGACCAGAATCTACCATTCTGTGTACTTTAGCCAAATGAACGAATAACAACTGGTTACTCTACATTGTGAATACGAAGGACGGAGTACAGAAAAACAGGGATAGCCGCATACGGAGAATAGTTTTCTCTCTTTACGTGGCGTGAATTTAGTCTGGCAGGCATTAACATTAACATTACATTGTTAGAGTTAGAGGACCAATCTCATCTTCTGTGAGGATTCGTTCATGAAGTTTACTTCGCATTGGGCTTGGAACTTTCTCTTGAACTTCTCCTTCATTTTTATCTTTGCTTATGTGTTTAGTCAGTATTAATCTGATTTATTAGTTTTACCCAAACAAATCGTAAATGGCATCATTGTCAGTCAAGGAGTGTTTATAAACTGGAGTTTGCTTGCTTTTGATGCAAGATGTGATGTCATAAATTTCCAAGCATAAGTAGCGTTAAGTACTGCCGACTTGACCCGTAAGAACTTTGTCTCGTGGTTCTTGAGACAACGACTTTTGATTGCCGTGAACGCCAGACGGCTATTAAAAATATAAACACCAGAATTCCTTTAATGGCTCTTGGCTGTTGAAGCAAATGCTCAGCCAAGGGAGTTAACCTAATACAAATAGAGGAATTCCCTGGAAGCGTATACATTTTCTTTCATACGTAACGTTTTCTCTGATATCTCAAAAGATTTTTATAAACAATTTTATGCTGAAATAAACATTTGTTGCATAAACCTTGACCTTGCATTACGTTTTTTTTCAAACGCGTTCGTTTCTAATTTCTTGAACCTCTGTAGAATGCTTGCAAAAAAACAAAATGTAAAAAGCACCAATTTCTTTTCTCAATGAAACTTGAGATGACGAATTGAAAAATTATATGTGTATCTGTGTTTCAAACTTCGTTTTGACCGGGAAGCCGTTTTAGTTTATCATAGGTGAATTACATGTATAGGTTGAACATTTGAGGTTTTATACATTACTTTGCTCTGATATCTCAAAAGATTTTCGTAAACAATTCCCTGCTGAAATAAACATTTGTTAGCATAAGGCATAAACCTTGACCTTGCATCACGTTCTTTTCCCCAACGCGTTCATTTCTAATTTCTTATAGTCGGAGTTTTGTAATTATATCTCCCTAGAAAATGTTTGTTTTATTTTCCCTGCTCGATATGATATCCCTGGTGGAAGGTTTACAAATCCATCCTGAAAAATGGTCAACAAATAAAATAATCCTCCTTAAAAGAAAGATGAACGAAAGAAGGTGAAGATGAACCAAAAACATTTTCCTCCCCTTCAAACGTTTCCTTGCCTAAATGTTTTCCTTGTCACAGATTTTTTTCCCTGGGAAAAATCTTCCCGTATTCTCATAAAAATCCCCTGCATGTAAGTGACCTCCGTGACAGATTTGTTGCTAAGAGTGACGCTAGTTTAAAAATGGGATGTTAAAATATTTCCTCGGAAAGTTTTATTCTACCCTAACGCTTTTAAAATAAGAAACCTTAATAATCATAGTGTGGACGTAAAGTCGTGTTTTATTTTACAAATTGAAATCAGCTTTTTCTGTTCAAAGCAATATGAATCAATTCGTTATTTAAATAAGGAAGAAATAGAAATTTTCGTGCAAAACGTTTTTATTGTTATGTCACAATCTTATGTGGGCTAGTGGTGGTGAGTCGTTTTGAGTCACTCAAGTGTATTTGCCCTTGAGCTTCATGAATCATGTAATCTTCGTGTGTTCATTGTTGATCCGTCATTCTTTCAGGGTAATATGTTCTGTATTAATAAGATGCGGTTCAGTAAATCTCTTATGCTAACGGAGCTCTCTCGAATCCCGAGTACTCCCGACATCCGAGCTGTATTTTGTCCCTCGCATCGTCGAATCTTTTCTAATCCTATTGTAATGAAGCAGTTCGTTCTGTGAGAGGAAAGTGACAGAAAAGGGAAAGGGACAAGACTTGAAATAAAACGATTCTTCAGGTTAATCTCTTCATCAAGTAATTACGATGGAGGAACGCGAAATCTGTTGCTGTGGAGCCAGAGGATGGACTTTAGCAATTGGATGGCTTCAAATGGTAAATTGGTTTAAATGCAGTAATTATTATAATACATAATAATAGGTTAAATCTGACCAGAGAACCAAAAAATTCTCTGTAATTGAGTGTACAGTAATTATTTGTAAGATTGTTCTTAATCCAGAGTATTAAATATTGGGCAGGGACACAATTGAACAGGTTGACAGCTATGCATGAGTTTACAGTTTTGAATGGAAATTGCTTCCAGAGATAAGTTTCTTCACACGTACTAACTAACAATAAGCTTGAACTGAATGCTCTAGATTACGGGTATCTTGGCGTTGCTGGTCTTGGGAATATTTTGCTTAGTTTTACAAGAGGAGGATTTATACGATGAACTGGGACTTTCTCGTAAGTTCCCCTTTATATTACATGCATGGGTAAAAAAACAAATGAGATCCTTCGTAGTCAATGCTATGAAGCCACAACTGTTGAACTTACTTACTTGAAAAGACCTAAAACGTTTTGCGTCCTAAAATTTTGTTATTGCACCACATTACAGCTACAATAATTTGGGTGTTAACGGTGATATGTCTGATACTGGTCATCTTGGGTATTATCATGGCCTGCGTTCTAATACGTGGATGCAAAAACGTAAGTTTTAAAAAAAGTTAAAATTCCGGACTCTTTTTTTTATTGCTTTTGGTTTGAGCCCGTATTGACTTGATACTGTGGATTAATTGTTTCTGTGGGAAAATTATTTGGGGGTTTTAACTTCAATTATAATTTTAAATTGTTGCAGAAAAACCCCAAGCAGATAAATTTCTGGATAATGTACGCTAAATTTGGACTAGTCATCTTTGTGCTGCTGACCTTAGCGGAATTATTGGTCACTCCGGCGGAGATATTCGTTCGCTGTATTGAAACCGCCATTCAGGTTTTCTTTATTTGGGTTGTTGGAATCCACAAAAGTGAAATTGAGGCTTCCTCTGGGACTGTGGTTGCTTATAAAGTTTAAAAATATTTACTGCCCAGTACTGCTTAAAATATGTGACCGTTTAAATTAGTTGTATCCTGATTTCTTTGGGTTCCTGTATTCCCAGAATGTAAAGATGGAGTTACAAAATTTTGTGTAACAAATTATTATATAATATGACCATTCTCTAAATGTAACTACTTCTGCAAAGGTAGCTATTTATAAGGGCCTAATCAATTCGGTCATTCAAATATAATGTTACCGAAGTTGCCAATTTTAGACCATGATAATTGTATATTTTGATGTAAATAATGATTGAAACTGAGTTATTATTTTAATGCCATATTTTGAATCCCAAATTCAGACCTTGACTAACGCTATTTTCAAGGGAACTTTTCTCTAGGAAACAACTGCATTTCCGAGACACCCCGACCTGTTTTTGTGTACTATCCGTGTATGGGTCCAAGGGATAAGCAGTACAACAGAATGGGAAGATCTACTAAACTAAAATACTACCAGATCTCATATAGCATACCCTTGTAACAACAGTGATACAAAAATGCAGATCTATTCAAGAGAGAGAGAGAGTCTTCTTACAACAAAAAGTTGAACCTACGAAAACTTAACATAGGATTCGTTCAGTTTGGAACTATTTACCTTAACTCATGAATTAGCTAATGGAACTATTTAATTGTATAAACGATTAATTCCTAACTCTAAAGGATCAACAATATTCACACCTCCACCTTTAAAATCTTTCCGTCGAGCTTCTAATTTGAAAAAATAACTTCTGCTCCACACAATTCACTACCAAACGGATAATCACTGAAACGTCTGATACCCTTCCTTGCAAACGGTGCGTTAAATGTAAACATACTGTAAACTGACAACTATTACAATTCTCCAGTCTTAGCTCTGAAGCAAGAATTTACTTGTGAATCGCTGTTTAAATTATGCCATCAAATGCGTGAAGTAGCTATACACGCTCCAATTAAATTCCCCCAAAATAATCTCTCCACCATGGCGCATCCGTATGTTTGTAGTCGATATGACATTTTCATTCCATATAATTACATATAACCCCCGCCCCCGACATGTGTAAAAACTAGACTATTGCGTTTAGCCCTCTGATGTACTTATGATCAACCTCTATATTTAATCCCCCACTTAAATATCCTCAAATTTGTTTAAAAGGAAACAGCTCCAACCTGTATGTATGTATATAAATGTTTTCCCTTCCTTAAGAGTCCTTCCAGCACACATTTTATTTTCTTCAGTTATCTCCACCATAGGTTTTTCATTTAAATTGTATTAATAGATAATTGAAATGATACCTGTGGTATCGATTTAAATTTTGAACGTGTGAAAAAACCTGTGTGATATGGCAAAACTTATAAAATTAAAATTAAATTATTCTGTAAATTATTTTCCAAACTTTGGACGCTATGAAATGTAGTTGTCAATGCTTATCGTACCACAGTTGAAAGGTTCTAAAAATAGATTCCAATAGTAAATGTAACTTAGAATTGTTGTTCATATTGTAATGATTGTATTCAAAATTTGATCTCATTCTTATTTAAATACTGTCCATTGTTTTCACTACATTAATTATAAGTAACATAAAACTACTGTATTGCAGCAATTATTTTACATACAAATTGGTAATGTTTAATTATTCCATTGAAGAAATCGGCTGGAAGTATAAACTTTTCATGGACTTAACAAACAGGTTTCGTGTTTCTACACCTATCACGCATGAATGTCATTCCAAGACGGTCAAAATTTCCATTGTAGACCACACATGTGCTTCTTTCATCTAGGACATTTTGGTAGCACTAATGAAGCAAGTCATTGTAAACTGCAGAGCGTAATTACACACATATACATACATATGACTGCATTGATTTTACATACAAAGAATATGCAAGAGTTTCAATTTGACAAATACATTACTCTTTCGCTTGACTATACATATTATATCAGCGGAGCAACTGATGTAGAGCTTGTAGGCTAGGGATAAGGGAAGTCATATGTAATTACTTGTAGGGAAGGAACGTTTTTCCTTTTCGTGTTTTCAGAAGGGAGAGAGTAAATATTGCAGATAGTAGGTTTAAATAATAATATAATTAATTAAAAATTGTTTTCATTTACCACTGTACAAAACTATGGCGAGAAAATTTCCTATCAGCGTGTTGTTTTGCACACATTTGTGGGACGGGTGAACCTCGATAGTAGCGATATTTCCAACACTATGATACCCATAATTATGCACTACAACATTCTATTCTACTAATCGTAAGCTTCCGCATGAGGCATGGATTGGATTTGGAAGCGTATAATATCATGTTAAGTGAATACCATAAGATACGTATCTTCACCAACAGACCTATGTATGTGCACAAAGCTGAAACTTATGAATTCTGTGGGAGTCTTGCGCTAATGCATAAATTTAGTGCTATTATAACAACACGTTAGAGAAAATGACTCAATGTAATTAACCAACTATGAGAGCCTCGTGGAAAAATATCTACTATCTGTACATTGCATCCTTTCAGTGATTTTCTCATAATTGTGTATAGTTTTATACTTACGTAAATTTTTATCCCATTTCCATCTATTGTCATGGTTAAATTCTCCTCACCTTATCGATATATTGAATTTAGAGTATCCCCATATACAAAAGCATGTACTGAGAGATGTTTAATACAATATGATACACTCTTTCAGCATAATCTTAATATAATGGAACCAGTTTTTCCATAGCTGATGGTCGAACATTTTAGGTACCAAGGTTTTACAAGAAACCTCTAGTTTTGCAATAGTCCGTGGTTCTATAGTTGAGCTCGTCCTCAGCTTGAAACAGGACTGTGTTGTAGTACATAATATTTGAAGTATTTTAATGTCACTTATCAGGATATAATCAAAATTGTACTAACAATTTCTTCAAAGAATAGCATTGAATAAAGACATTATTTGTATCACACTATTTCAGCACACCTGATTTCCTGTTATTTGAACTTTAGTTTATCGTGTCAAATTTTGAAGTATTAGCCGTCAAATTAAGAAAAGATCAAAATGGCATTACAGGAGCCAATTTGCGAGAGCTTAACATGCAATAGCTTGTCTGGAAGCTTGTTTGAAGCACAAATGCAGGAAAACTTTACATTATTTCGATTTGAAACCGAATTTGATTATCGAGTAACAAAAGGCTGGATGGAACGGAACTGGACCTCGGCCTTTTATCTGGTTGGAGTTTACCTAGTGATTATTTTTGGGGTACAAAGTTGGATGAAGACAAGAAAAAGATTCACTTTGCAGAGATTACTTGTGGTGTGGAATTTGCTCCTAGCTGGATTTTCTATTTTTGGGGCAATAAGGACTGTTCCAGGAATGTTTAATTTGCTTAATAAACAAAATGGTTTTTACCAATCAGTTTGTTCCCCTCTGTAAGGAATCTGTTTTAACGAATTCAAATGATTTTTATTGTTTAAAAAGTTTTTATCCTCAAATGCGTACATTGCAATGGAATGGAATGTTTTTTAAATGCATATTTCAGGGAGGAGCAAAGTAATATGCTTGGATTTTGGACGTGTCTTTTTGTACTGTCAAAGGCACCGGAGCTAGGGGATACCATTTTCATTGTTTTGCGTAAACAGCCCTTAATATTACTCCACTGGTACCATCACGTGACGGTTCTTCTTTATACGTGGTACTCTTGCGCCCAGTACATAGCTTCTGCACGCTGGTTCATTGTGATGAACTTCTCCATCCACGCATTCATGTATTCCTATTATGGATTGAGAGCGCTAAAATTTCGATTGCGGAAACCTATTGCGATTGTCATAACAAGCCTTCAAGTAAGTTGTTGTTTGTTGAGCGCAAATAAACGCAAAAGCAAACGTTTGATATCAAAACTTTTTAAGCATTTTTGTTATACAACCTTGTCATACTGTAGTCTCCATTTGAATGTTTTTCGCCGGTTTTTCTAGATTTTGCAAATGGTGATTGGAGTGACGGTTAATATCTACGCGCTGGCGATAAAAATTGCTGATACCGAATGCGCCGTCCCACTTGACAACATTTTGTGGGCATTGGTCATGTATTTATCGTATTTGTATTTGTTTCTGGACTTCTTTCAAAACTCTTATTTCAAGAAAGACAAAACACAAGCGGTTCCTCTGGAAAGCACAACAAAGGCTACAAAAACGACATGAAGGACCAATAAATAAAAGCATGTAAATAATACTTGTTATTGGCTCTTTGGAGTATACTAATTGTAATTCACTAGTAATTATTCTGATGTCAGAATAAGCAACTCAATAAATTGTTTAAAGTACAGTAAATCGTCACGCCAAATGTTTGGCAACTTTTAAGTGTCTATTTATCTAAGGCCTGATTCTTTTGAAATCAAAACAGATTTTAAAGGACACACACTGATCCTTCGTTCCCTACATAATACAGAATTGATAAATAAGTTTTGGAATCAAAATAGGTCAGGTATACAAAGGTGAATACAAAGTTTTCGTAACACTAATTCAGTAGATTTCCCGTAGAAAAATCCGCTTTCCAATACCTACTTCTGGCTAGAGCTGGAACCTCTGGAGACGTTTTCCACCCGAGCGGCCCGATGCCTGTAGAATTGCTTTTAAAATTTACACATACCGCCCGTGGCCAGCAGAAGTACCTGCATTTTTACCCTCCCCACCGGTTACTTTCAACGTGACATTATTGAATTATATACATATAAAATATAATAATATTGCCCACACCAACACGTTCATAGGTTGCAGGCACAGATATTAGGTATAAACCTACGAAACCTGCCCGTGATCCCCTTGAGCAATTGGGGGTACCCACTGGCAAGACCAACCAAATAAATAATAATTATGTATTCATGTTTTTAATTGCCAAAATCGGAATAACAAGTTAGAATTAAAAAATAACTCAAGCATTTCGATTTGTTTGCATTGATAATCTGATTTACAGGACTGCTTTACTTAAGGGAGGAAAGTCAAATCCAAAAGTGATCCGCCAAACAGGCCAGTTCTTCTTTAATTTAATGTCATTCCGACCATAGAAAAAATCTCCTCACTAGATATCGAGGAAGCAGGAACGACAAACAACCATGTTTATTAAGCCATAGTTGTACATTTTGCTGGACAGTAAAAAAATCACGAATTGTCTTGCAAAATATTTATTTTGATCGGTGCTGTGTGCGGGATTGCTATAACTGAGCATTTTATTCATGAATTACAAAAGTAACTTTGGGCTAAGTAAGTTTGGGTCCACAGTGGTGCAAATGAGGAGGGTTTCAATACTACCTTTTGGATACCTCTATTTAGGAAATTCAATGTAACATTAATATTACTTATTCGAGGACAAGGGTCAGTCTCATCTTCTATGAGGAGGATGCGGATTTGTCCACAAGGCGTACAAATCCGCGTACAAACCCGAGTTCCAGTTCCCGCTGGATTGATATAATTACTCATGGAATTTATGCTTCGAATGAACTTGAGTACGTTTGTTTAATGAAAAATACCTGGGAATCATGCAATTTTTTATTTTTTTCAGTAGCGTAAAATGATATTATCTTCCTGTAGAATGACACTTTCAGGCAAATAGTTTTGAGAAAACTGCAAACCGCCTGATCCTCAGATTTTCCCAAGAGCGTTCTTTTCTGGGACCTCTGTAGAACGCTTGCAAAACAAAACTTAAAAAGCATTAATTTCTCTCCTTATTTACACTTTTCATGACGAATCGACAAATCATATTCGATCCTATGTGTTTCAGATATGTTTAGTACAGCGGATGAATTAGATACACAGGTTGAATATATGATTATCCTGGGAACACCCATTTTCCCGGCTGGAGCTGATGTTCATGGTGGAAAGTTCACAAATCTCTGCTGAACCGTCTCTGAAATCTCTGACAAGACCGACCGAAGACAAAGAATTTTCCGTCTTCCCATAAAAATTTGATCCTTGAGGGTATGTGAGCTCTGTGGTAGATTTTTTGCTAAAAGGGGTGCCAGTGTAAACGCGGGACATGAAAATATTTCTTATGAAAGTTTCATTCCCCCATAACGTTATTAAAATAATAAATAAGATTTTCATAAGTTTGGACGGAAATTCGTGATTTATTTCAAAATTTTAGATCAGCTGCATCAGATTAGCTTCGTTAAAGGCAAAATAAACCAATTCCTTTTTTTAAACGTAGGAAATAAAAATTTCGCTGCAATTTTTTTTCAAGTCACAATCTTAAGTAGATTAAAGGTGGTCTGTCGTTTTGTGTCTATCTGTATTTGCCCTTGAGCTTCATGAAACATGTAAACTGCATGTGGGCATTATTTTTCCTTCATTCACTCAAATACAGATATTGGGCAACCCGAATGCGGTTGAGTCAATCTCTCATGCTAAATGAGCTCCGCTCACCTTAGTACTTATCCAGACATCCAAACTCTTTTTTCCCTCGCATCTTCATCTCACATTTGGAGTTATTTTCTCCTACTGTAATGAAACAGTTCAGTCTGTGAGAAGGAAGTGAGAGGAAGGGGAAAGGGATCAGGCTTCAAATGAGACAACTCTTCTTGTTAGCCTCTTCATTAAGTAATTGCGATGGAGGAACGCGAGATCTGTTGTTTTGGAGCCAGGGGGTGGACTTTAGTAATTGGATGGCTTCAAATGGTAAGTTGGTTTGAATGCAGTAAATATTGTAATGAGGCTTATCTGATCTGGGAGCCCAAACATTTTCTGTAAATGTGTTCAAATTCGTGTAAATTCACAAAATTGTTCTTAACGCAGAGTATGAAATACTGGTCGGGGTGGTTGACATCTGAGAATGAATTTACAATTTGGGACGAGAATTGCTACCGGAGATATGTATCTTTTAACAAATACTACTAATAATAATAATCTGAATGTATGAATTGAATGTTTTAGACTATGGGTACGATTACTTTGCTGGTCGTGGGAAAATCGGCCGTTGTTGTGCCCGTACGGATCAAAATGAAAAGCTTAAATGAAATGGAACATTCTCGTAAGTCGCCCTTTATATTGCATGCATGAGTGAGAAAAAGCAAATGAGAACCTTCGTACCACCACTATTGAAGTTACTTGGGTTGACAGGACCTATGTATGCATGTACGTATACAGCCTTGCATCCTAAAATTTACTTGTATTGCAATACATTACAGGTAATGTTATGAGTTTTGAGGTGATGTGGGTGATGTTATTGATGCTGGCCTTCTTGAGTGTTATCATGGCCGGTATTCTATTACGTGGAAGGGATAACGTAAGTTTAATAAATATCCTATTTCGGCCACTTGTTTTATTGTCTTTGGATTGAGCCCGCATTGACTTGATACTAATTTGCTTGGGGTTTTATTTTCATCTGTAATTTTAAATTCTTACAGAAAAATCCCAAGCATTTAAATATATGGATATTACACGCTAAGATTTTACTAGTCATTCGAGGGATTGTGTTCTTCGTGGAAATATTCGTCATTCCTGCGGAACGAGCTCCGTGGAGCATATTGTACTTCAATATTGACGTGGCCATTTTTGTTTTCTGTATTTGGGTTGTTGGAATACACAAAAGGGAAATTGAGGCTTCGTCTGGGGCCGAAGTTGCTGACCAAGCTTAAAAATACTGACTATTATAAAGTACTACTTAAAATAACTGTCAGTTTTAATAAGCATTGCCAAAGATTTTGCAAAAATTTTTACTATCGACTTTTGCAAATGTGATGTTAATGTAAATCTTCCGTAATTATTATCTAATGTTTAAATATCCACGTACCTAGATTTATTTGTAATCCTGTACTCCAAAAAATTAAAGATTCAGATACAAAAATCAATGTAACAAATGATTATGTAAAATTACTAGCTACTCTGTAAACCTAACTACTTCTGTTAAAGTTTCTGTAAAGGCCTAAACAATTTAGTCATTCAATCAAAATTTTACCAAAGTTGCCAATTCTTGTCAATGATAACTACAGTATCTATTTTGAAGTAAATAAATGTCTATGTGTTATTCTTATATTTTAATATGCAGGCGCCAGTAAAATGACTGGACTTGAAAATCTAAATAAAACAAAAGTAAAATTTTTGTCGTTGTTATTTAATGTAATATTTTTAAGCTCATAGGAAGAGTCTTAGAAAGATTCGTAGAAGTCGTAGGAATTTATTGTTTCCGAAGAATATTTTGGCGTTCCTGTGGCGCTCAAAACGCTACTCCATCTTCTGACCCCAGTAGGCAAAATTATATGGCTATTAAAGTCGAGTGATATAATGAAAAAGTCTTTTGAGCTGGGCTGGAGAGCTTCAGCTCTAAATGGAACGTAAATACAGACCTTGTTAAGGTTATTTTCAATCTCCATTTTCGAGACATTCGGACCTGTTGTTATGTACTATCCGTTTATGGGTTCATGGGATAAACAGAACAGAATAGGAAGATAACTTCTACATTCTAACGATTTTAGCGGAAGATTACACTCGCAGAGTTGAAATGCTTATACTGGGCTTAATAAATGCAACTTGAATACTTAAATTTCCAAAGTCCAAAGAAAAAGTTTTGTTTTTAAGTAAACCCTTAGAATAACACCCCTTATTCAAAACTGTATTTAAAACTGATTTATTTCATGAGAGAGTCTTCGTATCAAGAAAAGTTTCACCAACGAAAACTTGACCGAATTACTTTAGTTTTAAACTATTCCCCTTTAATTCATAAATTGGTTAGGGAAACAATCAAACTATATAAATCAATCATCCCAAATTCTATTGGATGGACAATATTCACACCATTACCTTTAAAATCTTGATAGGTCTCAAATTGTTGAGCTCCTAATTTGAAATAACTTCAGCTCTGTACATAAATTACAAACCGGTCATAACCATTTGGTAACTTTCCTTGCAAGCAAAGTGCTACATTAGCATTACAAAAATTAACTCTGAAGTAAGAATGTACTTGTCAATCGATGTTTAAATTATGTCATCAAATGCATGAACAGCCCTTATTTTATTTATAAGGGACGAACGAAAAGACATCTTGGAGGCCGTTTTGGAGAGCATAGACAGGATGTACTGCACAAACAATACAAAGCAGTCGTGCATCATTTTGATATTCCTATGGGCGTGATGCGGGAAGATATGTTACTTATTGTTAGTTCAGTCAAATATACTTCCAAAGATGCAAAAGTTGGAAATATTGAGTGTTAAAATCCCATGATTCATTTCTTTTACCGGGGTTAAATAGCAAATTTGCATATGGATCAAATCACCAGAACCTCAGGACAAAGTGATCGGCTATCCCGGGGATATCGTAGTCTAAAAAATGGGTTTTATTATTTTTTAAAGTATTCATGATATCATGATACTTAATTTTTTTTTGATAGTATGAAAATTGACTTCGTTGCAATTTTAATTCTAAAATGCTGATGTTTTGAAAATTGTATTCAAACATTCATAGGGAACTGATATTGTCGATATAGTCCACAAACTTTATTAATGATCAACTATAGCTTAATGAAGAGATACGGTGTATGAATAAATAGTGTTAATTGTGCTCAAGTGAATTTTGACTCTTACTCAATATTGAATTATTTAGCAAAGCATATTCCCTTTACGAAACATGTAAATCTGTATAATTGAATATTTATTTATTTATTATTCATAGTTCATTTACAGTAATAAAAAATTTCAAAAGAAGCTAATTTAAAATGTCAACTTTACTACCAAACTTTCTTGCAAGTCTCTGATGTGAGTAAAAGAGGTAGATGAATATTTGTACACGACAGTGAACTGAGTGAACTTCTGTTCAGCTTTGAGATATAGCAATTTTGATACATACATATGTGCATTATAGCTCTTAATCATTCAGATCAAGATGTAGGACAACAGAAAGTGGTTGAGCCATTGTTTTGACCTAATACCATAAGTTATAAACAAGAGGTCAACTGGTGTTTCTTGTCAATTGCAAATTAACCACAACTGCTAATAGAACCTGTAAGTTGCGCTCAATTGTGGTTATTTTGCACCCGACAATTGTAATTTTTAGTGCGATTGCAAATACTGCCCACTATAGTCTCAATTACCAAAGAATTACTGATCAACTGGGTCTGTATTTATCTGACAATACATGGCTGCGTACTCCGTTGCTTCGTCAAAGTATTTAATACCCTTCTATGTTGCCTTGCTCTCTCAACTCAATAGATTAAGTAAATCCAGATACGTAATTATTAAACAAATGTATCCGGCAATGTTTGGAATAAAGAAGTTTAAAGTATTTTCTTATGACATTCGTTTTACAGGAATGACCCCGCAGGAAATTGTTGTTATTATCCTGTGGGTTAGTGTTTCCCATGGAAGCCCAAACAAAAACGTTGCACGAGTTGTATTTCTCAGGTGACATTTTGGTCCTTAATTTACAAACATGATATTACGGATCAGAGCTATGCAATATTTTCAAATGCATATTTTGAGACTACAAATTAGTATTTAGTATTTCGAACTCGACAACCAGTCCATTACAATTATTCCAAAATACATTTAATAATAAATAAAGAAAAATTTCATTTTAATTCAAAGTTATTTGAAACAGTCAAATCAGCTGATTTTGGGCAGTTAAACAACTCGAAATGTAATTATCTTGAACTGGCTTAATCAGCAACAGTTGTAAGATGTATTACCACACATGTTTTGTATATGCAATCCTTGAAGTGTTTTCATTATTTGAATAAGGTGGTTTGTTAAAGTTAGATGTAGTCTGGAAACCGAATCGAGTAGGCATTAGACGGGTATTTTAATAAATTATTAAATTTTGTATTTATAACACAGTATTTTAGTTAAGTTTTATTTTATTTAACACATAAATTTCAGGTTAAGGTATGTGTACAGGCACCAAAGCAAATCTTAAGGGTAAAACCCATCAGGTTTGGGTACACACTGAGTAAATAACTGTACATGAACTGTAAAGGGTAAAACCTTTACTATTACCCCCGCTACTAACATTATTATTATTATTAATATTACACTGTTATTATAATAATTATTATTGCTATTATCTACTATTGCTACTATCATAAAATCTAAAGCTATTGATAAAATAGTGCTCTTCCATCTTCATTCATCTTCTTCACATTAATATTACATTGTTAGATGTAATCTTAATGCGAGTTTCATCTACTATGACTATGATTCCGGATTCGCACATGAGGTTTTCTTTGCATTGGGTTTAATTAGGGGATTATTGCCAAACTGAGTAAGACAAAGAACAACATCAGCCATTGCAAAGAGCTAACAGTATAAATTATACTCAAAACATGTTTAACCAAGACCCTAAGTCCTGTCCTACTTATGCCGCTATTTGAGCACCTCCGTAGATAGTTCAATATTTTATTGCCAAATAATACAATGGAAATTAAATGTATGACCAGCGTTAATGTACAACACATTCAATCGCCCATAATCTCACAAATTTTCCATCAAAGTTTGCCAATTCTCAATTCCAGCAGGTAAAACTCCACAGAAGTATTGCAAGAAAGAAAACTGAAATTATGCTGCTTTATTTAACTTCTTGTTCTTCACTGATTCACTTCAACACGCTCAAACTTTCTGAAACTTACAATATTTACATGTATACAGATACATATGCAGTAATTATGCATGCATTACAATGAATAATACACATCCAACCATTGGCTCGGTATATTAAACTACAAGTTTGTTTTGTGGTGTAGTGGACATGGCGAACTTAACTACGGTACAAGTCTCTATATTTAGGTTAACGTTTCTCTTGGAAAATCACAATTTCCGGGTTGTATCGATCCAATATACGTATTAACTATATTGAAACAAACAGTACAGCAAAACTAAACTCTCTTTGAACATGTATAGAAATCATCAGCTCTTACCTACAGATTGGCAAGGGTCGAATTTTTGTATGTGCATATATCTCCATAAAAAATATTTTTTTGATTTTCCCTAATAGATTTGATGTCCCTAGTAGAATATTTACAAATATCTTCTGAAAAATGGCCGACAAATAAAAAAAATCCCTACTAAAAGAAAGGCCAACCAATTTCAAAATCGTTGTTCAACAATAACATTTTGCTCCCCTACGAAATTTGTCTTGCCTGAATTTTCTCCCAGCCACCGATTTCTTTCCCTGAGAAAAATCCATTCCTCTTCCCATAAAAATCCGATCCTTGCAAACAAAAAACCTCCGTGGCTGATTTGTTACTGAGAAGGCAGGTATTGTAAATATGCTATGTACATGAAAATTTTTCCTACGAAATTTTTTATTCCACTCTAAAAATAATAACCAAACTTTTCAAAATAGTCTTGACGAAAAGTCGTGTTTTATTTCACAATTTTAAATCAGCTGCATGTTTTTTGCGTTTTCAAAGCAAAATGAACCTATTCGCTATTAAAAAAAAGAAATACAAATTTTCGTGCACAAAGTTTTTGTATACGCTCTCATGCTAAAGGAGCTCCCTCGACTCCCGAGTACTCCCGACATCCGAACTATATTTTATCCCTCGCATCCTCGCATCCTCATCTCATACACAAGCTTTCATCTCCTGTTGCAATGAAGCAGTTCGATCTGTGAGAGGAAAGTGAGTGGAAAGGGAAAGGGACTAGACTTCAAATAAAACGGTTCTTCCAGTTAATCCCTATATACAGTATTTAATTGCGATGGAGGAGCGTGAGATCTGTTGCTGTGGAGTCAGGCGATGGACATTATTAATGGGATGGTTTCAAGTTGTAAGTTGATTTAAATGCAGTATATTTCAAACCCAATTAGTCTAATCTGACCAGGGAATCAAAACAATATATGTAAATGAGTTAACTGGATGCTCTAGATTATGAGTATCTTGGCGTTAATTCTGCTCAGCGGAATCTGCTCAGTTTTACGCAATCTGTATTTAAAAGATAAATTGGAAAATTATAGTAAGTCACCCTTTGTATTATATGATTGGGTGAGACAAAACAAATGAGATACTTTGTAGCCGATGCTATGAAAGCACAACTGTTGAACTACTTACTTTACTTGAGATTTGAGAGGACCTAAATAGTTTTACGTCCTAAAATGTATTTTTATATCGCACTACATTATTGCAGCTACAATTTATTTGGTGGTAATGGGGATATGTCTGCTGGTCATCTCGGGTAGTATCATGGCCAACGTTCTAATACATGGATGCAAAAACGTAAGTTTTGAAAAAAGATCACAATCCGGCCTGTTTTTTTTGACTTTGGAATGAGCTCGCATTGACTTGATAATGTGGTTTGATTGCGTTCAAGGGGAACTAAACTTGGGGGTTTAATCTCATCTATAATTTTCAATTCTTACAGAAAAATCCCAAAGATTTATATACCTGGATAATGTACACCAAGTGTTTTCTAGTGATCTCAATCGCTGCGTTCTTTGGGAATTTATTCATCATTCCTGCGGAACAAGCTCCGTGGAGAATGTTACTTATACCTCTGTATTGAAGTGGCCATTCTAGTTTTCTGCATTTGGGCTGTTGTAATTCACAAAAGTGAAATTGAGGCTTCGTCTGGGACTGTGGTTGCTTGTAAAGCTTAAAAATATTTACTATCCAGTACTGCACAAGTGTGGGTTCAAATCTCTTGTATAAAGATTCCTTTGAATTCTTGTAATCCCAGAATTTACAGATAATGTGTAATCAGTGATAATTACGCAGTTTGAAGTAGATAATTGTCTGTGTGAGTGTTGTTATATTTTATTATCGATGTAATTATGTAGGGGATTAAAATGACTGGACATGAAAATCTAAATAAAAAAAAGTTTAAATATTTTTCCCGAAGCAGTTATTAGGACTCCTCACAACTTCAAGTAGTAGTTGCAACTTACAATTTCAATTACAACTTCAAGTCAACTTCAATTTATTAAAAAAATTAAATTGTAAATTGAAGTCGACTTCAATTTGAAATAAAATATTAGTTGAACATTTACGTTCAATTTGAATTCACCTTACAAATAAAGCTTTTTATTTGAGAAGCATAGTCAAATCAACTTCAAGTTGCTGAAGTCCAAATAATTAACAGTTGAAGTTCATCAATTGGCAATTTCTGAACGAAGTAAACATGCGCGATGAGAAAAGCTTTGTAGTAAATTGCAGGAATCCACTGGTTGTTTTAATGAACAAACGATACTGCGCCACGCTGCTGGCAGGGCAGGGGTCGGATTTATGTGGGAAGAATCTTCTCAGGGAATAAAAAATTTTCAGCAGGGAAATTTTCAAACGGGATTGCAAACAGGGATTTTCAAATCTGTTGACCTTTTTTTCGGCACGAATTTTCGAAATTGTTGAAGGGTTTTAGGGAAAACAATTTTTGTCAGCAGGGATTTTCGAAATTGTTGAGGGGTTTTATGGAAAACTATTTTTGTCAGCAGGGATTTTTGAAATTGTTGAGGTGTTTTACTGAAAATGATTTTTGTCAACAGGGATTTTCGAAATTGTTGAGGTGACTTACGAAAATGATTTTTTGTCAGCAAGGATTTTCACATTTGTTGACCTTTTTTCAGCAGGGATTTTTGAATTTGTTGGGGTGTATTACGAAAATTAATTTGTCAACAGGGAGTTTTAAACTTGCTTCGAACAGGGACATCATGACCAGCAGGGAAAATAAAAAAATCTTCCAGGGAGATTTAAAAAAATCCGACCCCTGGCTGTTGGCAACGCAAAGCTCCTGAAATCTAGTTCATACACAATCTATATTACGTTAAAATAAATTATGAGTTTAATTAACGTTATTCGTCATGAGTGAGGAAAGAGATAAAATCGTTGATTTAAGTTATTGCTATTGGAGACTCAGAAGATTGTTCAAGCAGTCACCTAAAAACAAAAAAAAAATCCTCTGACAAACAAGCATGTATTCAGCGACGGTGTTTTTTTGTTATTTACGGTCAGTGCTCGGCACGTTTACGAAAAATCGGTACCCGTACCCGTATCCGTACCCGAAGTGCGGGTATTGCAATAACTGGTATCTATACCCGTACCCATACCCGAGTATCCGGGTACAAATTTTTCGTACCCGTACCCGCAATGTAATCTCAATCCATGTACCTGTACCCGTATTGTACCCGTACCCGTAAAATACTTGAAAATTGTACCCATACTCGGGTATCTCAGTGTCGTACCCGTACTCGTACCCGGGTACTTTATCCACATTTGTTTAAATGTAATACATGGTACGTTATATGTAATAATGTATGATACCTGAGTGTGTAATTTTGACTAGCTAGAGAGGTATTTGACATTGTATATTTTTTTTGAAGAGTAGAAAACTAGAAGCGTTTTTGATTAGAAGTAAAATTATTATTATCCCCCTTTGATTGTTTATGGGCTGATGGGCGAAGTATTTTATAACACCCAGTCCATATGTACATGCATATTATTTGTGCATAGAGATAACTAACATGCAGTTTTGGCTTGGGACTTGGCGACTCGATTTTTAAATTCTTGATTTAATCGGCCTTTTCCATTAATTTTCTCATCTCAGTAGCTCTGTGTACGTACGTATAACTCATTAATATCTTGTTACAAATATCCACCTTCTCCTAATCAACTACCAATTACACAAAATAACTTGCCATCCAACTCATCAGAACTCTAATTTTTAAATTGTATTCATTGTGGCTAATGAAGTATCATGTACGTGTCACACACACTCTTTATGCAATTAGTGACAAAATACTACATTAGGAAGACGTTTTGTATAAAATTTCGTTGAATCCTATTCTCCACTTCTATTTTGTTATTATTCCTCGTCTGTATTTATTAATTTTTTCTTCCTAAAACATGTTTCCATAAAAATATATATTGTAGATATATAAATATATATTTTAGCTACACAGTCTGAAATACATTTACTGCATGTTGTAAGGTTAAAAAGGTATTAACAATAAGCTATATGTATTCAGAATTACTAAAAATACCGACAGAAGTTTCCAACGGAAGTTCCAAGCATGATGGCATAAAATTCATCAAAATGTCTCAAATCTTAACGTATCCAAATACTCGGGTACAATGGTCGCACGTACGGGTAAATGACCCCATTATACCCGTACCCGGTGGGTATATACCCATTTTGAAATCCTTGTACCCGTACCTATACCCGTATCCGTACCCGAAATTTTGAGTCGACCAAAGTGTACCCGGGTAGTACCCGGAATTGTTCGGGTACACAAAATCGGTTCCCGGGTAGTACCCATACCCGTACCCATACCCGTTTACCCGAGTATTACCCACACCCGTGCCGAGCACTGTTTACGGTATTTATTTTCGGCTGAAATTTTAAAATCATTTGCTGGGTTTTCAAACGCTTCTCAGGGAAACTTAGTTTTACCCACTATACTTTTTTATTGTGATATCAAATAGAGTTATTAAAATTTCAATTTAACTTCAATTTGTACAATTATTACAAATTGAAATTGACTATGAGGCCAAAGTTGAGTTGAAAATTGAATTTCAAGTACAACTTCAAGTTCAAATAACGTGATAACTTGAGTTGTGAGGAGCCCTAGCAGTTATTATTTTAATGTAACATTTTAAAATCCTGAGAGATAGTCTTGAGAGGGTTTGAAGTCGTGCAAATTAATAGTTTCTCAATTTTATTTTAAAAACGCTTGCACACGTGATGTATCTCTGTTTTCAGAAGCAACAGATGACAAATCAATAGTTTAGACTTTCCTATCATTCAAATGCCTGTCACATTTTCAAAGTAATTATTAGTTAGAACTTCAACCCCCTCTTCTGACCCCAATATACGAAACTACATAATGGCAATTAAAATTGATTGGTACAGTGAAAGTGCTCCAGTAGGTAATTCGTTTACTGACAGTACAATATCAGTGTATCGTCGCTGAAGAGGCAAAATAGTCTAACAAGCAAAGTCTTCCGATGTGACCTTCAGAATTATGTGAAAATCGGTGGAATTGTAGGCACTACTAATAGTGTTCACACAAAACACAAACTTGTTGCCATCTCCTCTGGGTTCGGGCAGTAGGACATCTGAAAGTTTGATTTTTTTGAAAGTTTGACAGGGGGGAGGGACCCTTCCTCGCTTGAATATTTTCATGTTAAATCCCATAAGAAAAATCCATTTTCGCAACTCGAACAAAATCCAAACCAATGTTAACACATACTCGAAACATGTTCATACATAAAAATACTCTAGTCCCGTCTTCAAGGGTACACAATTTGAGCAGAAAAAAGCCAATTCTCAGCATTACAGGAATTATTTTATTCAATTCGTCTATAATTTGTTTCACATAAATATTATTGTTTTCACTTTCACAACCGAAAAATAATGTAAAGGTATCAAACATCCACATACGTAAACCTTTTCTCAATTAATGAAATACAAATGCAATTTTACATTGAACAGGTATTTGAACAAGTATATTTTTGGAAAAGTTAAAATACAAATATAAAATCCAAATACCAGGTGTATCTTAGTTAAGATACAAAATAAAATACAAATATCCGGAGTCATTTGGGCAAGATACAAAATAAAATACTTTGCTTCCAACGAAAAGAGAAAATATGAAATAAAAATACCGTATTTGAAATACGAAATACATATTGAATATACTCCCAAATTTATCTCAAAGTACATGTCTGATATGTATCTAAAGTTTGTTCTCTCACACTATTTTGTATAATTCAGCCAAATAATACGATATTTATAAATGAATCAGCTAACGTAAGGTAACTGCATGATATTAAACTTGTGTTGTTGAGTTGTGCATTTGTGTGTATCAAAATAAATTAACATGGCCTTAGGTACACAATATTTTCCCTTTAAGCAAATAATCTTATAGCTCCTGGGTAATGTATTTATATTCGCGTCACTAATTCAGCTAACTTTATAGTTCTCAGATCCATTGAATTTTGTGTATTTATCCAGTTAAGTAAGTTCTTCAAATCCGTCAAACAAGTTTCAAAAACTGGTTTCAAAATGTTTTAAATTAGTGACTTCACCTGTAAAGTATTTATTTGAACATGTTTTAGAGACGACCTTAACAACTGCCAGAGTCATGTATTTTAAAACTATATTTTGTATTTGAAATACGGGGTGGGTAAAGTTTACAAAATAAATAAATACAAAATAATATCACGTTCGTAATCTTCAAAATACTAAATACAAAATACGGTAAACATGTTGGTGCTGACAAAATACGAAATACAAAATACCTTAAACATTTTACGGCTAGAAAATAGAAAAATATCAAATACTAAATACTAAAGGTATTTCAAATACTATTTCAAATACAGTATTGCAAAATATTCCTCACCTCTGGTTGTGTACTACCCGTAATTACAGATATTTGGGTCCATGGGATAAGCTGTACAACAGAGTGGGAAGATATCTCCTACAGCAAACCCTTATAACAACAGTAGTACAAAAATGCAGATCTATTCAAGAGATAGTCCTCTTATCAAAAAACGTTGAACCAACGAAAACTTGACAGGATTCCTTTATCTTGAAACTATTCGCCTTTATAACTAATGAATTGCCTATTGAAACAATTAGGGAGCGGACACAAATGATGTCATACAAAATAGAGGGTTTTTATGACTCACTGACTACCCAGTAAGCACTGGACGTGCTTAACACGTATTTCGGACCGGAGTCTGGTGGGCTCAAATACATCCTAAACACGTTTTTCGTCGGGTCATTCACGTATAATTAACGGCTTTATGTGAGACAGTAATCCGTGTAAAACACGTCTTTGCAAAAGACGTGTTTAACTGGACGTTTTTTGGTTCTTCGCATATGTACTAAATTATATACATCGTATGCAAATAAAAGTTTGATAATTCTACGAAATACGTATAGAAAATTATCTGTGAAACAAAAATAACAATACAACCAATAGAAATACTACGTTATTTATTTTAACCCAGCCTTTAAAACTCTTTACCCTGACGTATACAAAATTTATTTGGCACAAACCAAAAAAACAATAAATCTCCCCCATTTAACAATTACGATAAGTCTAAACAAGTTTTAGAAAAAATATCAAAGTCTGTGAACACAGATGAAATTATTTAACTTTTAGTCCTCGAATATAAAAAATCCAAAGAAAAGCAGCCAATCTTGATCGCCATTTCATTGGGAGGCAGTAGAACTTGAATTTGCCTTTCCTAAAAAATATTAAACAAAGAATGTTAGGTATGACCTCAAATATTACGTAAATTGATGTTAAAAACGAATTAAGGAAACTCAGGGATATTCGAGTTTTATAGTGCTTGGGAATTCTACTTGAACTTACCTTTCCCCGAAATCCTCGAATTCGCTCGTTTCAGCCAATTTCCAATTCCCTCTTCAACATTAAAATGAAGTCTCTCCTTTTGGGTAAACGGATTTTGCTTTAAGCAAGCTAAAAAACCAAAAGAAAATCAGTTAAGTCAAAACAAACTACAAGTACTATTTGGTTAAAATAAGTCATCATGTTTTTGAGATCTCACCCTTGAATATTGGGGCAAAATGCAAATCCTCAAACTTGAGCTTATCCCGCTGACCTTTGTAACTGTATTTTACAGCTACGTCGTCCATCATAAGTTCTGACATCATTAAATTGAGTACTTTCGTGCATTTAGTTCCTCCAACTCCACTTAAAT
Organism: Allacma fusca; assembly: GCA_947179485.1. NCBI lineage: Eukaryota > Metazoa > Arthropoda > Collembola > Symphypleona > Sminthuridae > Allacma > Allacma fusca. The sequence continues at coordinate 28,492,739 of OX359246.1, forward strand.
GACGAATCTAAATGCAGTCGTTGGAAATAGAGTTATGCAGAATTTCCAATTTAAAATCAGTGTATGTACATAATATGCCCATTTTACTATGTAGTCTCATGTTATTGTTAAATAATATGTTTATACCAATTTCTTTCGATAATCCTTATCATCGGCACATTTCTGGCTTACTATCTCTAGATCCTGGACTGAAGTACAAGTCTTGTATTCCTCATCTTCGAATTCGAGCTCGTGGGTCTCAAAACAGTTAGGCTGAGCAACAATATCCATTTTGTTACTTAATTCGGCAAGCATTGACTTCATTACCAGCATTTCTTCCACCATAAAGCGTTCAAAGCTCACTATTACAAAACAAAAATATTGGAAACAACTAAAAATCAGAAAATTATAAAACCAACACTGCATATTATTTTTTCTTGCTTGCGGGTCACATGTTTTAATTAAATTATTATTATATTTCGCGGTTTGAAAGCTGATACGAACGAAAACTGGAGTACTTCATTTTAAGTTTTCTAAATTCAAGTTTTAGCATTTGCTATAAACGTTTTAATAGAATTTTCATGACTTAACCATCAACCGTTTTAGCTGACTTGACTAAAATGTTCTTGAGCAAGAGTTTCTAATTTTTTAAATCTGACGCCCACATTCCTTTTTTGTTAAAAAAGTTTACTAATTGCAAATTTTACACGTAGTGCCCCCGCAATTTCATTAACTACAACTGAGTTTTTAGAAATAGGGACTGCGGGGGACTGGATCACATCTTCCGTATCACATATGGTGTCGTTTTCTTCATCAACATTAACAAGTTGGAATTGAAATCCATGGTCTCCGTTGTCCGAAGCAGAGTTATTTCCAGCTGTTGAGAACGATGAGCCTATTGACGATTCGGCGGCTGTATCATCCAAGGTTAAAAACTTTGGTACTGTTGGAAGTGTAATTGAAGAACCTATTTCCGAATTAGGCTTAATCTTAGAGGGTCTACGACTCTTTGTCTGCGGCTGTTCGGCTGGGGCGAACGGCATGTTTCGCTTTGGAATTCGTTTAGTCGATTCGCATTCACTCAGATCGGATGTATACGTAGATGATGACAGATAACTTCGAGCTAGATCATAAGTATCTGAAAAAATCCAGGCCAAGGTAACAAAATTTAGGCCCAGGATACAAAATGTCAAAATTCCATTCAATCACAAACGTATAAAATACTTTGGTTTCATAGCTGAGGGAAAGTGTAAATTTATTTTTATGACTGCACCTAAGAAAATATACTTATTGAGGTTTAGTTAAAGTTTACTTATAAGTTACTCATAATTTATGTGGCAGGTTTTTGAAATAGTCAATTTTGATCCAAAAAGATTTATTTTCAAATAAAAAGCTTTCGCCTCTTAGGTAATCTAAATTATTTTTTTATCAACTTGTGTAAACATCTTTTACATGTAAAAAAACTTATATTTATTTGGGGTTTGTTTTATTTTCGGTAGCCTACCAAAATCCTCGAATAAATTTTAAAACAGTAAAGCGGACGTGAAAATTATAAGCATGCCATATTATTGTCAGTTATATTCTTAAAAAATTAATAATGTGATTTTAGGATCCGAACAATTTTCCACTGCTGCCAATTGTTTCCAGGAGGTACCATTTTTTTCACTGATGATTTAATTTTGTCAGTATTTTTGTAAGGAGGCCAGGAGCAACATCCGTTCTTAATCCAAACAGAAGGTACCACTTCCACTTCCGTTTCCGGACTATCTTCATATTCGAATTCAGCAATGCTAAACATTACTGCTTTTGTCCACTACTCTATGAAAGGAAGGGAAATAGTTTTATTATCACATGTGTAATTTTGACGCTTAAAAACTACATCGGACATGCTATATTCCTGTATTTCACTTTCTGGGGAAATAACATAAATGCCTAAAAACGCGGAAGGACAAGGGGATTGATAGAAACTATCCACAATGCGGCAGACACAACCTAATAGAACTGTTTGTTTCGTTGATATAGAGCTGCAAATGTTTTGAATAATAATTATAACCCCGTTTTGAAGTTGCACACAATTATCAGTCACACACGTAGATACGTTTTAATTTTTCCCAATCGAAATTGATTGAAACTGTGGAAAGCCATATCCTTTAGGAAGATGTGAACAATTTTTAGAAATAATCGCCTCTGGTTTTGAAGTACAATTTACCACTTCAACTTGCTGCTGTTCCACAATTCTTCTATGGACTTGCTGTATTTCGTTCGATTTCTTAGAAACATGCTTTTTAATGAGTCCTAAGCAATTTTCAAACTTGAAAGCGCTGAATTTATCCAACAGAGAATTTAAGTATTTGACATCTTCAGGCAAGTGAAGAAGGCTGTGGACGTTAAAGGATACATTTTCAGCTCCATACAAGCTTCCAAATATTGAGACAAAATACACCAGCAATGACCCCGCATAATCATTGTACTTTATGAACAGGTCTTGTATGCTTAGGAGAGATATTGACACATGAAGACAAAGAAAATGTTTGTAGTATTTTTCTGGAAGAATATCTGCTAGAACAACCGGCCCTGAGTAAAATATGAAATGGCGAAATTCGCTGGCTTTCCAGTTTTTTATTTCATTTAGTCCACGTGGTTTCCTATTAAAACTTTTGCTGCAAAATGGTTTGATTGCGTTGAGTCTACTAGAAATTTGTTGTACTTTGGAGCTAGAAAGCCGGAAGAACTGAATATTACCACTAATCCATAAATTCAATAATTTTCTGACCACACCTAAGCACACAGAATGCATATATTCAACAGGAAAGCATTGAATTAAAACTACTGGAAGCTCTACAAGAATTGAACTTCCTGTATGGTGATCCTCGTCAGCTTGACTTCGGAATTCTACATCGGTTCTCCGCCTGTTAGCAGTGTCTTCGAAACAGACTCTGTTTTTGTAGTATTCTCCTTCGATGTGACACTTTCCGCATGAAAAATATCCGGTGTGATTTTTAACACACTTTATGTACGCTCTGGCGGGAGCGTCGCAAACAAAACTGTGCACCTGTATTGAAATGACCCGATTTTGTACAATAAGACCATTTAAAATAATATTTTTCAATTCGGATACAAAATCACTCAAAAATTGTTGTGAGCTATGAGGCTTCCCTTTTCCCAACCACAATCCCACGACAATGATAGGCACATCCGGAAGTTCTATAATATGTACTAAAATGGGCAAAAATTCTTTACTTGAACTCTTCCAAATTGGGAGGCCATCAACATTTATTTGCAAATGTAATATAGAAGGCACATCCAAAATATTTTTTAAAAACAGCTGAAGTTGATTCTCGAGACCGAGATGAGAATATACCCCAGGCTCTATATTTTTAATTGTTGTAGAGCGTGGAGTTCCTAACAACGATCGGTAGTCACTCGGTAGATTGTCATATTTTTTACTCTTATTTAGCACTGTTAGCAGATCGTTAATTGCAACTTTCCCAACTTTGTGTTTCACAGCCCATGTAGCTAAATCACTTCTTATGTTGACATAGTCTTCGGAATCACTTTCACTGTTGTCACTTATGCCATTAGATTCGCAAACACTCTCACGTGTGTCAACTAATGGTAAGTTTCTGTGGTGGAAATCCCGAGAAGTATTTACATCCGAAGGTGAACAACAAATTGATTTTTTATCTGGGCTATGACTGTTATTACTTAATGCTGGATTTCTAACTAACCTGCTGTTATCGTTTGAAACTTGATCCTTCTTCAGTTTCTTCAGAATTACCTCACTTTGTTTCTTAATTAAACGCCTTTTATGAGAGTAACTATAGCCCAACGCCGATGAGCTCATTCCAAAACATTCCCTACCTCGAAGTTTCACAATGACCAACTGACATTTGCTTGGCGAAAATGACTACTCATTGTAAGACGTGTGAGATTAGCGCCTGCACACGTTTTTTTAACGTTTTCAGAACCTATAAAACGAAGATAAAGAAATTGAGACCAAAACTCGAATGCAATACGTCTTTTAAATACGTCTGAGTTACATGCTCTAACAACTGACTTACAGACGAGTTAAAATACTTCATGTGCTTACAAATTGGGGGTCCAAATACGATTTCGGGACGTGTTTTGCATGTGTTCGAGTTTTTTGCTCTAACTACCGAGTTGCAGACGAATTAAAACACGTCCTGTGCTTACTGGGATAAGCAATCATTCACTGTCATATCCACTAATGACTGACTGTATATGACATCATTCGTACATATGTACTTATGTACTTACGTAATGGTAGATAAGACGAAGTTGGCGTTCTACGAGAGCCAACATCCAAAAACTTTAATCGTTTGCGATTGTATGCGCCCTCGTTGGCCGAATCTGTTTATTTAAATGGCCACCCGTGGAAGTAACTAGTGCATGAAACACGTTTATCATTTATACTACCCATCAGATGCAAAATTTAGCGAAAAAAATGTTCAAAAAGTTTTTTTCCCCGTAAAATAATAATAATTTTAAAATGTATGTGCATTACATGTGTATAGCCCAAAAAAATGCGTCATTATGGGAATGGCTGTTTTTTAAAAAAACAAAGTATATTGCAGTATTAAGTATTAAAGCAGTATTTGTTAAAATGAATCTATATCTGTCTGAGAGTAAGAATAATTTGAGGACGTAAAAGAGGCTCCAAAATTAATGACATCAGTTTGCCGTAACAAGACTGACTCAGTCTGTCATTCTGCGTCATGCAATTGAGTAACTGACTGACTGCCTCAACAGATGACATCATTTGTGTCTGCTCCCTTAAATTACATAAATCAATCATTTCTGATTCCAACGGATGATCTATTCTCTCTTTTGACCCCAAAAGACAAAATTAAGCGATATAATGAAAGAGCTCCAGTATGTTATTCACTTACTGACAATACATACAACTTCAGTACATATAGCACCGAAAAAATAGCATCACCGAGTCCTTGCTCTTGCTAAGTGTATAGACATCCTCAATGGTTTTTTGAGCTGGGCTGGAGAGCTTTAACTCTAAATGGAACGTAAATGGGCTGAGTTCTACTTTCCCGGCCACAAAATTACCTTCCACCATCCACTCTCCTATATATTAACACTGTAATACATACATAGGTAACTTCCACCAGACTTCCACCTCCCACCTAACTTCCACTTGACCTTCCACCAGACTTTCCATCTAACCTTCCACCTTCCCCTTGATCATTCCACCTGACCTTCCACATGACTACTCACATTACCCATACACTCTGTAGTCTGGCTTTGACAATATTTGCAAAGAGCTAGCTAAAAAAATGTGAGAGTAGTGAGAGAAATGATGTTGGGTTCTGGTGGATGTTGCAGCTGGAAAGGGACGAACGAGTTGAGTTATGATTGCCTCGATGCTCTGCTGGATCCGTGTTTATCTGACAATACATGGTTGTACTCCATCGGTTCGTCTGGGGATTTAATCTCCTTCATGTTACCCTGCTCTCTCACCTCCTAGACTAAGTAAATTACGCTACGTGGTTGTTAAGCAAATATATCTGGGAATGTATGGAATAAAGCAATTTAAATTTTATTTCCGCTTGTATTGTAATGTATGTAGAAAATAATCATGAGCATTGCCTCTTTTAACATTTCAGTCCTTATATGCATTGTTTTCTTACAATATATTCATATAATACTCCTTTTCTGAATTGTGAGAGGGCGACCACTAGCATCATCTTCTATGTGCATTATACGGATTTGTACATGAGGTTTACTTTGCAGTGGGCTTGGAACATTCTTTTGTATTTCTCCTTCATTTCCATGTTTGCTTATATGTTGTGGCATAAGTATTACTCTGATTTATTAGTTTTATCCAAAAAAATCGTAAATGACATCACTGTCAGTCAACGTTATAAACAGTGCTCGGCACGGGTATGGGTAATACTCGGGTAAACGGGTATGGGTACGGGTATGGGTACTACCCGGGTACGGATTTTGTGTACCCAAGCAATTCCGGGTACTACCCGGGTACACTTTGGTCGGCTCAAAATTTCGGGTACGGATACGGGTATGGGTACGGGTACAAGGATTTCAAAATGGGTATATACCCACCGGGTACGGGTATAATGGTGTCATTTATCCGTATCCGCGACCATTGTACCCGAGTATTTGGATGTGTTGAGATTTGAGACATTTTGATGAATTTTATGAAAATAATGGAACTTCCGTTGGAAAATTCTGTCGGTATTTTTAGTAATTCTGAATACAAATAGCTTTTTGTTAATACCCTTTTAACCTTACAACATGCAGTAACTGTATTTCAGACTGTGTTGCTAAAATATATATTTATATCTATAATATATATTTTTATGGAAACAGGTTGTAGGAAGAATTATTACTAAACAGACGAGGAATAATATCAAAATAGAAGTGGAGAATAGGATTCAACGAAATTTTATACAAAACGTCTTCATAATGTAGTAATTTGTTACTAAATTCATAAATAGTCTGATTGACACGTATGCACATGATACTTCATTAGCCACAATGAATACAATTTAAAAATTAGAGTTCCGATGAGTTGGATGGCAAGATATTTTTTGTAATTGGTAGTTGATTAGAAAAAGGCGGATATTTGTAACAAGATATTAATGAGTTACATGTACACAGAGCTACTGATTGTGAGGTGAGAAAATTAATGTAAAAGGCCGAATAGTTTTCTACTCCTCAATAAAAATATATAATGTCAAAAACCTCTCTAGCTAGTCAAAATTACCCACTCAGGTGTCATACATTATTACATATAACGTACTATGTATTACATTAAAACAAATCTGGATAAAGTACCCGGGTACGAGTACGGGTACGACACTGAGATACCCGAGTATGGGTACTATTTTCGAGTATTTTCGGGTACGGGTACAATACGGGTACAGGTACATGGATTGAGATAACATTTCGGGTACGGGTACGAAAAATTTGTACCCGGATACTCGGGTATGGGTACGGGTATAGATACAAGTTATTGAAATACCCGCACTTCGGGTACGAATACGGGTACGGGTACCGATTTTTCGTACCCGTGCCGAGCACTGGTTATAAAATGTATTTCGCTTGCTTTTGCTGCAAAGACATGTTGCCATAAAATGATTAAAGTAATTATGTTTAAGGAAGTCTGAGGGGAGGGAAATAATTTCAAAGATTTCATTATGGAATCCCTAACTGATAGATAGATAGATAGATGGATAATTTATTGGTCGATTTGACCTTAGCCCTTACAACCTGCACCGATCGATTACCCATACAAGATTAAAAATATTAAAATCAGCTAGAGAGAAAGAAAAAATAAAAACATTCAGATTTCGAAGTAAAAATATAAATTATGTAGGAGTTACAAAGCATTTCGTAAATTGGGGACATGATCAAGTTGTAATATTCGGAATCCCTAATTGCTTTCGAAGGTTTGATTGGAGTAACGTAAAATGATATTATTTTCTTGTAGCATAACCGAGTTTCAGCCAATCGGTTTGATAAAACTGCAAAAAACCGCCTGATCCTCAAATTTTTCCAAGAGGGTTCATTCCTAATTTCTTGAACCTCTGTGGAATATTTGGGAAAAAAAACAAAATGTAAAAAGCATCAATATCTTTCCTCATTACAATTGAGATGACTATAATCGACAAAGCATATTTACTATACAGCATTATGGATTAATTTACACGGGTTGAATACATGATTATCCTGAGAGCCACAAGCCCCATCATGCATACTAGGAAAATTCCATGGAATTTTAAAAGCCATTCTTAAAACTCTGCACACTCCAAAACTGGGTAAGCTAGAGAACAGAGTAAGTAGGGATGCCAATGGTCTGAGCCGGACCATTTATAATGGTCCCCTTATTAGTCTGGTCCGGTCTGATCCAACACTTGGACCAGACCAGACCACAAGGACCATAGTCCAGAAGGTATGCAAAATAAAAAATTATGAGTCAACGAAATCCCATGGAACAAATTAGAAATGTCATTTCTGGTGATAAAACAAGAATTTCACTGGATAAAATGTGATTGTTTAATTGCACTCTATGGCTTTCTGGACCATGGTCCGGACCATGGTCTGGTCTGGTCTGAGCTTCGGACCAGACCAGTCTCATAAAATCTGGATCAGACCAGACCATTGGCATCACTAAGAGTAAGTCATTACAACGAGCGACAAGTATAATAAATTATAGACAAAATATGTATGTATATCCCTGTCCCTAAGTCCAGTCCTGCTTTTACCTTCACTTGAGCATCTCTCTAAAGAGTTCAGTATTTTACTATCCAAAGTTATAACGACGGTACAAGTCTCTATTTTTAGTGTAACGTTACTCTCGGAAAATAACAATTTCCGAGTCATGCCGATTCAATCTGTATTGTCTATATTGAAACAAAACAGTACAGCAATACTAAACTGGCTTCTACACTTACTGTAAATGGTTTTGAACATGTAGAAACACACTCTTATTTGCAGATAAGCAGGGGTCGGATTTTTGTATATTTCCCTAGAAAATATTTATTTATTTTTAAGGCTGGACCTGATGTCCCTGGTGGAAAGTTTATAAATCTGTGCTGAAATTAGGTCGACTTGACCGACCAAAGACGGGAAGAATTTTCCGTCTTCACATAAAAATTCGATTAGGTGAGCTTTGTGGCAGATTTGTTGCTAAAGGGGGGCTTAGTGTAGATATACGCGGGACATCAAAATACTTCGTAAGTTTCAGTCTACCCTATAACGTTTCAAAAATAATAAAAAAAAAATCAAAATAGTGTGAACGGAAAGTCGTGGTTTATTTCAAAATTTTAATTCATTATTTTTATTAGTCACAATCATAAGTGGGTTAGAGGTACGTAGTACGTAATTTTGAGCCAGCCTGTACTTACCCATGAGCTTGCTGAATCATGTAATCTTCATGTGTGCGTTATTGCTCCTTTATTCATTCAGGGTCAGATATTGGGAAAGTCAAATGCGGTTGAGTTATTCTCTCATGCTAAAGGAGATCTGCTCACCTCAGAGATCACTCCCAACATCCAAACTCTTTTTTTACCCCTCTCTTCCTCACATCTTCATCTCACATACAAACTTTCTTCTCCTGTTATAATGAAGCAGTTCGGTTTGTGAGAGGAAAGGGAATGGGACGCAACTAGAAATAAAACTATTCTTCGGGTTAATCTCTTCATTTAGTAATTGTGATGGAAGAACGCGAGATCTGTTGCTGTGGAGCCAGGAGATGGTCTTTAATAATTGGATGGCTTCAACTTGTAAGTTGATTTAAGTGCAGTAACATATTATAATTAGGCTAATCTGATCAGGGAACCAAAACGTTCTCAATAAATGAGTTTATTTGTAAAATTGTTCTTAATACAGAGTATTAAATAATGGGGTCGTGGTGCTTCCAGAAATATGTACATACATATGTATATGCTAACAATTACTAAAACTCTGTTTGAACGGAATGTTTGTATTAGATTGTATTTATCTTGGCCTTCGGCAGCCTGGGCTTGGATGTACTCAAAATGATCGAACCCGAAAAGGATATACACGTTGAACCCCAACCTTCTCGTAAGTCGCCCTTTAAATTAAATTCATGGGTGAAAACAAATAATGAGAACGGTTGCAGTTGATGTTATTAAAATAAATTAATATTTTCGAAAATATTAAACACAGCTGTTGAACTTGACGTTAATAGTTTTGCGTCCTAAATTATGTTTTTATTGCACTACATCACTGCAACTATTTCTTTGGTGTTAGGGATGAAATGGGTGATACTGGTCATGCTGCATACAATCATGCCCGTCGTTCTAATACGTGGATGCAACAATGTAAGTTAAAATTAACAATGTAAAAGTTAATCATATTCCGGCCTCTTATTTGCTTGTCTTTCGATTGGGCCCGCGTTGACTTGATACACTGTGGATTGATTGTGTCCGTGGGAAAATCAACTTGTGGTTTTAATCTCACCTGTAATTTGTGTGAATATTATGTATATTGTACCGTTACTCTCCACCCGTCTCAACACCTGCTCATTCCTGTCCTAACCTGAATGAACCTGTTCATTCCTGTCTGAACCTGTATGAACTGGAATCATCCTGTTCCAACCTAAACCTTCTGCAGCCGTTACCTTTGCTAGGCTGAGACACACTCTCGTGCCCGTATATAAAGGATTCCTTCCTCATGCTACTTCAGTAGCGTCTCACTCACTATCACTACTCTTACTCTCTCTCTCCACTTCTTCACATTCGGCTTTCTGAATAAACTACAATCTTTCCTATTCAATTATCGTCGTTAATATCTACGTACATTTATTACGCTACCATAAACAGATATTAATGCATGGTGGCAGCTACGGTCGAACTCACAGCTATTAATTACACTTTCAAGTTTACACTTTACAGTATACACACACATACTGATTTCCACATACGCTCCGTGGGCACAAACCTTCAGTCTCTCTTCTCACCTTCATCATGGCTACTCCTCCTGCACCTCCAACGGACGCACTCAGACCTCCAGAGGGATTCTCCTACGACACCCCATCGCAGTGGACAACCTGGATTCGCCGTTTCCAAGGGTTCGTGACCCTTTCCAAGCAGACTGATGATGACTGGAAGATCAGCTCACTACTCTACCATATGGGTGGTAACGCCTATGAAATCTTTGACTCATTCCAGTTGAGTAAAACGGACGCTAAAGATTACGATAAAGTATGTGAAGCCTTCCGAGCCCATTTTATTGGAAAACTGAACGTTGTTTTTGAACGCTTCATGTTTAATTCCCGAGTACAACAGACAGAGGAGAATGTGGATCAGTTCATCACGGACCTACACAAGTTGGCAAAAACTTGTAATTTCCAGTCCCTGCACGATGAGTTAATTAGAGACCGTATCGTCATCGGTATCTTGGACAAGACCGTATCACTACAGCTCCAGACAAAGGACAAATTGACTCTGGAAGAAGCCGTAGCCCACGTGAAGACCCACGAAAAATTCAAGAAGCAACAACCCACCATTTCCGGAGGAAATACGGATGTGGACCGAGTTTTTAGCAAGAAAAACTCCCAATCAAAAGGGAAGTTCAACAATAAAACATGGAAATGTTTTAATTGCGGAGACGTGAAGCAACACTCAAAGGACGCTTGCAGAGCCAAGGGAGCCAAGTGCAATACATGCGGTAAAATGGGACATTTTGCCAAAGTTTGCAAGTCAGCCAAGGACCAGGCCAAGCCCAAGAGTAAATCAAAAATACAACAAGTTCAGGAAGATAGCGACACAGACTCCGTGTTTCTGGGAGAAGCCACCCGGGCTGAAGATAACCCCAAGAGCAATTGGTCTACAGAGATAATAGTGGGAAATGTCCCCATCATTTTCAAGTTAGACACGGGAGCAGACGTCACCATCATCCCTGAGCACATTTTTGAACAAAACCTACCCAAGGCAGTCCGTCATTTACGACCGGACCACAGGAAATTCAGCGCCGCGAATGGAACAAATTTATCAGTTACCGGCAGATTCAAGGCCAATTTACTCTATAAAGACAGAGCAACTCAGGCGGACATTTACGTCGCCTCTGGCCTGAAACAGCCCTTACTTGGGCGTAATGAATGCCTAGCCTTACAGCTAATCAAACTTACAGTTAACTCAATTGACATGGTCGGAGCGTACACTACAGTACAACCCCATACTGAGTTCCCAAAACTATTTAAAGGGTTAGGTACCATGGCACAACCCTATACAATCAGGCTCAAGGACGGAGCCCAACCTTACGCCATAGCACAACCTAGGAAGGTTGCCATCCCTCTCCTACCAAAACTCAAGGAAGAGTTAAGAAAGCTCGAGCAGCAAGGCGTCATCAGACCCATAGATGAGCCTACGGAATGGTGCGCTCCCATCGTGGTCGTTAAGAAGCCAAACGGAGATATCCGACTCTGTAAAGATTTTACAAAGTTAAATGAATCAATTGCCAGGGAGTTCCACCCCATGCCGGTGGTAACCGAAACCATAGCGAAGATACACGGTGCCGTGATCTTCTCGAAAGGCGACAACCGCCAAGGGTTTCATCAAATCAAATTATCTGAAGAGAGTCAAAAGCTAACAACCTTCATTACGCCATTTGGACGATACTGTTGTTTACGATTACCATTTGGAATCAGCTCAGCCCCGGAACATTACCAGAAGCGGATGTCAGAGGCCCTAACAGGACTTCCCGTAATTCATCACACTGACGACTGGTTAGTGTGGGGGAAAAATCCGGAGGAACACGACAGGAACTTAAGACTAGTTCTCACCCGACTCCAGGAGAAAGGGATAACCCTGAATGCAGAAAAATGTGAATTCGGGGTTAAACAGGTCAAGTTCCTGGGACATATAATTTCAGCCAAAGGGATTAGCATCGACCCAAAACGGCTAAGAGCCATTACCAACTTACCTACACCAAAGGACACTTCGGACGTTAGAAGTTTCGTAGGATTCATCATGTACATTGGACAATTTATTCCAAACTTATCAACAATAATGCAACCCTTGTATGCATTATTGCAAAAGGATGTCGAGTTCAGGTGGGGACCTGCAGAACAGAAGGCGCATGCCAAATTAATCAGCCGACTAACGTCCGCACCAGTGCTCGCAATATACAACCCAAACTCACCTACTACCATTTCCACAGACGCATCATCCTTCGGCCTCGGAGCCATTCTCAAACAACAACAGTCAGACAGCACTTGGAGACTAGTCGCATGCGCTTCCCGTACGTTATCCTCGGCGGAGAAAAACTACGCGCAAATTGAGAAAGAGTGTCTCGGAATCATCTGGGGATGTGAAAAATTCCAAACATTTCTCACTGGTCTACAGTTTCAGGTCGAGACCGACCATAAACCTCTACTTGCAATACTGAAGACAAAACATTTGGACGAATTGTCTCCCAGACTCCAGAGATTTAGACTCCGCATGATGCGATACGATTTCAGTATATTCCATACTCCTGGAAAGAATTTGATAGCAGCCGACTTTCTGTCACGGCACCCACTCCCTACAGTGGGAAACCAAGACTTTACAATGGATTGTGATGCAGCCATTTCCTTATTCATTGATTCCTTACCGGCAACTGACGCCAAACTACAAGAAATTAAAGAGGCGCAGCAGAAAGACGATACGTGCAAGCAATTAGCTGAGTACAGCCGTTCTGGATGGCCTCCTCTCAAGAAACTCACGGAGGAGTTCAAACTATTTCACACTCATAAAGACGAGATCACAGTACAAGGAGATTTACTGTTACGAGGCAACCGCCTCATCATCCCAAAGCCTTTACAAACGGAACTCCTACAACGTGTCCATGCAGGGCACATGGGAATTTCCAAGGCACGGGCCAGAGCCCACACTTCCATGTGGTGGCCCGGAATCTCAAGAGACATTCAAAGATTAATCAAGAACTGTCCCACGTGCATTCCGCACAGACAAGAGAGGAAAGAGCCGCTGATGCCCAGCGATTTTCCTCACAGACCGTGGTCCACCATAGGAATGGACCTCTTCCATTATGAAGGGAAGAATTACCTAATAGTCAGTGACTATTATTCAAGATACCCAGAAGTAGTACTATTATCAAGTACCACTTCCGAAGCAATTATTTCACATTGCAAATCCATCTTTGCCAGGCACGGCATACCGGATATTGTCAGATCCGACAATGGACCTCAGTTTCAAGAGGCATTCAAATCATTCACAACCAAATGGGGATTCCAACACATCACATCCAGCCCCCATTATCCACAAAGCAACGGTTTCATCGAAGTCATGGTCAAAACCATCAAGGACCTGTTAAAGAAAAATCCCAAGGATTTTCAAGAAGCATTACTAGAGTACAGGAGTACTCCACTAGGCAACGGTTATAGTCCAGCACAACTACTAATGGGACGACGCATTAAAACAAGTTTGCCTACAACACCCAAGTCACTGCAGCCAAAAGCAGTAAATGCAAAAGCAGTAAAAGATTTTGAAACTGCTAAGAAAATGAAAGGCAAAAACAACTTTGACAAAAGACACGCCGTTGTTACTAAACCAGACCTTTCTATCGGACAACCTGTATGGGTGAAAGACAAGCAGCTATGGGGCACAATCCAGAGCCCAACGAAGGAACCACGATCTTATAACGTGCATACTCCCCAAGGAACCTATAGACGAAACACCTTGCAACTATATCCCATGACCACCCCGGTCAAGAAACAGGAGTTCGTAACACCCCCGGAGGAACCACCACCCACACCTAGTCCAGCAAGAACTGAGATCATCCCCTACAGCATGACTCCCAGTCCCTTCAAACAAATCAAGACTCCAAGTCCACCCAAGGTCAAAACATTTACTCTCCCAGGATCAAGTAGATCAGATCCAGTGACCAAAACCAGATCAGGACGTCTAGTCAAGAAACCTGATAAATACGTAGCTTAAAAATTTCTCATGCTATGTAATTTCTTATTCTTATTCCTTACAGTTATAATGTTCTTATCTTAAAAAGAGAGGATGTGTGAATATTATGTATATTGTACCGTTACTCTCCACCCGTCTCAACACCTGCTCATTCCTGTCCTAACCTGAATGAACCTGTTCATTCCTGTCTGAACCTGTATGAACTGGAATCATCCTGTTCCAACCTAAACCTTCTGCAGCCGTTACCTTTGCTAGGCTGAGACACACTCTCGTGCCCGTATATAAAGGATTCCTTCCTCATGCTACTTCAGTAGCGTCTCACTCACTATCACTACTCTTACTCTCTCTCTCCACTTCTTCACATTCGGCTTTCTGAATAAACTACAATCTTTCCTATTCAATTATCGTCGTTAATATCTACGTACATTTATTACGCTACCATAAACAGATATTAATGCATAATTATTTTAAATTATTATAGAAAAATCCCAAACAGTTAGACATCTGGATAATGTACGCTAAGATTTCACTATTCGTCTTAGTGGTGGTAGCTTTCGTGATATTGTTCGTCACTCCTGCGGAAAAAGTTCTGTGGAGCATTTTCTACCTCGGTTTTGTAGTAACCACTCATGTTTTCTGTATCTGGGTTGTTGGGATCCACAAAAGTGAAATTGAGGCGTCGCCCGGGACTGTGGATGATAACAAATAGTGAAACGTGGAAACTATTAACTGTCCGGTATTACTTCAAACTTGTGTCCGGTGTAATTATTGACAGACGTTTTGCACATTGTTTTACTACGAACTTGTGTGAATAAATATGATGTTAATGCAAATCGTCCATAATTATTGAAGTTTCTCCGTGAATCCAGGAGGCGCTGTAATCCAAGAAATTGAAGATCCAGATAGGAAATTTAATGTAAAAAATTATTATTTAAAATAGCTATTCTCTAAATTTAACTACTTTTGTTAAAGTATCTGTACAAAGCCAGTCAATTCAGTCATTCAATCTAAATGTTATCGATGGTGCAGATTTTTGTTAATGATAATTGTTTGTTTTGAAGTAAATAGTTGTCTACATTCATTTCATTACAGTTATTATTTTAGTGTAGCATTTTATTACCCAGGGGGGGGGGGCTTCAGAGGGTTGGAATTCCTATGAACTAATGCACTCTAAAAACTCGGGTAACATCATACGCAGGATAAAACAGAATTATGCGGATTCTGAATTAAATTTATCCTTTAATCCGGAAAACGAGGGATGAATTTATGCTTGCATTGCAAATTAAATGTCATCTTGTACATTCTCAGTCCGGGCAGGTCAAATAAGATTTCTTTCTGCACTCAGCATTACATTGTGGATTTTCCGGCAGCAAAGTGTTCCTGCAAGCACGAACATTTTCAGTAACCGTTACGTTTACATTGGGTATGCATTAAAAGCATGCTATAGTAATGGCTGTCAAGTGTGAAGGCATGGTTCAGAAAGCTGCTCAGATTTTGAAAACTTTTGAAATAATACCAATTAGTTATTCGTGATCCAGAATTCCCCAACATAATATCCTCGCCATGAAAATGTGCAAACCACTTCAAATTTTTAATTTTCCGGTATTTCTAGAAATTTTGAAAATTTCGACAATATTATTTACGCCTTAAATTTTGTTTGCACATTTCCCTGAACATCAAGTTTTGCAACCACATTGAATTTTCCAATTTTCGAAAAAAATGGAGATAACGTACAAGTTGGGATTGTGTTTTAATTTACATTTATACTTTGCTCATTAAACTGTCGGTCAACCGATTTGAATTTACGATTTTTATTGTTTGAATTTTAGAGTAATCGCAGATCCAAGTTGAGATCCCAGAAATAATAGTCATATGGGTCGAGATGGACTAGCAGTGCACGAAATGGTTCTTTAAATAAATTTTACGATGGATTTATATCATCATATGTTGAATGTCAATCAATGTAAATTAATTCAGCCATTTAAATGATATACGCTTGGATTTCATAGCTCACAGTGTACATTACAAGTTGTGGTGTTTACGAAATTTGGGCTGGATATTCACATCCACTGATCCTGGTTCCAAAATTTCAGCTTTTAATTGTCGAAAAAAAATCATTTAAGAATCGGCTCACCTCATGATACGGATGGTTAGTTTATTTAATGAACGTTTTACAACGGGTTACTCTGAATTGTGAATACGAAGGACGGAGTACAGAAAAATAGTGAAAGCTACGTACGGAGAAGAGTTTTCTCTCTTTACATGGCGTGAATTGAGTCTGGCACACCTTTTACATTAACAATACATTGTGAGAGAACGACGGCCAATCTCCTTTTCTATGAGGAAGATACGGATTCGTACATGAGTCTTACTTCACATTTTGTTTGGAACATTCTCTTTCACTTCTTCATTTCCCTCTTTGCTTATATAATTATGTTTAGTCAGTAATAATCTAATTTATTAGCTTTACCCAAACAAATCGTAAATGGCATCACTGTCAAGGAATGTCTATAAACCAGTGATGCGCCCGTTACGTTACTTTTACCGACAATAACGGAATAACGCCGTTTTTTAACGTAACGGCCTACATTTGGAGCAGGCAATAACGTAACGGTAACGGAACTAGGGTGTGCTAAACATTTATCAGAATAACTATAACGCTTAAGCGTGTGTAAACAGAAAACGATATTGTAACGTAACGTAACGCTATCAAATAAATATATGCATGTACATTATTATATACTATAATATTATATATATCATTGGCTTTGCTTGGAGTAACTGTGCGTGCAAATAAACGGGGGAAATATTAACAACTTGAGTTGGTTGTGGATACCCTGATCCCTGAGCATCATTATGTATACGTTACTGAAAACATGGCAAATTTCAATAGGAAGTTTTTTACCCTTTATTTTGCTCAATCCACACGCTTTTGCTCACAAAAAAACGATGTGCGATCGGCTTACGAATTCAGTTTTGGTTCTAACGAAGTTGTTAGTAGATAAGAACTAACCATGGAGAATACTGCTGTTAGTAAAAGGAGAAAAATGATCAAGAACTACATTGAAACTGTAAATTGCCTTTTGCTACATTTTCTGCATACCAGGTACGTCTGGCAACACTAGTTGTTTGACATTTAAGTTTATAACGAGCGGACAATAATAGTAACGATAGCGAAAAGTAACGCTGGAGTATTAACGTTGTCTTGTAGTAACGGAACGGTAACGCTGAATTTTTCATACGATATTTAGTAATGTAATGATAATTAACGACAATTTTAAAACAATCATAATAGTGTAACGTAACGTAACGAAACTGTGGATGCGCATCTCTGCTATAAACTGTAGTTCGCTTGCTTTTACTGCAAAATGTACTTGACCCATAAATACTTTGTCGCATAGTTTTTGAGACAACGGCTTTCGATTTTCATTAACGTCAGACGACTATTAAGAATATAGAAACCAGAATCCCTTTAATGGTTCTTGATACACTAATTTACCCATCCATGCTCATCATGCTCAACCAAGGGATTAACCTAATAAATAGATCCCTGAAAGTCTGCAAATTTTCTTTGCGAACTGAACTCTCAAAAGGTTTTCACAAAAAAATTTATGTTCAAATAAACACTTGTTGGCATAAACTTTGAACTTTTCCTAAAAGCGTTCATTTATAATTTCTTGAACCTCTGTAGAATGCTTGTGAAACAAAGTGCTTCTGCCGGTGCAACGATTGAGAATAACCGAACTTGTAATTGCAATTATAACTGATAATGTAAGTAAGTCCAGACCTGCTTCTTCCTCTGTTTGAGCACCTCCGTAGAAAGTTCAATATTTTACTACCCAATAATATTATGGAAATACGTACGACCTTTGTGGATGCACAATTATCATCAAATAACACATTCCGCCCAAGCTCGGAAATTTTCCAACAAAGTCTGCCGATTCTGACTTCCAGCAGGCAAAATTGTGTAGAAGTTTAACATGATAAACAGATGAACTTGAGCTGCTTTACTTCACTACTTGTTTTTCACTGACTTACTAAACTTTCTAAAACTTACAATGTTTACGTGTATACACATATGCAGCAATAACGCATGCATTATAGTGAACGTGAACAAATTGAACATATACATCCATTGGTTCAGTATGTGACTACTACTGTACAAGCATATTGTGTGCTGTAATGGACAAGACCAACTTAAGTATCTACGGTACACATTTCTATTTTTAGGTTAAATTTAATCCTTCAATTTCCGAGTCACACCGATTAAATCTGTATTATCTATTTTGAAACAAACAGAACAGCAAAACTAAACTCTCTCCTACACTGGACTGATTTTGAACATGTTGAAATGCTCAGCTCTTACCCACAGATAAGCAGAGTGGGATTTTTGTATATCTCCCTAGAAAATATTTGTGTGATTTTCCTGGATGGATCTGATGTCCCTGGCGGAAGGTTCACAAATCTATCCTAAGAAATGGTCGCCAAATAAAAAAAAACCCCTAAAAGAAAGGTGAACAAAAGAAGGTTAAGATGAACCAAATACATTTTCATCCCTTTAAAATATTCCTTACCTGAATGTTTTCCCTGTGATTTTTTTCACTGGGAAGAATCTTCCCTTATTCTCATAAAAATTCCCTGCAGGTAAGTGACCTCAGTGATAGATTTGTTACTAGGAGGGACTCTTGTGTAAACGTGGGGTATAAAAATATTTCTTCGGAAAGTTTTATTCCACCCTAACGCTTTTAAAATAATAAGCCTTAATAATCATAGTCTGGACGGAAAGTCGTGTTTTATTTTACAATTTGAAATCAGCTCCACGCTTTTTCTGTTCAAAGCAGTAGGAATCAATTCGTTATTAAAAAAGGACGGTAATAAAAATTTTCGTGGAACAAGGTTTTTGTATATCACAATCTTAAGTGGGTTTGAGTTAGCGGTTGTTCGTCGTTTTGAGACAGCCTGTATTTGTACTTGAGCTTCATGAATCATTTGATCTTCATGTTTGCATTATCTCTCCTTCATTCATTCAGGGACAGATGTTGTGCATAAGCCGAATGCGGTTGAGTCAATCTCGTATGCTAAAGGAGCTCTCTCGAATCTCGGGTACTTCCCGACATCCGAACTGTATTTTATGCCTCGCATCGCCACTTCTTTTCTCCTCCAGTTGTAATGAAGCAGTTCGGTCTGTGAATGGAAAGGGAAAGAGACAAGACTTGAAATAAAACGATTCTTTCGGTTAATCTCTTCATCAAGTAATTGCGATGGAGGGACGCGAGATCTGTTGCTGTGGAGCCAGGAGATGGACTTTAGTAATTGGATGGTTTCAAATGGTAAGTTGATTTAAATGCAGTAATTATTACAGTACATAATAATAGTCTAAATCTGACCATAGAACCAAAACAGGCTCTGTAAATGAGTGTATTTGCATGATTGTTCTTAATACAAAATATTAAATAATGGGCAGGAGCATTATTGAGCAGGTTGACATCAGTGCTGGAACTGGGTACAAAAACCATGTACCCGTACCCCTTTCCTGTACCCGAATATCGGGTATAACAAAATGCTGTACCTATAACAGTACCCATACCCGAGTACCCGGGTAAATTATTTCATTACCCGTACCCATACTTGAAATTGCATTGTAGTACCTGCACCCACAACCGTACCCGTAATGTACCCAAAACCGGTACCTTTACTCGAGTAACTATTATTTATAGATACCCGGGTATTACTCGGTACTGGAAGTTTGGCTGATTAAAAATGACCGAAGAAATTTGCCCGAAAAAAAAACCCGGAATTTTGTGAATTTTCTCTAGTTATCCTATTTTAAATTGTTTACAAAATCATTTAAGGTCATTTATGGTTTATTTATTTCTTTTTAATAAACACTTGCGAAATTCAAAATCTACAGCGCTAAAATAATAACTTGCTGAATGAAATGAAATGAGTTCTCGCGAATTGGTTATTGGACATTCCTTGTATGGTGTAAGGATAACCAATTGGGACGAATTATTTAATGCTAAGCTCCCCATAACCGAAAACTTGCTTTTCAACTTCGATAACATAAAACGTTTTTGTTCCCGCCTAATCGTTTTCTCAAAACTCTTTTAACACAAGTCTCCCGTTAAAAACTGTTAGCATTATCGTACAAATAGGATGCAAAGGTTAGTAAAGTATAGGAGGAACGTAGAATTTCCTGGTCTTGCCAGTTTTTCCATGAAATATGTACCTACCTGATATATGTATTTACGTGTTTGAACTAATTGGTTTACATTATAGGTATCTTGGCGTTGCTGGTCTTGGGAACAATGAGCTTAATTTTTCACGACAAGGATTTACATTATGAACTGGAACTTTTTCTTAAGTCGCCCTTTATATCGCATGCATAAGTGAAAAAAATACAAAATGAGATCCTTTGTAGCCGATCCTTTGAAACCAAATCAATCGTTTTGAAAATATAAACCACAACTGTTGAACTTGCTTTATAGTTGATAGGACCTGAATATGCAGATTTGGGTCCGAAAATGTATTCTTATTACACTACATTACAGCTACAATTTCTGTGGTGATAATGGTGATTTGGTATATATTGTCAATCTTGAGTGTTATCATGGCCTACGTTCTAATACGTGGAAGCATAAACGTAAGTTTAAAAAAGATCACATTCCAGCCTCTTATTGAATTGTTTTTGGATTGAGCCAGCATTGATGACTTCGTACTGTGAATTGATTCTGTTCGTGGGAAAATAACCTCGGGGTTTAAATTTCAACTATGATTTTAAATTGTTGCAGAAAAACCCCAAGCAGTTACACATCTGGGTAGTGTACGCTGGGATTTCACTTGTCATCTTAATCGTCTTGTTTTTCGCGAATTCCTCCGCCACTGATGGAAAACAAGATCAGCGGAGAACATCTCCGAAAACGATATTCTTTCTCTGTATTGATGTAGCCATTCAAATTTTCTCCATTGGGGTTGTTGGAATCCACAAACGTGAAATTGAGGCTTCGTCTGAGACTGTGGTTCCTTACAAATCTGAAATATATTTACTATCCAGTACTGGTATCATTCAAATATAATGTTACCGAAGGTGCCAATTTTATACAATGATAATTGTCTGGGCTGGGGCTTAACATAAGTTTCGGGCAAATTAAGCATTCCTAAGTTGATGAGACAAATATCGCGTGTAAACCAAATGGAATCCAAATTTTTAAAAAATACTCTCAAAATGACCCCTGTGGGGTCATTGAATGTTACCATAATTACCCACCATGAAATGTTACCATAATTCTACTTGTGAACTAATCACACTTCTTGGGACAATATAAAAACATTTCTGAGCAGTAAAATTGAATAACATGCTTAACTTTATTATATACAGACGAATTTGTGTCTCGTAAGTCACAATAGTGATTGCCTTGGTCCATTTTGGCTACTATGCTATAACTGTACAAACAATAATTCCCATTCAGTTTATTTTTCATGAAGTGTTTGATGCAATTGACCATCCTCTTGCAAATAAATATATAAGCACTACTGCTGGTTGGTTAGAATTGTTTTACTTTCAAATGTTGTCTACGTGTAGTAAAAACTAGAACTATGGAACGGCAATTTTCATTAGAGGGCGGGCTGAAATTTGTGATTTATTGTTAAATGATTTATGAATTTATATGAAAATCTCAATAGCAAGGGATTTTAGAACTCGTTTGTCCTTGGTTTTGGTAGACACTTTTGACAGTGTTTCAGGCAAATTTGTTACGCAAACATTGATTGTTAGATTATAGTATTATTTTACAGGGATTAGACGTCTTGTAGGGAAAGTAGTTTAGCCCACAGGGATTTTAGTAATCGTTGAGGACCTCCTTGCAGGAACATTTGATTCAGTGGGGAAATTTAGAAGTGATATTCCAGGGAGATCTACAAAAACTCTGATATAGGCCTATATGTAATTACTTGCCAAGGGCGTTGCTTATAGTATTGAAAAATATTTTTTAGAATATTTAAATTATTGAGTGCATTGCCATAACACGTACATTGTTGATTCAGAAATTGTAATGTCGTGTACGAGCTAAGGCATGCAATCACATTTCAATTAGTTACATACGTTACTAATAACATTAAATAGTACACTACAGTTTAACCTCGAACCAACACTAATTTGGAACACATTAAGATGGGTCAATGATGATTTCAAAATTCCAACATTAACAAATAAAACACCGATATGTGATAAATGACTGTTATCTGTAAAACTAATGAATCAATTTCAGTGAAATGTTTTGTGATTATTTCTTATATAAATAGTAATAACTACTGTATACGTGGTTGAAATCGGCCCGATAGTTTTTTCGAAAACGATTCTTGAAATTTTGGACTTTATGTCAAATGACTTATCTCTAAAACTACTTAATCGATTTCAATGAAACTTTGTGAATATTGCTTACGTAAAACGTAATGCTTACTGTCTATGTGGTTGAAATCGGCCTGATAGTTTTTTCGGAAATTCTGAAATTTAAAAAAAAAACGACAATTTATCATACTTTCACGGCGGTAGCTGACGCCACCCTACGCAAAGCCTCAAATTATCGAGTAACCATGATTTTATTCCGTTAAGTAATGCAGTCACAAATATAAACTTATTAGTTTACGGATCTCACAATGAATTTTGAAATAATGGCTTTGTTTTATTGATCCTAATTTGATAGTTTGAAATAATAATAAACAAAGCGTATAGCTGCGGTTTCTAAGAGGTATTTCGTATCTTTTTTCTCCTTCTAGCTCTTGCTCACATAAGGGATTCATATAAGAGATTCAAATAAGGGGTATCCTAATTGTTAGTAAATTCTTTTCCAGTTTCCCAAAATTCCAAAATCCAGAAACACAAAAATGTAAAAATTTTGATTGACCTCAGTCGATTTTTGCGGTAGCAGGGGACACGGGAGTGGCCCAAAGTCGGAATTTTATGGAATCTGCATACATCACTTGTGCATTTCAGCGCAAACTTTTCCCGCAAGTTTTGATGCTCGTTTGTAGGAATGTTTAATGGCTTTCCAAGGAGCTATCACATAGGTCTACGCGTGAGGAATAATTATGGAATTGACCCGTGAGATCAAAGACCAATGTTTTGGAGCGAAAGTGAAAGACGCGTAAAAATAGAAATTTACTTGGACGACTTGTGGTTTGTAATCGATGCTGTAATCGTTTCAAGTTTTATTTCAAGGGATTACATAACAAATATTTCTTCTTTGATTTAATCTTATCTCACATGCTTGGCTCCTCAGATCGCAATTTTTGAACGAGTTACTGTAAATCAGTGCTGCGGACAAGTTCAAGTAATACTTGAGTTTTCAAGTCAAGTTCAAGTTCGGGTCAAGTTCAAGTAGGCCAACTTTTTTACTTGAATCTTTCGGGTCAAGTTCAAGTACGTACTCGTCTTGACCATGACATTCTAAGACAAGTCAGGTTCAAGTACAAGTAAGAGAAATTTACTTGAATCTCAAGTCAAGTTCAGGGTCAAGTAATGGAAAGCAAAAACTTGAGCATGAACTTGAGATTTCATGGTCAAGTTCAAGTAATTTTAGATTGCGTATGCCATAAAGGACGGAAGCAATTCCAAAATCACAATTCAATTTCATGTCGTGTCCAGGGTATATTTTTTGCACATGCCATAAATCAAAGGACAAAATTCAAAATCAGAGTCCGTTTTGTAAAGGTCTTGTTTACCAGACGTTGATCATTGTTAGTTGTTGCAACGGCCTCTTCATGAAATGAAAGAATTATCTTGATAATTCGTATTGTTGCTTAGAATTATTAGTTTCAACTTGTGTAAATAAATTCCAATATAAATTGAGCTTGGATGGCTCTTTACAAAAAGCGTTTAATAAATAAGTAAATACTAGTTTATTAAATTTTAAATTAAGAGTACTGGTAATGCTAAAATATTTATGTACATATACATATATAAACATTAAATAAAACTTGACACTCGTCAGATATACAGTGAAAGTCCGTTATAAGGAATGTATCCATATCAGAGATGGATTTGTTTGACCAAAACATCCATTCACACAATGCTTTAGACGTTTTGTATAAGGGAAATTCCTTTATAAATTATATAGTCCCTTATACCGAACTTTTACTGTATTCAGTGTACGCTCAGTTGTCCTCGAATGGTTTTAAATAAAAAGTAGCAGTAAAATTGTTTTCGGAATGCGTTTTGATTTTCAGTCTGAAGGAAATAATTTGCTGCAGCAAGTTCGACAAGTTATTGTGGCCATGTTAAATTTTTTGTGATACTTAACTTGAATTATCAAGTTCAAGTGGCGTGTAAGTCATGGTCAAGTCAAGTTCAAGTCAAGTTTGGAAATATAACTACTTGATCAAGTTCGGGTCTTACAAAAGTTACTTGATTACTTGAACTTGACAAGTCAAGTAATTACACGAACGCGAGTTATCAAGTTCAGGTTGTGTCTTGAAAATTACTTGAAGTTTCGTGGTCAAGTCAAGTTCATGGTCAAGTGTTGAAATTACTTGACCCGATCGCAGCACTGCTGTAAATACAGCATAGGAAGGAAAAGTATAGAAAAATAGTGAAACGAATGACGAAGAGTTCTCTCTCTCTTCACCTGGCATTATTAATAGAGTCGGGTTTGGAACATTCTCTTGTACTTCTCTTTCACTTGCATCTTTGCTTATGTGTTGTGCCAGTATTAATCTGATTTATTAGCTTTACCCAAACTACTCGTAAATGACATCACTATCAGTCAAGAAAAGTGTATAAACTGTAGTTTGCTTGCGTTTCCTGCAAGATATGGTGTCATAAATTACCAAACAAGTCATTTCACTTGTCATCCGGGCAAATATTACCAAATACGAAATTAAGTAGTCCGGAATTCAGAAATCGTAAGATCTATAAACATTTTTTTTGTACATTCGTTTATAACTTAATACTTGACAGGTAGAACAACAATCACAAAGCAACCTTTGAATACATCCAGGACTTAAAGTACATGTACAAGAACGTCTAACGGTACCTGTGAATTAAATACGGTACGAGGGGAAATTGTACTTCTATCAATTTTCCCTATTTGGTTTTGAAACTTTGGCAACCTTTGGAAACCTTTTGCAAAAACGAAGGCTGCAATGATTGAGGCCTATTTGGGTCGAGGGGTTTAAGCATGTCTTATGGGAGGCAAATCAATGTAAGCATTTTTTCTTCCCTAGCCTGAAGGCTGGGATCGTCAAAAAACTTTGCTTTCGAAGATATGGTTGGATTAAAGTAAAATTATATTTTTATCTTCCTTTAGTATGACACATCCAGCCAATCAGGTTTGAGAACACCGTAAACCACCTGATCTTCAGATTTTTCCAAGAGCGTTCATTTCTAAATGGTTGAACCTCTGGAGAATGCTTCCAAACAAAATGTAAAAGACATCAATTTCTCTCCTCATCTATACTTTAGATGACGAATCAACAAATTACAGATATACAGCATGCGTACATAAGTGTTTCAAGTTTCGCTTTCTTCGGAAGACGTGTTTGTCTCAGGTACCCGGAAAAAAATGAGGGGTTAATTTACACTTTAATTATATTTATGTATATTTATACAAAAATTATAGTTTTAGTTACTTTGCTAGTGGGCACATACAAACGTATGTATGTATGTACATATAAGGTTACACATTAATTTTCGTTAGCTATAGCTCATATAAGCATGCAAAACATAGATATCCTAATTTTTAAAGAATTATTTTGTTTTAAAATAACAAGCTTTCACAAAAGACACCAACTCAATCTCATATAATTATTGGAAACATTTTCTTATACACACTAAATACTGGAAAAATTTTACGAATTTCAAATAGAGGTATCAAAGAATCAATGCAGTGATTGAGAACTAATTCCGGGAATGGTCCAATCTGTTCCTTGATTTTTGGTCTGGTCTGGTCTAAGGGCCGGTAGATTTGTTGATTCAGAAGTGCATGGCCTAATCCATCCGTTGGAACATTTCAATTGGACAGAATTTTGTGGCTGTGAATTTTTTGAACTAAATGTTTCATCATATATTTAATGGTAATATCTCGAAATATACTATTTTGGTTGATGTTTTATTACTCTGTTGTATTCTTTTCAATAATATCAGAGCGCAAACACCTTAGCCTGGATCATTCTGGTAAAGGGAGATCAAAATGTTCAAATGATCAAAGGTAGTGAAAAATAATATTCCGAATTTAACAAGGTCAACATTAACAAGGATTGATGTATAAAAAATATCCCCTGATTTCTTGATGGGCCGAGTTGCGCCGAATTTGTAAGCTACAATTTAAATTATCGCCCTATCACACAATTTCAACATTGAAAGTTTATTTCAATACTGACCTAAAATTACTTGAATAAGTTCAAAATCATTATCAAGGATAAAAAGGGCGGCTTTAAAAAATCTATTTCGGAATGCAGTTTCATGACCCACTACTTTCACTACTTAATTTTGGTAGTTACCTAGATGAAACGATCTCCACAAGTATGCATATAAACCAGGATGGAAAAGATAATTTGCAATGCAGTTGAAAAACTAAACTAACAATAAGATATAAACTGAGCAAGAAAGAGAACAGAGCCAGTCATGCAGCATCTCTCTAGGCATAGTTCAATATTTTACTACATAGTATATAATACAAATACATATATCCTTCGTGGATGTACAATTTTCATCAAATAGCACATTCCGTTAAATCTCACAAGTTTTCCATCAAAGTCTGCCACTCTCTGACTTCCAGCAGGTAAAACTGTACAGATGTAATTATTACAAGAAAGAAAGACGAAGTTACGCTGCTTTACTTCACTTCTTGTTCTTCACTGATTCACTAGATTTTCTGAAACTTACAATTTTTACGTATATATACATATCCCGTATTAACGCATGCATTTCAAATTCATCACTATCTATTGGTTCGGTATTATATGACTATAAGCTATTTTTGTGCTGTAGTGGACACGGCGAACTTAACTACGGTACATGCAAGTCTCTATTTTTAGGGCAAATCTTCTATCAGAAAATCTCAATTTCCGGGTTAATACCTATCCAATCTGTATTATCTATATTGAAACAAACAGCACAGTGAAATCTAACTCGCTCGTACACTGGAATGATTTTGGACTTTTAGAAATATTCAGCGCTTACAAACAGATAGACAGGGGCCGGATTTTTGATCTCCTTTGAGAACATTTTCTTGATTTTCCCTGCTGAATCTGAAGTCCCTGGTGGAAAGTTCACAAATTTCTGCTGAAAAAAAGTTAAAAACATTCCTGCTAGACAAAAGGTAAGCAAATCTCGAAATCCTTGCTTATTAAAAAAAATTTCCTCCCCTTTGAAATTTTCGGTGCCTGAATTTAGCCATTGTCAATGATTTTCTTCCGTCTAGCAGGAAATAAAAAAAATATTTCATATTAAATTTTCATTCAACTTACTACCCTGTGCTTTCCCTTGAGCGCCATGAATCATGTAAGCTTTATTTTTGTGCATTATCGCTCCTTCATTCATTCAGGGTCAAATGCTGGGAAAGCAGAATGTGGTTGAGGCAAACTCTCATGCTAAAGGAGCTTTGCTTTTTTTAGTATTCCGGCGATATCCAAACTCATTTTTATCTGTCTCATCTGTTTCCCACACGAGTTTTTTTTCATGTTGTAATAAAGCAGTTCGGTCTGTGGATGGGAAGTGAGTGCAAAGGGAAAGAAATGAGACATCAATTTAGTGTTACTTGTCAATTGCAAGTTAATATTGCAACTACTAATTGAACTTGCAAGTTCGGTTTAATTGCGGTTATTTCACACCAGGTAGTTACAATAATCGGTTCAAGTGCAATTTCTGTCTACTTAAATTGTAACTACAAATGCAATAAATACTCGCAATTACCGGCAATGCATCAATGAGTCATTCCGCTTTAATGACTAATGTACATGATAACGAGTATTGTCTCAACGAGTATAGTTACTGTATTTACTGTACAATTTTGGCCGTGACGAGGGAAAATGATCGAAGTGAATTTTCCATTAGTATCAAAGTGCTCCCATTTGCACAAAATTCATGGTCTATCAGGACCATAATTTCCCGGTTCCTTGATTATATCTTATCGAGAGATTATTAACTGAAGTGTGATTTGTGTGGATCATTTCATGTGATTGAATAAAAGGAATTATATAGATACATATATATAGATATATGTACATATATGCTCTATGCTCCACAGACCAGAAATATGTACATATATCCAAAATGCCCTCAAAAGTCACCCCTAAATGTTTATTGATTCATTTTAAAAATTAGACCAAGTCTAAAATTGAAGGAAGGTTATTTTTAGATGAAGACTGAAGGCGAACTTGTGTTTATGACTTTTTGAAGTAAGGTTGAGTAAAGGCCAAATATTTTAAGGGCGTATTTTAAAGGTATGTTAAAGGATGAAATTTTTCAATATTCTATCCATGAAAGGCTTGAAGGAAGGCTATTGCATTTGTGTATCTCTGTTTCATTATGCATTGCATCTAGATAATTTTACTTAATACAATTTGTACAATTTAGAGAAACTGCATGTAAACCACTTTGCTACGAATCTAAAATGCACATCATTTTACCCCTTCACCGACGATTTATACTGTATATCAGTTAACTTGCAATTATAAATTGCACTTGCAATTTCAGTGCAATTTTACTCAAATGTTTTTGCAATTTCAGTGCAATTTTACTCAAATGTTTTTGCAATTTCAGTGCAATTTTACTCAAATGTTTTTGCAATTTCAGTGCAATTTTACTCAAATGTTTTTGCAATTTCAGTGCAATTTTACTCAAATGTTTTTGCAATTTCAGTGCAATTTTACTCAAATGTTTTTGCAATTTCAGTGCAATTTTACTCAAATGTTTTTGCAATTTCAGTGCAATTTTACTCAAATATTTTTGCAATTTCAGTGCAATTTTACTCAAATGTTTTTGCAATTTCAGTGCAATTTTACTCAAATGTTTTTGCAATTTCAGTGCAATTTTACTCAAATGTTTTTGCAATGGCCTTACTAACTGCAAATATCTTATGAACTAATTGCAAGTTCAACTTCGGTTATTTGCATATATAATCTAATTGACACATTTTAGCAAGTACCAGTTACGCATTACTAGTACTTCCATTTTCAATTATAATTATAGCAATTGCAAATTCGGTTATTCCCAATCTTTCCACCGACAGAAACACTATTTCAAATAAAACGATTCTCCGGGATAATCTCTTCATCAACTAATTGTGATGGTGGAACGCGAGAGCTGGTACTGTGGAACCAGGGGATGGACTATAATAGCTGGATGGCTTCAAATTGTAAGTTGATTTATGTAAATGCAGTACTAATTATAATTAGGCTAATCTGATCAGGTGAGCAATACATTCTTGTCAAATGAAAACACCTATTTGTAAAATTGTTCTTAATACAGAGTACTAAATAATGAGCGGGTTGATATCTGAGAATGAATTTACAGTTTGGGATGAAACTTGCTTCCAGAGACATGTACATATGTATGTATGTTAACAAGTACTAACTATGTTTGAACGAAATGCTTAGACTATGGGTATCTTGGCGTTGCTGGATTTGGGGAAAAATGGCTTTGTTATTCTGAGAGTGATGAAACCGGAAAAATATTTACACGAGGAACTTTCTCGTAAGTCGCCCTTTGTAATTACATGCATAAGTGTAAAAAAATAAATGAGGACCTGCGTAGACGATGCTATCAAATCAAATTGATCGTTTAGAAAATATTAACCAGAACTGTTGAACTTACTTTAGTTGACAGGATCTAATTAGCTTTGAGTCCTAAGATTTATATTTTTTGCACTACATTGCAGCTACTATTGTTTCGGTATTATTGCTGAGATTGATAATGCCCATCTTGAGTATTATCATGGCTATCATATTATTGTGTGGATGCAAAAACGTAAGTTTAAACAAGATCATATTCCCTCTTATTTTAATATCTTTGAATTTACTAGCCCGCATTTACTTGGTGCTGTTTAAACTTGGGGTTTTAATCTCATTCATAATTTTAAATTCTTACAGAAAAATCCCAAGCAGTTAAACATATGGATAATATACGCTAAAATTTCACTAGTAGTCTATGTGCTGCTGATCTCGGCGAAATTATTCGTCATTCCTGAAGAAAAGGCTCCGTGGAGATTATCTCAGGAGAAGACTATCTTTTTCTGTATTGAAGTGGCCATTCAAGTTTTCTGCATTTGGGTTGTTGGATTCCATAAAAATGAAATTGAAACTTCATCTGGGACTGTGGTTGCTTTTGAAGCTTAAAAATATTTACTTACCAGTATTGCTTAAAGCATCTGTCCATTGTAATTATTGTCAATCCTTTTGCAGATGTTTGTACATACTCTCGCCCTTTGTCAATGTGATATTAACATAAATCGTCCATAATTATGCAATATTTAAATCATAGCGTATCAATATGTCTTCCGAGTCCTGTAATCCAAGAAATTAAAGATTATGTTACAAAATTTAACGCAACAAATTATTATACATATAAAATTGCTATTCTCTAAATGTAACTACTTCTGTTTAAATATCTATGAAGACCTAATCAATTCAGTCATTCAGTCATAATGCTACCAAAGGTGCCAATTTTAGTCAGGGATAATTGTGTATTTTAAAGTATCTAAATTATTACGTGTGTTGTTATATATTAATATCGATGTAATTTATTATATAACCCAGTAAAATGACTGAACATGAAAATCTAAATAAAATAAATTTAAAGTGTTTTTCCCCGTGCAGTTATGATTTTAATGTAACATTTTGAAACCCAGAAAAAACTCCGGAGAGTCCGTGAAGTCGTTAGTTAATGGTTTCCCAAGACAATTTATATTTTTCTGAGCAGCTCAAAACGCTTGCAAAAATGTACGAAAAAACTCAGCTGTGTTTTCCCAAGCAACAGATGATGCAACAATAGTTTACACGTACATATCATCCCTGTCAAATATTCGTTCTCAAGGTACTATATAACTACAAAAACTTCTACAAATTCTGACCCCAATAGATACAATTGCTTGAAGGCTATTAAAAGTGAGTGATAAAATGAAATTGCTCCAGTAGTTTATTCATTTCCACCTTCAATTTCAAAACTAAAAACCAATTTTTATTCTTCAGCAAAACATTTGTGGAACTGATTGTATTACAGAATATTTTTGCTGTCATTTTGTATGTGAGTGCTTATTCTTCAGTATGTAAAATTGGTATAATTTGGTACAAAAGTATAATTGCTGTATATTTCACCCTAAACAAAACACAATGATTTCGTTGGGATAATAATAAAATGATGAAAGGAAACGATAATAATTACATTAACCCCTTTAAGCAAGAAAAATTAGCTCCTAGGGGTCCTGATTATATTTTAATTTACTTTTGTCGTTGCTAATTTTTTGGTACAGTGATGCTCTAGCACTCGTAGCAAAATGCACGTGTATATACGAATTTCTTCACCCCTTGAATTGTTTTTAATAATGGTAATAATTTTGATGGGCAGCCGTAATATTCTGGATTGCAGGGTTGCAAATTATTTACATGTTTTGTGTCTTTAAATAAAACGAAACTCAAATTGGACAGGAATAAAAATTTCTAAACAAAATAATTTACAACTTTGATTTTGCTGACAGTCTCTAATGTAGGTAAAAGTGGAGGTTTACATACATATGTTTTTGAACCACAGGATGCTTCTGTTCAGCTTTGGAAATCGGGTAATTTTATGTGTGCATTACAGGTCTTATATTCATTCAGAGCCAGATTCAGGGGTAAACAGAATGTAAGCTATAGCTCTGCCATCTGTTGAACTAATAAAAACTCTACGTAATATCTCTAATATTAGCGCTACTGACTAGGAGTATGGCAGGGGTTGGATTTTTGTAAATCTCCCTGGAAGATTTTTTCATTTTCCCTGCTGGTCATGATGTCCCTGTTCGAAGCAAATTTAAAACTCCCATTAAACAAAATAACTTTCGTAATACACCCCAACAAATTCAAAAATCCCTGCTGAAAGAAAGGTCCACAAATTTGAAAATCCCTGCTGACAAAAAATCATTTTCGTAAAACACCTTAACAATTTCAAAAATCCCTGTTGACAAAAATTGTTTTCCATAAAACACCTCAACAATTTCGAAAATCCCTGCCAAAAAAAAACGGTCGACAAAATTTCCTTGCTGAAATTTTTTTTTCCCTGGGAAGATTCTTCCCATCTTCCCACATAAATCCGACCCCTGGAGTATGGGTGGAAATCCCAGATCGAAGCAAGACTTTGAGAGCAATTAGTTCTTAGACTCATTGTTCAAACCTGCACTGAAGACTGAAGTTTGTATCAGTTCTGGCGCTAGTGGTCGTAAAAACTGGAAACCCTTTCTCAGGTGAAATTTTGCTCAATTAGTGTCATGGTCGTTTATGATTTTGGACTATGAATGTATATTATTATTAGTAATATTATTATTATTTTGTAACTCGGGGATCATACACTAGTAACATGTAAATTAGAAAAACGTTACGAAATCGTTAAGGTTTTGGTGGTGTCGCTGAGGACTACGGGAGACAGTGAGAGATTGGATGTCGTAGAGGAATGACCTTTTGTGTTAAGTGTTTGATCCCAAAATTGAAGTTAAGTTAAAAGATCTATTAAAGCATTGGAAATAACTGAGTGGAAAACAATTTTATTCTATTGAGTTCAGGAACTATTTATATTCGGGCAAAATTTAGAACACTCTTGAGCAGCTATCTCCAGGTTGGAGTAGCGGGCTGAGACAATTGGATATTTCCATAAGAAATTAAAATTTTCAATTCGAGTCGACTAAGCAGCTTTACGCAGTACTCTACGTGTTAATCTTTGGGATCGCTGCATAGCAAATCTTTTCATAAGGGCATTTTACCCCTACCCTGGCATGCGTATACAGCGTGCTACAACGAAACCGCGCTTAGACCATACATAT
Organism: Allacma fusca; assembly: GCA_947179485.1. Classification (NCBI taxonomy): domain Eukaryota; kingdom Metazoa; phylum Arthropoda; class Collembola; order Symphypleona; family Sminthuridae; genus Allacma; species Allacma fusca. The sequence continues at coordinate 28,526,157 of OX359246.1, forward strand.
AAACAGGAATGGTAAAAATATTCAATTTCCCGATATTTTAGCAAACCTTTTCTCAGATATTTCGAAATTTATTTCATGCCGTTAGTTTTTAAAAACTCTGGATACAACGGTCATGGAAGTGGAGACAAGTCAGGATACTTTTGAAGAAACTGGATGTTTCCAATTTAAACTGTGCTTATTTTCATTGAAGGGTTCATCATATTAGATGTGATTTAATCGTATTGCATATTATTTTCCAAAGGAATTTGATTTTCATTTGTGCCCTTTAAAAAGTTTAGACTTTAGATTTTTCCACTAAAACATACCGCTTTTTTGTATTCCCTTCAATTCACGACACTTGCGCATTGCATTATTTCACATTTGATTTAGTTATCAGAATATTCAGTACATTCTATTACAAATTTCGAAGAAGTCCAGATCAAGCATAATTTTTGAAGCATCTTTACAGCATGATCAAATCCAAGAATTACCCAAGGAAATCAAACGATAGGCCTCACAGTGTCCATCATTATAGAATCATCATGTATCATTAATTAATCAAATTTGTAGAACTTAAAATGGAAGTTGGAAAAAGAATTCTATTATCAAGACAGTACTGGAGCAGCACGAGACGCTGCGGCAGCCAAGCATAATTATCACTAATTCAATTTTCTAATCATATACAAATATTTGCAAATTTCTAACAAATTTTATCAGTATTTCAACTCTGTTTCACGTTTCACAGTGTATACTTACCGTCAGCTCTAGGGATCTGGTAATTTTCATGTGTGCCTCATCACTCTTTCAATTATTCAGGGTCAAACCTGGGTAAAATATATGGTTGAGCCAATCTTATAAACTAATGAGCGAGCTCTGTTTACCCGAGTATAAATTACCTATTTCTATCATTCCACAACGAAATGATCATCCAAGCATTCCCCAACTGTAATGGAGCGCAGTTCGTTCTGACAGAAGAAAATGTGAGGGGAAGAAAGTGGACGTGACTTAAAACACAATACTTCCTCACACCGTGCTTTCGAAACCAATAAAAAACTATGGAGTGTAATTAGTACAACAGTACAGCTTTCTACGTACTAAACCGTCTCAACTATAATGGAGGATTCCCGTTTGACTTTGATGGAGAGCAATCCAAGGGTCGTAAGTTTGCTTGAGTTTAATATCTGTATCTGTGATAAATTACAAGGTTAATTACAAATAGTATGTGAACACGTTCCAACCAAATATTCAATAATTTGTCCGTTGACGTATAAGATATAAATAAATTCATTGTTTGGGAAGAACGCGAGCAAAACACCTCCACACGTGCAAATGTGTTTATAAGTAATTACATATCTGTATTTGTGCTGAATGAATTAGATTCAAGCAATCATCTTGTTGGCGATCTTACTCCCAATAGGATTACTTCCGATATTTCTTAAAAGGAACGCGCTTCAAGAGGACTCATCAAAATTTAAATACTTAGATTTAGGTGAGCCGCCGCTTCTATTAACCCATTGCTGGGTACAACAAATGAGAAAGATTTTTGTAGCCGTTTCTGCAACCATACATTGTTGATGAAATAATTATTATAAAATTACTTACATATCAGTATTACTTCCGGTATTTTTTTTTACAGGGAACCAGTCCCAACAACCAAAGACGAAATCAGACTCAACAAAATGTAAGCACTATTTTTTCGGTGAGCCGGCCCTTCAATTATTGCACGGTTGGATACAACAAATGAAAACATTCTTTTGTAGCCGTTGTTGCAAGAATATAAAATTGATGGAATAATTATTATAACCTTATAAGGATTACTTCCGGTATTTTTTACAGTGGACCAGCCCCAAAAACCAGAACCCGAACCAGGCTTATCAGGATATGAACTCAGAGAGTTAGGTGAGCCGCTCCTTTAATTAATGCATTGTTGGATACAACAAATGAAAACTTTTTGTAGCCGTTGTTGCAACAATACAAAATTTATCAAAAATCTATTATAAAATTTGAAGATTATTTTCGTTGACTGTATCAAAGTAGGGCTTGTTTCCTGACGTGAAATAAAAATTACCTGTTCTTTATTATTAACACACTTGGAATCATATTAGTCCAATTTCTCAAATATTGTCCTCTATATGTGTGTGCTCTCGTTCCTTACCTTAGGGAGTCGTTTAAAAGTCTTCTGGGAAGACTATATAAAAGTAATTATAACTGCCAAAGATTTCCTTCACCAAAATCTTGCACAGCTTAAAATTTTCTGTAATTTGCTGTAAAGTAACTTTAAAGTAAAAAAAACTTTCACCAACAATGTTTTCGCTGACGATTGTGTTCGATAGTTCGATGAATGGTACATTTTTCCAATCAAATAATTGGGCAACATACAATTTTCTGAAGCAATTATTGACGAAATGAGTTCCAATTTTGTATGGAGGTTTGTTAATGGAAACACCCTGTCGGTATTTCAAATGATTTTGATCGGGCCAGGTGTTTTTTGGCAGAGTTTACCAAATTTTTGGGGTAATGAGGAAAATTCGTACAAACTTTGTTGAGCTCTATTTAGGTTAAATTTAGATTAAATACATTTAAAGTCCGTACCATTCATAATGTATTAATATAACTTTTGCAGAAAGAAGAATTCGAGAATTTACCAAAGAAAAAACCACTTGTAATAATGGCTATCCCAGTAACACATCCTATCTCGTATCGCAGGGAAATAAAGATTGGCGCGTGTTTGCAGAAATCTATTGTAAAGGCCGCCATGGAATCAGATGTGGCATTCTAGCATATCAAAAGTCCAGCAACAGAATCTACAATAAAAATACCTAAGTATAACCATCGTGGATGTGCTACTTTCATCAAATAAACCATTCCCCTCGATCTCACAAATTTTCCATAGCAGCCTGGTCTGCAAATACTCACATCCAGCAGGTAAAACTGTCCATAAATATATTAAGAATGAAAGATACAGCTAAGCTGCTACACTTCACTCCTTGTTCTTCACTGAGTCAGTAAACTTTCTGGAAATTACAATATTTACGCTTATATACATATGTACATATACAGCATTATCTCCTGCATTGTAATGAACAAATTCAACATGCATTGGTTTAGTAAGTGACTAAACGCTTTATTATGCTGTAGTGGACATGGCGAACTTAACTTTGGTACAAGTCTCTATTTTTAGAATAACTCTTCTCTCGGAAAATCTTAATTTCCGAGTCATGCCGATCCAATCTGTATTATCTAAATATATTGAAGGAAACTGTACAGCAAAACTAAACTCGTATCTATACTGGAATGTTTTTAAAAATGTACAAATGCTCAGTTCTTACCTACAGTCAGGTAGGTGTCGGGTTTTTGTGTGTCTTCCTAGAAAATATATTTTTTTCATTTTCCCTACTGGATCTGATATCCCTGATGGAAAAGTATCTCTGGTGAAACAAGTGGACAAGTTAAAAGCATATCCGATCAGAGAAAAATCTTCCAATTTCAAAATACTTACTCAGCATAAAAAATTTCCTCGCCCTTGAAATTGTTTATTCCGAATTTTTCCCACGGGAAAGAGGTTATTTGTCCGTCTGCGAAGACGGAAATCTGGGGGACAGGAAGGGGACTGAGAAGAATCTTCCCGACTTCCCATAAAAATCCGACCCTTGCGGATATGTAAATTCAGTACAAAGATTTGTTGTTACGAGGGGCGCTATTGCATATACGGGAAATGAAAATATTTCTTATGAAATTTTCATTACACCCCAACGTTTTTAAAATAATAAATTAAATTTTTGAAAACAGTTTGGATGGAAGCTCGTGCTTTATTTCAAAATTCGAAATCAACCTGCACGCTTCTTCTGTTTAAAGCAAAATGAACCAATTCGTTTTTAAAAAATGGAATTAAGGAAATAAAAATGTCCTTGCAAAAACTATTTGTAAGTTACATGCTTAAGACGGTTAGAGATGGTCTTTCGTTTTGATCCACCCTGGTTTTCCCCTTGAGCTCATGAATCCTGTAATTTTTTCATTCATTCAGCAACAGATGTTGGGCAAGCCAAATGTGGTTGAGTCAGTCTCTCATGCTAAATAAAGGAGCTCTGCACACCCGAGTATTCCCGACATCCTAACTCTGTTTATCCCACGCAGCGTCGCGTCTTCATCTCACACACGAGCTTTCTTTTCCTCTTGGGACGAAGCAGTTCGGTCTGTGAGAGGAAAGTGAGAGGAAAATGAGAGGAAAGGGACGAGACTTCAAATAAAACATTTCTCCTGGATATTCTCTTAATCAACTAATTGTGATGGAGGAGCGCCAGCTTTGCTGTTGTGGATCCAGGGGATGGACTTTAGTAACGGGATGGCTTCACGCTGTAAGTTGCTTTAAGCGTAGTAAATTATAAGTTAGGCTAAACTGACCTAGGGAACCAGTACATTTTCCGTAAATGATTATATTTGTAACATTGCTCATGTTCTTCACACAGGGTATTAAATAATGGGCGGGGACTGGGGCGACGGTGTGTTGACAATTATGAATGAATTTACAATTCTTATAAAAAAAAATCCAAACAAATGTATGCTAATTGTAAGAAGTACTTACTCTATATTTATATTATTTTATTAAAATAAAAATAATATAAATATATAATAATATATAAAATAGGATATTGTAGATAGCCCGAAGTTGAACACAATTGTTGTTCGAAAGCTTGCTATTTATAATAAAAATGGGTTCCACGGAAACCAATATAAATGTGAAAAATTATTTTATATAGATATTTATATAATTATATATTTTATTTTTTACTCTATATATTTGAACGGAATACTTTAGATTGTGGGTATCTGGGCGTTTCATGATCTAGGAAAAATCTTCTTTGTTTTACTCGAATCCATGAAACCCGACAAAAAATCACACGATGAAGAGGAACGTTTTTGTAAGTCTCACTTTATGTATAATTATTACATGCGTGATTGAAAAAAATAAATACAAATGAGGGTCTGCGTGGCCGATGCAATCAAACCAAATTTAAATTGCGAAAGTATTAGTCACAACTGTTGCACTATATACATTGCAGCTCCTGCTGTTTTGGTGCAACTGGGGATATCTGTGATGTTGCGGATACTGGCCATCGTGGGTGTTAGCATGGCCGTCATTCTAATACGTGGATGCAAAAACGTAAGTTTAAACAGGATCAAATTCCGACCTCTTGTTTTATTGTCTTGGGGTTACACACACATACTGACTTGATACTGTTGATTGATTGGGTTTGTGGGAAAATAAACAGTTGGGGGGTTTAATCTCATCCAAAATTTTAAATTGTTACAGAAAAATCCCAAGCAGTTACATATCTGGATTTTATACGCTAAGATTTTACTAGTCAGCGTAGTGGTGGCTTTAACCGTGGAATTATTCCTCAGCAGTGTGGAACAAGTTCCGAGCAAGATACTGTGTCTCTGTATTGAAGTGGCCATTCAAGGTTTCTGTATTTGGGTGGTTGGAATCCACAAAATGGAAATTGAGGCTTCCACTGGGACTGTGGTTGATTATAAAGCTTAAAAATTTGACTACTATAAGGAAATACTTAAAATATATGTCCGGTGTAATACTGTCAAATATAAGGGCACAGGAGTAGTCCAGCACTGAATGTACTCAAATACCATGGTTGCGAAGCCCAGTGCCCCTGTGTCGAAGTTTACGCAAATTTGGTTAATCGGGCTAGGTCCCAACAAAATTACCGCGCAATGTAAAACTAAATGTAAGATTTTCATAGTATGTGTAGATACTCAAAGACAATAAAGATTTGTACTATCAACTTTTCGCAAATGTGATTTTAATGTAAATCTTCCATAATTATGTAATGTGTAAATCTCCTTGTATCGAGATTTCTTTCTAGTCCTGTAATCCAAGAAATTAAATAATCACTCACAGAATTTGTTATCTGAAAAAAAAATTATATAAAATTGTTATTCTCTAAATGTTTAGACATTCAACCATACTGAGACTGATGGTGCTCATTTTAGTTAATTATAAATATGTATTTTGATGTAAAGAATTGCATCTGTATGTTGTGATAATTTAATATCAATATGGTATTATAAAGCCCAGTAAAATGGCTGGACATGAAAATCTAAATAAAACAAAGTTGAAGTATTTTTTCCTCAAACAATTATTACTTATTTTAATGTAACATTTTGAAACCCTGATAAAAATACTGGAGAGGGTTTAAAGTCCTTAAAATTAAGGGTTTTCAAAAAAAAAGGTTAAATTTGCTGAGCCGCTCCACAAGTTTACAAAAGTGTATGAAAAAAGCCATATCTGCTTTTGCAAGCAACAGATGATAAATCAATAGTTTACACGTGCCCATCATCCTCATGCCTGCCACATATTCCTTTTCAAAGTATTACGCACGGCTACAACAAGTTTTACAAATGCTGACCCCAATATGCAAAATTGCTTGAAGACTTCGCTATGTATAATTGGTGTGATTTGACATAAAAATATGTTTGACCCAAACAGAAAACAATGGCTTCGTTTGGATAATAAAAAAATGATGAAATGAAAAGATACAAAGCAAGCAAATATTCAATCTTTCACTCATGAGTTCTTTATTTCCGATCTAAATTCAATATCCAAGAAAAAGGAATTATTGTAGTTGTGTGATTACATTTGAACATTAATAATTACTAAATTTTTAATTAATGTAAAATTACTAAAATCAATGTCATGCAAAATGGGAATTCCTGTTTACAGAGTATGACCAGTATAATTATCTACTGCAATACAAGTGGTTCGTTTTTCGCCAAGCGCATTTTTGCATATGCTGCATCGAAATGTTCATTTAGTATTTCCACAACGATATGTAATTATGTATATATGATTTTATTTTGTTGGCGTTGTAATAGGTAATTACAATGGTAGATTTATAGGTTCAACTGGAAAGTTTTTATAGATGTGAAAAGAAATCGTAAATTCGGAAACAGCTTTCATAGTTATTTGATACGATAAGTTTGTAGCTCAGATCAGAAACAAGTTTATGCATATTTACGTTTCAATCACTCTATTACCGATACCCAGCTTCTATCCCACAGGTAATTATTTTTAATGCGTAGCGCTGAGGGTAATACCTCTATTAAGTTTATTTATACACTTTCAGTTGTTCTGACATGTGAAATGCTCATTATTATCCTGGCTGGCCAGAAGATGTATTGTGTTGTACTGTAAACATCTTGATAATTTTTGCATTTTTATTTGTGTTACATTCAATCTTAAAAGATGCGAAGGTAAGGATGAGGACTCAATATTTTATTGTCTTTGAATTCAGCCAATTGTCTTTCGTTTTGTGGACGGATTGATTCCAGAAAAAATAAACATGTTGTTTCTTATTGACTTCGATAATCCGTGTCATACCGGCTATACTGGATTAACTGGATCATGTAATGTACGTAAGCAGGACGTCCGACCCCGACAAAAGCTATTCAGTGTCATGCATCTGGTTCCATACTTGCAGTTTTGGTCCAAAGTTCAAATTCAGTTCCATTCACATCCCCAAATTTTTCGTGCCGTTCAGTTAAGTTCAGTTCCCGTCTTCCAAAGCCTATCGAAGTTCAGTTCAATTCACGGCGTACTTTCCATTCGTTACGTTCAGTTCAGTTCACCCTTGCAGTATTTTTTAAAAGTTCAATTCAATTCATTATATACTTTTCGGTCGTGCAGTTCAGTTCGCTTTATCTGTCATTAGCGAGCCAATTAGTTCAAGCCATTTATGATATATTTAAGTGACATTTAGTTTGATTTTTATAACTGACTTTGAACTTTGACTAAAAACTATTTTTGGCTAAATGGTTGATTTTGAGCTTTCTGGTTAAAAAGTTAATAAATCATGTAAATGTGCTTACAATTATTGCGCGTTTTAAATCATACGATTTCGCCCAAAACATGTCAAATAAATGCGTTATTAAAAACATGTAAGAAACCAGCTTGCTTGTAAATAACAATTTTTTTGATTTGTGATTTTAGGTCATTCAAATTAATAGTCAAAAGCCAGCTTTTGAGATTATAACTATAAAATACATATATGGTCATGCAGTTTATAGTTACATACATAGTTGATATTCATGTTGCGTTCACGAATATAAAAGTTTATATTCAAACCTGGACTCTTAAGTTCAATTCAGTTCAGTTTGTGTTACTTGAACGTACGGTAAACGTTCGTTCACATTCATAATAAGTTCTGCTGAGTTCAATTCAAATTCATTCAATCATAATTTTGCATTTAACTAGTTCGTTCAAGTACATTCAAAAACAATGAAAATAAGGGCCATAGTTCAGTTCAGTTCACCACTTTATGAATTGAACGGCTGCAAGTATGCAGTCTGGTTCTTTGTACGATAACCTAAACTTTCTAATATCCTGACGCGGATACATAAATTCAAGAATCTTTCCAAAAACCTTCGACTCATACAGAGGTACGTGACCTTAGTGCCAGATTTGTTATTAAGAGGGGCGCGAGTAAAAACGTATGGGACATGAAAATATTTATTATGAAAATTTCAGTCCACCATAACGTATTTAAAATAATAAACTCATTTTCGAAAATATTGTGGGCGGAAAGTCGTGTTTCATCTCAAAATATCAAATCATCTTGCATTCTTCTTCTGATAAAAGAAAAATGAACCAATTCATTATTTAATAAAGAAGGAAATAAAAATTTCCCTGCACAAATTATTCGTCAGTTCCACTCTTAAAGTGGGTTAGAGGTCGTCCGTCGTTTTGAGTCAGCCTGGATTTATCCTCGAGACTCATGAATAATTTAATTCCTTCATTCATTCATGGTCAGATGTTGAGCAAGCGGAATGTGGTTAAATCAGTCTCACATATGGTAATAAACGAGCTCTGCTTATCACCCGAGTATACTCCCGACATCCGAACTCTTTTTATCCCACGCAACGTCGTATCCTTATCTCACATACGAGCTTTCTTCTCCTCTTGTGACGAAGCAGTTGGGTCTGTGAGAGGAAAGAGAAAGGTACGAGACTTCAAATAAAATATTTCTCTTGGAAATATTCTCTTGATCCACTAATTGTGATGGAGGAGCGTAAGATTTGTTGCTGTGGAGCCAGGGGATAGAGTTTAGTTATTGCATGGTTTCGTCAACTAATTGCGATGGAGGAACGCGAGATTTGGTGCTGTGGAGCCAGGGGATGGAATTTAGTTATTGCATGGTTTGAAATTGTAAGTTGATTGAAGTGCAATGATTATTAATTAGATTAATCTGACCAGAGAGCTATAAAGGTCTTGTAATGAATGTAATTATTTGTAAAATTCTTCTTAATACAGAGTATTCAATAACGGGCAGGGACGGAGTGGTTGACATCTATGAATGCATTTACAGATATTATTAAAAAAAATTAATTGCCAAACAAATGTATACTAACAAGTGCTTACTCTATATTTGCACGGAATACTTTAGATTTTTGGTACCTTGTCGTTGCTGACTTTGGGAGAAAGGGCCTTTAGTGTCCTCGGAGTGATCAAACACAACAATGATTTACAGTTTGAATTGCAAATTCCTGGTAAGTCGCCCTTTACATATATTATGTGCATGAGTAAAAAATTAAAAATGAGGATCTGCGTGGCCGATGCTATGAAATAAAAATGATGGTTTCGAAAATATTAACAACACCCATTAAACTTACTTGAGTTGACAAGACCTATGTACATATGCACATGCTTTCCATCCAAGATTTTAGTTTTATTGCACTGTACATTGCAGCTACTGCTGTTTCGTGCTACTGGGGATATATGCGATACTGGCCGTCTTGAGTATAATCATGGGCATCATTCTAAGACGTGGATGCAACAACGTAAGTTTAAACAGGATCATATTCTGGCCTCTTATTTTATTCTCTTTGGATTAAGCCCGCATTGACTTGATACTGTTGATTTATTGGATCCTTGGGAAATTAAACTAGGGGTTTTAATCCCATTTATAATTTTTGATTCTTACAGAAAAATCCCAAGCAGTTAACTATCTGGATACTCTAAGCTAAGATTTTACTAGTCATCGGGGTAGTGTTTTTAATTGTGAGATTATTCGTCATTCCTGTGGAAGAAGTTCCGTGGAAGCTATTATCTCTCTGTATTCAAGCGGCCGTTCAAGTTTTCTGTATTTGGGTTGTTGGAATCCACAAAAGGGAAATTGAGGCTTCGTCTGGGACTGTGGTTTCTTATAAAGTTTAAATATATTGATTACTATAAACAGATTCTTAAAATATGTGGCGGGTGTAATAATTATTATTGTCAAATATTTGGCGCATATTTGTATATATTTCTATCGACTTTTCGCCAATGTGATGTTAATTTAAATCTTCCATAATTAATCTGTGAATCTCCGTGTGTCGAAATTTTTTTGAGGTTCTGTAATCCAAGAAGTTAAATATTCACGCACAAAATTTATGTGATAAATTATTATATAAAATTGTTATCCTCTAAAACTTGTTAAAGTATCTGTAAAGGCTTAATTACTTCCGCTATTCAATCATAATTGTATCGAGAGGGCCCATTTGTGTCAATGTTAAGTGTGTATTTTGAAGTAAAGAATTGTCTGTGTGTTGTAATATTTTGGATGTAATTATCCATGTAGCCGGGTAAACTGGCTGGATATGAAAATCTAAATAAAACAAAGATTAAATATGTTTTCCCCACGCATTTATTACTTATTTTAGTGTAAGCTTCTGAATTCCAAATAAAAATTTCGGAAAGAATTAAGGGTTTCGCAAGAATTTTTTTATTTTACGGAGCTTGCAAAAGTGTATGAATAAATTCACGTCTGTTTTCACAAGAAACAGATGATAAATCCATAGTTTGCACGTGCCTATCATCCAATTGCCTGTCACATACATATTCTTTTTCAAAGTATACTCCCCACAACTGCAACAAGTTTCACAAATCGCCGGCTAAACTTCCTAACCGGCTAAAATACAAAATGCTTAGAATGCAGACCGGCTATTTAGCGCTGTCGCTTAAAACTCAAACCAGTCATAATTCCCACATTTTCCTTAACTTGACCACACCTTCCGCTCACCTTAAGCCTACTTCCCATGCATCCGAATTCATATGCGAAGAGCTTGCTTCTGCGATTCGGTCGCACGAAATATCTTGCGAAACTGGGAATCGCTGTACGAACTCGGCGTATGCGAATTCGCGCGCGAACTTGCTTTTGTCCGAAATTCGTACCGACGCGCCAGTTGAAATTTTTCAACTTTTGGTGCGAACTGCATTTGTCCTTTCTTTTCGTTAATAAGTTTTTTCAGCTGTATCAACTTGGATTTTATTTGTATTTAGTTTAAATAGTTGTATTTAAAGACAAATAATGCAATCATTTGAGGAAAAATTAATTCAAAGCGTCTTTCTGCGGCCATGCTTGTACGACAAGTTAAATAAGCAGAAAAAAGACAGAAAAGTGACCAGCATGGCGTGGAAGGAGGTTGCCAAAGAAGTTGGGAATACAGGTAACGTAAAAAAATAATATTTTAAGTTACCAATTATTTAAAAATAATTGGTAATTATTTGTTAGTAATAATGGGTAATTGTCTCTATTTGTACAGTTGATGCGTCCAAAAAGCGATGGAGAGGATTGATGGATACATTTTATAAAGAGCTGAAAAAGGTCAACTCTTTGCCCAGTGGAACTGGAAGTGAAGATCTAATCTCAACTCAATCCACGCGGACTTGGTTTACGTCTCTTTCATTTTTAAAAGAAGTAAATAAACCATTGAGGTAATTTTAAATTCAAAAGATTTTTTGGTTAAATTGTATGTTATTCAAGTGTCGGTAAACGGCTTTTAAAAATAAATTACAACATTAAATGCGTTGTGCTCAAATTTTAGAACGGAAGACAACTTCGAATTTACAGTGGCTGAAGATTTGGAAGATAATTCCCCGGAGCAATTACAAGTGGTAATAATAGTTATAGAAACAATATTTATTAGAATATTAAAATGCGGGATAAATAAAATGTTTAAACTAATACAATTTACGACATTTGGTTTGTGACAACCCTATATATTATGCCCCCTTGAAGCCGAGTAATGAAAATGAACTCGGAGGACAACTCTCCCAATTTGAAACTGCAGGGTCACATGTACAGGTGACTCCGAAAACCGATGGTTCTTGTCAGAAGGTAATTTAATTAGCTGTTAACAAAAATACATGATATAACATCCATTATAGTTTATACATAGGTCCAAATAGAGTGCAAATTGTAATACTTATAATTTTCAGTTAAAGAATAATAAGCGGAGTGAAGTATTGACCATCGAGGACCGGCTTATTCAGGTCATTGATAAGATTGGAGATGTTGCCTGTTCTACACAAGAGGTGCCACAAATCACCACACGAAATCCAGATTCATCGTGCGAATTATTTGGGAAGTTCGTGTGTGCAGAGATGCAGAAATTGACTGAGGAGGAACAAGATAAGATCCAATTTACATTCTTTGAGACTCTTCAGGATGTTAAACGTGCTAGAATGTATTAATAAATCTGTCTCCGACATTGAGTACGATGAAACTATCTTTTGATTATTATTATTTATTTATTTATATTGTGGACATCAGTAAATGTCTACACCAGCACAAGATACAAGTTTAACAACGTTTCATTATAAGAAGCCTCACTGCCATGAAACACTTCCTGCTCCAGAAAAATAATATTTCAGTTGATTTCTATATTGGGCTGACGATTGGGTATAATTATTTGAAGCCTGTCGGTTGATTGCCAACAAATCACATGGGACTAAGTTTCTCCAGTGACCTTGAATTAGTTCACCAGTACCGCTAATTTCATGGTCGTCGAAACCATGTGGAATGCAGTAGCTACAAATAAATAATTAAATATGACAAATAACACCAGCTCTTTCAATTTATAATTGTAAACGAAATGTCCTCTACCTGCTGGACAGTGGATTCTGTCTAACGTAGTTATGTAGGGCTAAGCAAGACTTTATTGCATTAATTTCATATTCGGGCAACATATGCATTGTATTGAGCAGAGCCCGCCACCTCGCAACCAATATGCCAAAGGAATTTTCGATAGTTCTTCTAGCTCTGCTGAGCCTTAAATTAATTTTAAAAACATTTAGATAATTGACAAATACTGTTTTTATCACACTTGCGTCCTGTAATGCCAAAAATGGAAGATACAGATACAAGATTCGCGTGGAAATTGTCGTTTTTTATTTATGAAAATCCTATATTTTGAAAGTAGTTAACTATATTTAAATAATCATGTGTCGTATGTAGACTTGTAAACTCGTTTTATTTTAAAATGCTTTTTCATGAGAATTTAATGAAAACAACGTTGTGGGGCACTTGTGACAGTAATTTAAGTTCACTTTCTGTTGTTCCGACTTGTGAAGTACTAATTATTATTTCGGCTGGCCAGAAGATGTATTGCGTTGTACTCTAAATATCATGATAATTTTTACAATCTCCTAAAGACCTACCCGAGGTTTTCCTTTTTATTTGAACCTCCATGCCAAATGTGCCGCAAATACTATACATGCTGCCACGAAAAAGTAAATGTTCATTTGTGTTACATTCAATTTTAAAAGATGGGAAGGTCAGGATGAGGACACAATATTTTATTGTCTTTGAATTCAGCTCGTTGTATTTCGTTTTGTGGACGGATTGATTCCAGAAAAAATAAGCATGTTGTATCTTATTGACTATGAAGGTCCGTGCCATACCTGCTTTACTGAAACACGTAATGTTTTTACGAGAACCTAAACTTTTTAACATTCTGACGCGGATACATGAATTCAAGAATCTTTCCAAAAAAAATCGACTCATACAGGTATAGGTAGTGCTTTAATTTGTCCTTTTAGTATTGTATTGTACTTTGGCGAAAAGTACAAAAGTAGTACAACTAAGATATTGTTTTGTACTCCGAGTTTTGTTTTTGTTTTGTACTTCTATCGGATTGTTTTTGTTTTTGTACAATCTGTATTGTATTGTTCTAAGGTTCTAGAAGACGCTAGAAATTTGCTAAAGTGATAGTTGTATCTGAGTTCAAGAGCACTTAGGAATTGATTTGTGCAACTTTAGTTGTTTAAAAATTACGTAAAAGATAAAAAAACCAGTCATTGACTAATCTCCCATAGGAGCAGCATTGAATCTGACGGTCGAATTTTGAAGGGTGCAATTCTGTGGCACCAACATATTTGTGCATAATCCCTGTAATAACCACATTGTAATTTCCATTTCCAAGAACATAATTTCATAAACAATATTCACTACCATTGCTTAAAATTAGAATGGATAGAGGAGTAGACGCGTGGGCTCTGTATATCTTTATTTTCAATTGGCTCAGCCGTTGGCTTTTCCCACCTATTTCATCGATGTAGAAATGTCCCCTATGCGTGGACTACATTTACAAATCGCATAGTTTGTTTGTTAGACTAGGTCTTTTGTCTTTGTTGTCTACCCGCGAACTCAGACTAGATTTATCCAGGTCAACATTTAATCCATGCGGTTAGCCAATTTTATTGATCAGTACCGATTCATTTGTATTATATCTGATGCGATTGAATTGACATTAGCCAGTGTTGATTTAATTCATGGCCTTTTTCATGACATCTTACTAATCCACATTAAGTGTAACCTACAACTAGTACATATGTAGCTTTCCATCATGCGTCACCACAATTGAATTATTTCGTTGTGACGTGCATTGATCAGATCGGTTGTATAGTTTCCCGTAAATCAAGCATTTTTTATAACTTTCTCCTACAGAAGAATCAAATCCCATATCATTTAGTTTTTTTTGTTCTTCTGAAGTAAACAAATATTGTTGGCACGGCCCTAAAAAATGACATGGTAAATTTTCTTGAATTTCTGAACAAATTGTTTCGAGAACATTAACGATTGAAAAAATTCCGATGCTGCCTTGTCCTTCAAATTATTTCTTCCGCCCTTTTGCAGCTCCAATAGTTCCTCTGTTCTTGATTTCATCTGGGTTATAATTTTCTTGCTACCATGACATAATTTTTTCAAAATTCCATTGTAATTTTCGTACTGAAAGGCCGAGTAGCACCACAAAGGCCCCCAGTTTTTAACGCAATTCGATGCATGGAGTAAAATGTGCAAATTAAATGAACAAGCCTCAGTCCCGTAAAGATCCTGAGTTTGCTGAACAAAGTCACGGAGTGTATTCTCACAGTAAACAAGATCTTCGATTGTAATTGACTCATCTGACATAATCATTAAGCTATTTCATAGCTTGTTGACGTGGTTTCTGTATACTTCAGGAAGAATACCTTTTAAAACTTTTGGAGAAACAAATGATCAAGTCCTCCACTCCGATGCCTTCCAAAACCTTCTATGGGTCATAGCCCGAACCACTCGATCGTAGTCAAATGGAACTCTACACGATTTTAAAACTTTATCTACTTTCTCAATATTTTTCCCAATGTAGAACGGCCGGTCGTGGTTGCAGGCATCAAACCAAAAACATGTAACCATTTTCACCACTCCGAGGAAAGCAGAATTCATTTTATCGTAAACAAATCCGTTTACAATGTCAAAATGGTTAAGAAGTAGCAACTGTGACGCAGATTTGACGCCCATAAAATTTGTTTCCTTACTATTTCCAACACTCAGCAAATTCTGTAATTGCCTAAGGTGGTCCACAAAGTTTTCTGGTGTTCGCAGAGGAGCTTCGTCGTATTTAAATACACATTTACGACTTCTCCGTTCCTCATCTAACCAGATACGTTCACCCTTTATTAAACACCAGGGACACCCATATTGTCCATTAAATTGATGCATTCCCTGCACAGAACACCTTGCTGCAGAGTCGGCCACAAATATTGTAAAGTACACCAAGCTTTGCATTTTGTCGTCTTTGTGATTCCATTCAAAGGGCACCAAAGATAAATCGTTGCACTGCTTCACAAAGGGTTTCAAAAAAGCTTCGAAGTTAGGTTTTCCTTGCCCAAACCAAAGGGCGGCTATAAATGTGTTCGATCGTCTCACACTGTAGCTCAACTCATTAATTGATACAAGAATTGGATAGAAGTTAAACTTCGAAGACTTAAACAAAGAAACCCCATCTGTATTAACAGAACAAGTAAAATTGAAACTACGAATGTTCATGTGTTGATATAATACACCATCACAAATATCTCTCAAAACTTCATGCCTGACGTTTTCATTCCGCTTGATTAAGTTATCATGTAAATTCTCTGCAACTTTTGGAGCGTCGAGAATGGAATGCAGAATTTCGCGAATATCGAATTGGTAAAAATAACTATTCTTTTCTTGCAAACATTTGTAATTTGTCTCAGCATCACAACGTTTGCAGTTTTTGCTAGTACAGGACCAATGTTCCAATGTACATTTTACAGCAACTACATAAATAATGTGCTTCGGAATTCCATTTTCTTGTTTGAAGCCTTTTTCTCAGAGCATACATACTTGATGCAACGCCTACCAGATCTGGATTTATCATTCGGATGAGAGTAAGCAGGTCCTGTGTGGCTGCTTTAGTGAGATCGTGACGGATAACGAACGCATAAATAATGTCATTAATTTCGTCAGAAGACACATCACCACTGCAACTGTTCTATAAATGTTCAAAATATAATATGCGTGAACCCAAATTATTGTTGAATAAACGTTTAACACTAAACCAAACGTTGCAAATAGTTTATACAGTTACCTTCTCAAATGTTTCAATAGGTTCATGCTCTGACTCTAGATAATCGCAATCATCTGTGTTAATCACTTTGGGTCTTGGCACTGGGGGTAAACTGGAAGACATCCTGAAACCGAGGACCGAATCAGCAAGATTATTTGTGCTAGTACCAACCTCAAGTGCCTAATAATATACAAATGGTAGTGCGATTGATAATTATTCCAAAATCATAATTCAATAACTTTTACTATTACTCTTATAATTAGTCAATCGAGAAAGTAGTAACATAATATCAACTTGGATTTTACCCGTCGGAATCTATGTCTCGATCTTCTTGGAATTTTAATAATTGTAGATCCACCATATTTCTTGTATTTATTTTTCTTTAACATTTTCAATCCAATCAGTTAAGAGCTCACTGAAATGACCCGAAATTCCACATGCAATGTCTGAAATAACGACTGGTTGTATCTATCTGTATATTCAGTACTAGTATACATACACATGTGCTGTCAAGTTACACGTCACCACATTGTTCGTTCCCTTCAGCAGTGTAGAATAGGGGTGAGTAAATCGTTAATTTTAAAATTCTCGTTTGTCTCGTTATGTGTGTTGAAAAAGACCGAGAACGAGAGTAGCGGAAGTATTAAATGAACGAGACAAACGGCAGTGCAAAGATCATGATTATTTGTTGAAATGTGAGAAACCCAATTGGAGGGTGTAAAAATTCTGGGAATAGACCGCTTATACTAATATAAACGTAAAGTTATAAAATAATAAATAAACATAGATTAATTTAATTCAACTATACTTGGAACAATCACGAGTACCACAATATTCATTTTGGGGTAGGAAACATAAAATTTGAAAGCATATAAAGACCTCGATAAAAATAAATGAAGGCCTTCAAGATTAAACTGTAGAACCACGAGCTCAAAAATGTGTTAGTTCAATTGTATAGAAAGCATTATTTTTCGGTTTAAAATGTTCTCAACCAAGATGTAGTT
Source organism: Allacma fusca (assembly GCA_947179485.1). NCBI lineage: Eukaryota > Metazoa > Arthropoda > Collembola > Symphypleona > Sminthuridae > Allacma > Allacma fusca. The sequence continues at coordinate 28,543,823 of OX359246.1, forward strand.
GCAAACGATAATCTCAGTAGATTAAGCGAGTCGTCTCGTGCCTTGTCGTTATACTCACCCCTAGTGTGGCTATCGTGAGTATAAAATGGCGCGCTTACTTTCCGTTACTAATAGGCATGCAAGCATCCATGACTATATTTTTCTGTGAAGTTCATTAACATTATTGTCTGCGTTAAAATGTTCATTGCCGTCGAATTTTTAAGTGATCTTAAAGAATATGCTGTCGTTCCATTAGAGAACATTGTTGATGGGACGATTCGGGCAAAATACAATAAACAAGTTGTGAAGAAACTGAAAATCCGGTGGGGAAGGAAGTCTTACGATGTTATGGTTCGAGATTTCGGTAAGTTTCATTATTTAACTGCTTGTAATAATTAAACTTAATTCTAAGTTCAAACAGTCAATCATTTATATACACTAGCAGCCATCTTTTTGCCATTTTTTTGTGGTTATAGGTACTGGTAATTAATGCTTGTTTATGTAATTTTTGTTCTTTACAATCATAACGTTGCTATATCATTACAGGATCTAAACCGGAAATGGAAAGCATTTGCGATGATTTAGCAACTGAAGCTGCAACAAATGACAAAAGTGACAGTGAATCAATGCCAACATCCTCTAAAAGCATCAATCGTAAACATAAGGTAATTCGATTATTTTGTAAGTAAAGGTCCGTGTCGTTACAAATTCCTTTTTTTTGTTGCGTTCGAAGCAGACTGTAACTGCAGAAGACATTTCAGACGTCCTAGGTAAGCGTAGCAGAAATGAAGTTCAGCCACCCTCAAACCTGAACGATGAATCAACATTAAAGGCTAGTCAAATACTATTTAACCAACTAATAACATATCCAAATAATTAAAATTCTTCGGTTTTTTATATATGTGCAAAATTTGTTTATGTAGAATCCAGATAGTGGTGATCGGCATACCGATGCAACGCTTCCTCAAGAAAACCACGAAGGATCTGTTATTCGTTTCAGAATTGAAGTGGTTATGCCCAACCAAGTAAATGATTGTGAAGACAGGGTGAGGGAGTTGGAACTCCAGATTGTCACGTTAAAGGACGCTAAGAAAAAGTATCGAGGTAAATTCTGGTTTCATTTCGAAGTTCCAGTCCACCATACATTTTATCCCACTAATCTGGTACTAACGATTTTAATTAATTAGCTAAAATTAAAGCCTTGCGGGAGGACGTGGATGCTCTGGAGGCTAAACTACAGCTACCTTCTAAGGTTTTTGATTTTTAAAATCTGAACCCTTGACCATTGAGTAGATTAAGCTTAGCCTGATTTTTACTCCCCCAAAATAATTATCTACTGCGTAGTAAATATTTACCAAAAATATTATACGTATTGTAATTCAGTAATATTTTGGGAACCCTAATTTTTATGTATTTTTTTAGAGCAAGTTGGAATAAGTTGAGGGCAGTGGAGTTTTTTTAAAGAAATCAAAGGTTGCGGCTGCAAAACTGGGAGCCAATTCTCCTTCTGTATTAGCTAGAAACCTGTTTCGATACCTATTTACATCGGAGGAAATCATCGGAAAGTCGCTGATGGGTCGTTCTTGTAACGCTAATAAAAACGTCCCAATCCTTCCTTGTGTGAACCAAGGAAAGAGGGATGATATAGTCGGTATGACGAACTTTCGTTTTATTTATATGATTAATTATACTTGGTATTGATTTCATATTTGTTTACTTCATATTGTGGTTGTACTTTGCAGAATTTTCATTACCGTCATACAAACTCAAACCTGCGAGTACACTACGTGGCATTCCAAGCGAGTACGACATTCAGAAGGCTAGAATCCTGTCTTCGCTTACGAAGCTTCTGAGAGAGGAAATCAAGAAAAAAAACCTATAATATTTATTTCGGTTCCAATTGTGTTACTGGCAGACTGAAATGAATGTGCTTCCAAGACTGCATGTTTATCGAAATTATTAGACTTTCTGTACAACTATTTGTGCATAAATATAGCTGCACATCATATTGTGGGAAACAATTTGTGCGACGAATTGGGCCAAAATTGTGCACATAGATATGTTCACAATAATTTGTTGACAAAATCGTGTGCACAGAGATACATTCACAATTATTTGTTCACAAAATCATGTGCACAATTTTGGCCCAATTCGTCGCACGTTTTTTTGTGCACAATTGTGCTGCCTTATTTCCAAGCGGGATCTTATCGGTGGCGTCTAATAATCAATATAATAATATTAATAGGGTTTTATTTGTTGATATAAAGGCCTCAGCCGTTACAACCTTTAATAATCAATATGGTGACAGTCAAAGTCATGTGACTATTAGTGACACAGAAGGGTCAATCTGAGGTCATTTGACTATTAGTGACACAGGAAGGTCAATCTGATGTCATGTGACTATTAGTGACACAGTAAGGTCAATCTGAGGTCATGTGACTATTAGTGACACAGTAAGGTCAACCTGATGTCATGTGACTATTAGTGACACAGGAAGGTCAATCTGATGTCATGTGACTATTAGTGACACAGTAAGGTCAATCTGAGGTCATGTGACTATTAGTGACACAGTAAGGTCAACCTGATGTCATGTGACTATTAGTGACACAGTAAGGTCATGTGACCTCAAATTGACCTTATTGGGTCACCAGTAGTCTCATGACAGATTACGGTTTTAAGGGGCGCATGACCTATAATGAAGCTTGGTGAGTAACTAGTAGTAAATCACCTATGATTGACTTTATTGGCGCATTAATGGTCACATGACACTAGAATGACCGACTCATTGTAAGTAAATATTTTATATGGGCGATATTACGTGAATCTACCGATAGTTAGTCAATGCCCAGTTTTGTGCTTTGACGTGTTTTTTCACGATTCCAATTACACAAATCAATTCATATGTGCTCTAGAAATCTATTACAACAACCACTTTAGTATTAGTATATTTCTAGCGTCTTCTAGAACTTGAAACAATACAATTAGGATTGTAATGTTTTTTTCAATTCCTGTTTTGTTTTTGTTTTAGTTTTGTATCTCGAAAATGGATATTGTTTAGTTTTGTACCAAAGACAAAAACAATACAAAAGTACAAACTAAACGAGTACAATATTACAGCACTAGGTATAGGTGACTTCAGTGCCAGATTTGTTATTAAGAGGGGCGCTAGTAAAAACGTATGGGACATGAAAATATTTCTTATGAAAATGTCAGTTAACCATAACGTATTTAAAATAATAAACTCATTTTCGAAAATATTGGGGGCGGAAAGTCGTATTTCATCTCAGAATATCAAATCATCTTGCATGCTTCTTCTGTTAAAAGAAAAATGAACCAATTCATTATTTAATAAAGAAGGAACTAAAAATTTCCCTGCACTAATTATTCGTCAGTTCCGCTCTTAAAGTGTGTTAGAGGTCGTCCGTCGCTTTGAGCCAGCCTGGTTTTATCCTCGAGATTCATGAATAATTTAACTCCTTCATTCATTAATGGTCAGCTGTTGGGCAAGCGGAATGCGGTTGAGTCAGTCTCACATGCTAATAAACGAGCTCTGCTTATCACCCGAGTACTCCCGACATCCCAACTCTTTTTATCCCACGCAACGTCGTATCCTTATCTCACATACGAGCTTTCTTCTCCTCTTGTGACAAAGCAGTTCGGTCTGTGAGACATAGATGGGCGTTTTTCTCCCCCTCTCCCTCTTTGTGCGAGGGATGGAATATAACCTGCTCGCACTCTCCCTCGTCATCAATCGAGCGACACGTTACGGGTTGCCCTCGTCCTCGCCCTTGTTATTGGCTACTTTTAAAACACACCTCTCTCTCTCGCACTCATGAGGGCCCTCGTTATTTTATATTACACGTAAATAATCCCCCTACGATTTACTACAATACCGGTGCCTTCAAACAATTTTTTCGCGGACACTTGGTTAAAATATGACAACTTCAATATGTGTCGACATTCCCCCAGTTCTGAACGTACGGAACTTTTGGATAGCTTACAAAGTTTATAAAATTTCCTACAACCTAGCGTTCAAAACAAATTTTTAAAAAATTGTTGTTAAAAATAACTACTGTATTCAAAATAGTGCCCTTTATTGGTGCAGGTTTTACACAGGTATTAGGGTACAGGCAGGGTTGCACAAATGAAAATGCCCTCGGTTTTATGCCTGCCCTCCTGAAAATGCCCTGAAAATGCCCAAAACGCCGAAAATGCCCTGAAAATGCCTTACTCTGAAAATGCCCGGCATTTTGGGCATTTTCGGCAGGCATTTTGGGTATATTGGGCATTTTTACAGAAACTTATACACTATGACCAGTATTTCTCCTTTGGCGAATATAAGGGAGTTTTTCATAGTATAATCAAACCCATCCAAATTTAGAAAATCTTATACTTGATTTTAAAATAAATAATTTAGTTCGTCTAATTCCCTAATGGCTATTTCAATAAGCCCCAACGGAGTTGCAAACCTTTAACGCTGTACATTAAAAAAACTTTTGGATTTGGAAAGAACAATTTGCACAGTCCCAGTATAAATTCCGTATTTTGATAATGGCTTGTAAAGTATAGAAAATTTTACACTTCCATTAGATACATACAATGCGACGGTTATAATATATGTCAAAACTTGGAGATTCCGTAGCAAATTTTGTGTCGACTTTGAAAACTGCATTTAATCAGCCGTAGTAAACCAGTGTAATAATTCTAGGAGTTCAAAATGTAACAATAAATGCATTTAGATGACGACGAGTTTTCAAGCTCACAAACAATGATATTGTTAATTTTTTAACAACTATTTTATCTTTTTGTGCTGCATCTTTGCCCGAATATGTCTGTTCTTGAAGTCTAAATAATTACAGACACGGTGTACAAGCGAATTTTTACAACAAAATAAGGAAAATAGAATTATTATTATTTTTCCATAAATATGTCTATATCAACTGGCTCCAAGTTTCAACCTTTTTGGAAACAGTTTGTTTCTATAATTTTATCATGTAATCCAGTTGAATATTAAAATTATTTGCAACATACTGTTTTGTGACTTATTTTGCAAAATTAGCAGGTAGCTAAAGTCATATATTTAAAAAATTGGAGTGAATATGCCGAAAATGCCTGCCCTAGGCTGAATATGCCCAAAATGCCCAAAGTGCCATAGATGCCCAAAATGCCATGAAATGAAAATGCCCAAAATGCCAGGGCATTTTGGGCAGGCATAATGCCGAAAATGCCATGGCATTTTCAACTGTGCAACCCTGGGTACAGGTACATACTAGGTTTCGTGGTTGACATACATAATTGTAAAAAGTATAAAAAACTTGAAACATTTACCACGTTTTTTCGATTTTGTCCTGAAAATAACGTGAAAAACAAGTTTAAAATTCTAATTCATCGGTAAAAAGTGTCTATCTTCCTTATATTTTAATTGTCGGCAAAATGGAAAACATTCAGTAGTCAAATTACAATATTTTGTTATAAAAGAGATTTTTGTTGGTCTTTGACATTAATTCTTCATTATAATCGATTCAGTAGCTCAGAAAATGACTATTATTGATCAAACGTGTTTTCTACGTCTTCGGTTAATAAAGATTAGTCACAAATAGGTTCCATAACCTCATACCAGTAATATTCAATAGTAGGGTCAGAAAACAGCATTAATCAAATATAAAGCCCAGGTGCCCTTGTTAATAAATGATCATGTCTCCCCGACATCCTAAAATGAAATTTTTTTCTGGAGTTTAATATGAGAAATGTGAAAGTAAACAAGAGGACCTTTTACTTTTAAAAATTAAAACTGGGATTTTTGCGCAGGGCCATAAACCATGTACCTAAGACGGTATGAAGTTGGTCTTGCTACAGAAAAATATGTATATGTATGATTTTTGCATAACGATTAAGGTAAGAGAAGGTCATGAGGGCTTACATATGTACTCTGCCTCCCCCTCTTTCGTTCACATCCTTTTCATAGGTCCTCTCCCTCATGTTCATGAGGGCGCCTAAAATCAACGTGTACTCGCCATCACCCTCGCAGTTTGTGAGGGCGAGGACGAGGGAGAGGGCGAGGCATCCCTCAATCCCTCGTGAGGGTGCCCATGTATGCTGTGAGAGGAAAGAGAAAGGTACGAGACTTCAAATAAAATATTTCTCCCGCAAATATTCTCTTGATCCACTAATTGTGATGGAGGAACGCGAGATTTGGTGCTGTGGAGCCAGGGGATGGAGTTTAGTTATTGCATGGGTTCAAATTGTAAGTTGATTTAAGTGCAATAATTATTAATTAGATTAATCTGACCAGAGAACTATAAACTTCTTGTAATGAATGTATTCGTAAAATTCTTCTGAATACAGAGTATTCAATAACGGTCAGGGTCGGAGTGGTTGACATCTATGAATGCATTTACAGTTCTTATAAAAACATTGCCAAACAAATGTATGCTAACAAGTGCTTACTCTATTTGAATACGGAATACATTAGATTTGGGCCGTCAATAAAGTTAGCCCGAGTTAAATTCCAGCCTGAGTTAATCATATACATCATTCAAATACATAGCAATGAGTTTCCCTATACACTAAAACACGCGTAAGGAGTAACTTGGCAAACCCCTCGAAGATTTGAACAAAGTAATCCTTTAGCCGTTCCGACTTGTTGTATACTTGTGTTGACTTTTAATAATACTTACTTAATTATTAATACTTTGAACTCAACTCTCAACTAGAACTACCTTTGTTGTCGATTACAAATCAGGATTTCCTACGATGTGAGTTTAGTTTAATGTTCACACTAATTTTAATGATGTGTCTCCACGTCTTGAAAAAGATGTTAGGAGCGGCTTTAGACACAATTTGCACTACGTGCATACGAAGGTCACGTCAAATTATTTTCTAGTCAAGGGCGTAATCACATGTCATGGGCAACCACACATTTTCAACTAGGTCTTGACAAATATATTTCCAGTCAAGGGCGTAACTACATGTCATGGGCAACTACGCAACGATTCAAAAAGCATTCCTAATTGCAATAACTTCTGAATACAAATATTTTGCTTTTAACTACTCTCATTTCATGGTCAACTCTTTGTGCCATCATCAAAATAGTTTGCAATTAGTTAAACTTCAGCTTTCCAAAAAATCTAGGAAATTCTGAAACCCGGGGGTACATGAGAGAACCCCGTTTTTAGTTCTAAACCGATCAACCGAACTTGATTCTGACTTCAGAATCGGATTCCCCAAGGTTAAATACTTCTGCCTTCATCAATTTAATTTCAATTTGGACGAATCTGAATTTTTGAAAAAACTTTGAAATTCAGAAACACGGTGGTAAATGAGGGCACCCCCATTTTTATTTCTAAACGGACTGGCCGAACTTAATTCTGACTTCAGAATCGGATTCCGCAAGGTCGATTATTTCTACCTTCATCAATTTCGTTTCAATTTGGACGAATCTGACGTTTTAAAAAAACTTTGAAATTCTGAAACAAGTCGGTAAATGAGGGCACCCCCATTTTTATTTCTGAACGGACTGGCCAAACTTAATTCTGACTGCACAATCGGATTTTCCAAGGTCGATTTCTTCTACCTTCATCAATTTCGTTTAAATTTGGACGAATCTGAATTTTTAAAAAAACTTTGAAATTCTGAATCACGGTGGTAAATGAGGGCACCCCCGTTTTTATTTCTAAGCGGACTGGCCAAACTTAATTCTGACTGCACAATCGGATTTTCGAAGGTCGCTTTCTTCTACCTTCATCAATTTCGTTTCAATTTGGACGAATCTGACGTTTTAAAAAAACTTTGAAATTCTAAAACAAGTCGGTAAATGAAGGCACCCCCATTTTTATTTCTGAACGGACTGGCCAAACTTAATTCTGACTGCACAATCGGATTTTCCAAGGTCGATTTCTTCTACCTTCATCAATTTCGTTTAAATTTGGACGAATCTGAATTTTTAAAAAAACTTTGAAATTCTGAATCACGGTGGTAAATGAGGGCACCCCCGTTTTTATTTCTAAGCGGACTGGCCAAACTTAATTCTGACTGCACAATCGGATTTTCGAAGGTCGCTTTCTTCTACCTTCATCAATTTCGTTTCAATTTGGACGAATCTGAATTTTTAAAAAAACTTTGAAATTCTGAATCACGGTGGTAAATGAGGACACCCCCATTTGTATTTCTAAACGGACTGGCCGAACTTAATTCTGACTTCAGAATCGGATTTCGCAAGGGCGGTTTCTTCTACCTTCATCAATTTCGTTTGAATTTGGACGAATCTGAAATTTTAAAAAAACTTTGAAATTCTGAATCACGGTGGTAAATGAGGGCACCCCCGTTTTTATTTCTGAACGGACTGGCCAAACTTAATTCTGACTGCACAATCGGATTTTCGAAGGTCGGTTTCTTCTACCTTCATCAATTTGGTTTCAATTTCGACGACTCTGAATTTTTAAAAAAAACTTTGAAATTCTGAATCACGGTGGTAAATGAGGGCACCCCCATTTTTATTTCTGAACGGACTGGCCAAACTTAATTCTGACTGCACAATCGGATTTTCGAAGGTCGCTTTCTTCTACCTTCATCAATTTCGTTTCAATTTGGACGAATCTGAATTTTTAAAAAAACTTTGAAATTCTGAATCACGGTGGTAAATGAGGACACCCCCATTTGTATTTCTAAACGGACTGGCCGAACTTAATTCTGACTTCAGAATTGGATTTCGCAAGGGCGGTTTCTTCTACCTTCATCAATTTCGTTTTAATTTGGACGAATCTGAATTTTTAAAAAAACTGAAATTCTGAATCACGGTGGTAAATGAGGGCACCCCCATTTTTATTTCTAAACGGACTGGCCGAACTTAATTATGACTTCAGAATCGGATTCCCCAAGGTCGATTACTTCTACCTTCATCAATTTCGTTTCAATTTGGACGAATCTGAATTTTTAAAAAAACTTTGAATTGAAAAATTGCTACAACTTGGTAACATGATAATTCGTAAGACTTGTGAAAATCCTGCGAATGTATCATTTCTTCCCTTACAGGAAAGCTCATGTGTTCTCACAGAAACCTGGAAGAAGAAAGGAAAACATGTACCTAAAGTTAAATTAGTGGCATCGATTTTCGACACATTGCCATTTATTCCGTGAGTTAATATTATTTGTATTCTTACGTAGTTTGGAGTTTCACTAGTTGCATTTGTTACAGTTAAGGTTCCAGAGCTCGAGATGATGGTGCATTTCTTTTTGTAAACACTTGTTCTTTCGATAATATCATGACGATGACGCTGTATCTGTACGAGACTGACCCATTGTTTCACAAGTTTCTTTCAAACGGTTCAGAAAGCAGGATTTTAGTTGTTGATGCCCTTCAGTGTGTAAGAGAGGGATTTCAAAATCTTGCAAAACAGAAATGGCTATCTCTGACTGATCGTGAATTACAAAGTAAACCTGCTGTGAATGACATGTGGAATGGTGAGGAGGAATACGGACTCGACGATGGTTACTCCGGCTCATATGTATGTATTTCAATGGTATGTACGCTAACTCCGGCTCATATGTATGTATTTCAATGGTATGTATGCTAACTCCGGCTAACTTGACGGACACAGATTTGGGGTATCTTGGCGTTGCTGGCTTTGGGCAAACAGAGCCTTAGTGTCCTCGGAGTGATCAAACCCGACAAAGATTTACAGGATGAATTGGAAATTCATCGTAAGTCGCCCTTTATATTACTTACATGCATGAGTAAAAAATTAAAAATGAGGGTCTGCGTGGCCGATGCTATGAAATCAAATTGATGGTTTCGAAAATATTAACCACAACCATTGAACTTACTTGAGTTGAAAATACCTACATAGCTTTCCATACAAGAATTTATTTTTATTGCAATGTACCTTGCAGCTACTGCTGTTTTGGTGCTACTGGGAATATATGCGGTGTTGGCGATACTGGCCGTCTTGAGTATAATCATGGCCATCGTTCTAATACGTGGATGCAAAAACGTAAGTTTAAACAGGATCATTTTCTGGCCTCTTATTTTATTGTGTTCGGATTAAGCCCACAATGACTTGATACTGTTGATTTATTGGATCCTTGGGAAATTAAACTACAGATTTTAGTCTCATTTATAATTTTTAATTGATACAGAAAAATTCCAAGCAGTTAACTATCTGTATACTGTACGCTAAGATTTTACTAGTCATCGTGGTAGTGTTTTTAATTGTGAGATTATTCGTCATTCCTTTGGAACAAGTTCCGAGAAAGATTTTATCTCTCTGTATTCAAGCGGGCGTTCAAGTTTTCTGTATTCGGGTTGTCGGAATCCACAAAAAGGAAATTGAGGCTTCGTCTGGGACTGTGGTTTCTTATAAAATTTAAAGATATTGACTACTATAAAGTACTACTTAATATAAGTAATTATGTGTCCGGTGTAATTATTATATACAATTGTTATCCTCTAAATCTTGTAAAGTATCTGTAAAGGCTTAATTACTTCCACAATTCAATCATAATTTTATCGAGGGTGCCCATTTGAGTCAATGTTAAGTGTGTATTCGGAAGTAAAGAATTGTTTGTGTGTTGTAATATTTTAATATGGATGTAATTATGTAGCCGAGTAAACTGGCTGGAAATGAAAATCTAAATAAAACAAAGTTTGAATATGTTTTCCCCACGCATTTATTTAGGGAAGCGCAAAGGTACAAAAACTTAGTTCCTGTTCCTGTTCCTGAACACGAACCCATAAATACAGGTACAAAATTTATGTTCCTGTACCTATGCTAAAATTTTGCAGGTACAAATTTTCCGTTCCTGTACCGGTTCACACATCCAAAATCTTGTACCTGTTCCTGAAATTGTACCCGTTCCTGAAAAGTACCCAAAACGTGTACCCATTCCCAAAAGTTATGCAAGTACCCGGGTGCGTCCCCGGGTACTTTAGTTTAAACATATGAATTTACAGCTAAACGTTTTTACTATTTTTTTGCTTTTCAATAAATAATTTTATTGTTCTTGCATATTTTTGTACTACAAAATAATTATTGTACCGTAACTTGTTTATTACTTTTAAGGGCGGAAAAGCAACTTTACTTTTAAGCTTTTTTGCTGCTAAGTTTATCTTTGTAATCTTGCTTCCGAATGTTTCCAGTGGAAATAAATAATTAATTTTATTACTACTTTTATATTACAATAATACCTACCTGCAGTAATCGCACTGAAATTTAAGATTTTTCTGGTCATATTTATAATGACTGTACACGTCGTACCTTTGTTTTGAGTTTACACTTTCTTCTGTATCACTGTTATGGTCACTATCTAGATTTATTTCAATGGAATTGTTTGCTGAATCCATGTTTAAACTGTTATAATTACTTTAATGCAAAATAAGTCCAATGAGGTAATTAGTTTTAAAGCAACTAACGAGCATGGCAAATGATATTCATAGCCATGCATGTAAAATTTTTGCATTTTTATAATCAGGCCATGCTCAAAATTCAATTCGAGCGTTCATTGGTGCTTTGGAAATGATCGAAGTTCAAAAACGACAAAGTACCCGGGTCCACACGTTTAAATATGGGTCATTCCACAGTGTGGACCTGTTCCTATTGGGAACACACAAACAGGAACGACTTTCGTTCCTGTACCTGTTTGTGATTGTGGTCACGGGTTTCTGGGTACAAACTAAAAGTACCTGTATTGTTCCTGTTACAATTGGGAACTTTTAAACTGTACCCATTTTGGACCTGTTCCTGTACCCAAATACCCGGGTTGGTCCTGTTCCCATGAGCTTCCCTACATTTATTACTTATTTTAGTGTAAGATTCTGAAACCCAAATAAAAATTTCGGGAAGAATGAAGGGTTTCGCAAGATTTTTTTTATTTTACTGAGCTTGCAAGAGTGTATGAACAAATTCACGTCTGTTTTCACAAGCAACAGATGATAAATCAATAGTTTACGCGTACCTATAATCCAATTGCCTGTCACATATGTACATATTCTTTTTCAAAGTACTCCCCACAACTGCAACAAGTTTAACAAATGCTGACCCAAATAGGCAAAATTGCTTGAACTTGAAGGCTATTAAAAGGGAGTGATAAAATGAAACTGTTTCCGTAGTTTTTGATTTCTTCCTTCAATTTCAAAACTCCGAAGAAAAGTTTTATTTTTCAGCGAAGCTTATTCCCTAGCTAATTGATTGTATATTCCTGAATATTTTTACTCCCAAATTGTATATGAGTGTTTATTCTTGGACATGTATGATTGGTGCGATTTGGTACAACAATATATTTGCTCAGTTTTACCCCAACCAAAGCACAATTGATTTGTTTGTATAATAATAAAATAATAACATGATACATTAACCCCTTTCAGGTTACCAATTCAAATCATCAAACCATAACACGGACGTGGATGTAAATATTTCCGTCAAAAGCAAAGTTTTAAAGATGAAATTTTAGTTTCCTTTATGAGTCCCGGTTTTGTTTCAATTATTTTCCTCCTTGCTACTTTTTGGTTTGAGCGGCACTCAAGCATTCTTACATCATGGCAAGTGTAGATATGTATATGTGTTCCAACTGGGAACGGGTTCTATATTATAAGAAAACAGGAAAACCAAATAAACCAAGTCGTCTTGAATTTATTTAAGAGCAAATAAATAACAATCCGATACACAACAGGCGAGAAGGGCGAAAAATCACTCAGATTTTCTTGTCCCATAATAATCCTAGGTACAAATTTCTTAGCCAATAAATTTAGGTCGCTAGGACGCTACGAGAACATTACACATACCGATTACCAATCAATCACATTAAGCACTATCACATGATGAACTTGATGACTCATTAATATTAACAGAATTAATAACTTACTGAGCTATACGGTAATACTAAGACAACAAATTAGAAACTATAGTAACACAATACAATTCAATCACCGCTCACAATCATACGATTCAAATTCTCCACGATGTGAAGAGTCACGTCGACGTGAGTATAGGTGGCTACACTCTACAGTTCTAACAATATGTATATCTATGTTCATACGGATTTCATCTTCCCTCTACCCCCTAGCCCATACTAGATGTTTTCAATAAAGTAATTTGTTTGGATAGACAGTCGTAGCATTATTGATTGCAGGATTCTAAATTATTTACATGTGTTTTAAATTAATAAGGAAACCCTGTCGTTATTTAATAAAATTTGAACAAGTATAAAAATTAAAATACAGCTTCTTTAATCATTCAGAGACAGATTTGGGAAAAACAGAATGTAGTTCAGCCTATCTTTCAACCTATTAAAAGCTGTATAGTATATACATCTTAATAGCGCTAATAACACGAGTATGGGCTGCCGTTTTTATGTCGCGTATCGTCACTTACGAGCTGTTTCCTTCAACAACGAGAATCTGATTTCTAATACGGATTTAAATATCCTCGAGTATTCGTTCATTATGAATTCCGATTTGAATATTTATTTGAATACTCCTAGTATACTGAAAATACAAAAAGAATTTAATTACGGAAAAAATGCAACCTTAGAAACATGTTATCATCAATGTTTTGGCAAGCTAGTTTCCCCCGGAGGTCATTAGGTATAAATTTAAGAGCTGAAAAAACATGTTCAACTGATATACTAACTCCAACGTTACTAATTTTCTTTCGGCTCATTTTTAGTTACCTATAAACTTTTTAGTATCAACGATTTAAATTACTTGAATAATTCACTGGTAGGACAAACAATAGTTTTGAGCACTACCGTTAAAAACCTGTGACAAGTGCTAATAATTCGACTCTATTTTACGTAGCATGCAGAAGCATGTTCATTTCGGATGAATAAAATGATCGTCAATTCTCTTTGATTAACTTTACATTGTAAGTAAAAAATTGTGACAAATTTAAATTTAAGTATGTAAACTTGATGAAATATTCAATTGAAAACAATACTTTATTTTAATCGGAATTCACTAAAAAATATTTGAATACCAATTCCGATTCCAAATTTTTTTTGAATGCAATTTTGAATTAAAATACTTCTTGGGAATTATTTGGAATTCCAATGTGAATTACAGTCCACAAAATTTCGGATATAATTCCGATTCGGATTCCGATACCGATTTCGATTCCCATCCTTGTAAATAGGTCTAATGCTCAATGGTCAAACCTGCATTGAAGACTGAAGTATGTGTCAGTTAGAGCCGGTTCCGGTACTATGTATGTATGTATTTTAGGGGGTCCCACAACCAAAGTTATGGGACACTGCTCAGGCCATCAGTGGGCCCATTGCAGATTACCCTGTCGAACATGTTAATTTACGAATAGCATTGGAAGAGTGAGCATGGGATGTCCACTTTCCTGAATTTGCTTATCCGATTTCGTATCCCTAAGTTGCTATTTGGGCAACTGCTTCACTAAGATATGCAATCTACTCAAGTTATTTCAGGGGCTCCGGCTGCTATTCTACCAAGAGTAAAATGCAGGTGAGCCTCTGCACTTTATGCAGAACCTGAGGAATGTGCCAGATATTGGGACACTCACCCCCAAGTCAATACCTCAAGGCAATGACGTGGATTCGTGGTAATCACTGCTAAATCAAAATGTCACAAAAGCCTATGGGTGCAAACTACCCGGGAATCAAGTGCTGATTCGGTGGTGACAAATCACTAACAGCACAAGGTAGCGTTATGGTGCAAGACGCTCGCCCGGTAGACACTTGACAGCAGGGATCACAACTCTCCAAGCAGAGAGACTCGGGTGGTGGAGACAAAAAAAAAAGAATTATGTGTCTCAAAGTTTTTATGCAGATCTGCCAAAAGATAAGGGAGCTCAGATGAGCACAACCTCACCTCTCGACAGTCCTGTAGCAACCAAATAAACAGTTCCGGTACTAGAGATCAGACAAGTTTGTCTCAACTCAAATTTGGCGTACTTGCCATTGGCTCTAGGGAACTGGTAATTGTTATGTGTGCCTCAGCACTCTTTCAAGCGTTCAGGGTCAGATCTGGGTAAAAACATATGGTTGAGTTAATCTTTTAACCTAATGAGTGAGCTCTGTTCATCCGAGTATGGGTTAATTGCTTTTATCACTCCACTTCGAAACGATCATCTAAGCATTCTCTTGGTGTAATGAAGCGCAGTTCGTTCTGAGAGGTGATTATGTGAGGAGAAAAACATGGACGTGACTTATATGGAGTGAAACAAAATACTTCCTTTCAGTACTTTCAAAACCAATGAAAGACTATTCTGTGATTATGCCGGTTCACACTACGCAAAGCCCCTTTTATTACACCAGTAAAAATGCCTGGTACATTACATTGTACCAGACACTTATACTGAACACCGAATGCCTATAGTTGGTATTAATTGAACAAATAGGAAACCTATCCCGTCGTTTCGGACTATAGCTCCTTATCGAGTTCGAGTATACCGGCGAGTATCGAGTACGAGTTCGAGTCGAGTACGGTCAAATTTTTGTGAATACTCGATACTTGAAATGGGTTTCGAGTACGGGTAACGATTTTTCACATACTTACGAGTACGAGTATCAAACGAGTACGAGTCCAATAAAAATACTCATAAGGGTTATCGAGTTCGAGTTCGAGTACCACAAGCTCAATATACGCGTACACGTGCACACAAGTGTTGCAAACGTTTGAATTTCCAGTAAAGAGACGAAGGTGCTAATATGAAATTAAGTTAAAATGACTTATTGGATCCTAAGAGAATGTCCATGGCTGGAGAAAAATCACTTTTCAATTGTGGTTTTGTTATTATTAAATACTCGAGTATGAAGACTCGAGTCACGGCACGAGTACGAGTACGGGATTTCGGTATTTACAGTTCCGTACTCGCGAGTATGAAACAAGTTCGGGTTCTGAACTGGAACTCGGTCGCTTATTTCAAGTATTTTCCTGAGTACTCGTATATGTGGCGAGTACGAGTACCTTGGATTGGAGTTCATACTCGATGCTTCGATTTCGAGTACAAGTTCGAGTACGGTTCCGCAAGGTAATCACTCAATAAGGAGCTATATTTCGGACGTTCAGGTTAGGTTAGTTCGACTTTAACGGAGTGCCAATATTCAAGTTCAATATTTAACTACAAAATAATATAATAAAAATATATACATGTATAACCTTCGTGGACATGCTATTTTCACCAAATAACTCATTTCGCTAAATACCAATTTTTTTTATCAAAGTCATCCAATTCTGACTCCCAGCAGGTATACTTGTGCATAAATATTACAGGAAAGAAATATAGAGCTTAGCTGCTTTTAGTGCGCCCACTGTTTCAGTTGGTTTCAAAAAATTCGTTTCGTTTCAGTTTGGGCGATGAAATGAACCGAATTTATTGTTTCGTTTCAGTTCACAAAAAAGTGTTTCAGTTCGTTTCAGTTTGCTCGGTGAACTGAAACGAAACGCAAAACGATCGTTTCAGGAGCGAAAATTTAAAATGCTTGACATTAAATACTTTATGACCCGGTATTCCCTGCCTAGGTTTACTACGACGTCAGGCATGCTTCTAAATGCAAATCTATAGCCTTGGGTAGCTCATGTAACTCCAATCATTTTCCATGGTTAAAGCAGGAACCAACATGCCCCACAAAGTATGTCATTTACCCCGTGGTGGTAATTTAATTTAAATTTGCACAAACTTCAACATTCAAGACGTAATGAAAAATATGCATTGTGATTATGCGTCAATTATAAAGATTTAGATGTATTCTATTACTAAATATTAATTAATTATTTTTTAATTCAGGATTCGATGGTTTACCAAGCCCATAAACTGTCCAAAGACAATTTCACCGTTTTATTCTACATTATATAGTCCACATGCCCAAGAAATATAAGCATACGCCAACGTGCATTTTCCCGCAGAATTATAATGCATTTGAAACGTTTGAAACGCGTTTCAGTGAGACTGTTTCGTTTTGTTTCAGAGTCTTAACTGCAACGTTCGTTTCAGTTAAACTTGAAACTGAACTGAAATTTTTATGGAACGAACTGAAACAAACTGAAACGAAACGGAAATTTTCGTTTCAGGAACGAAACACTGGGCGCACTAGCTGCTTTACTTCACTTCTTGTTCTTCACTGATTCACTTAACATTCTGAAAATTAAAATACAATATTTACGTGCGTATACATATTCAGCATTATATCACGCATTGTAATGAACAAATTCAACATTATGCATTGGTTCAGTAAATGACTAAAAGTATTTTTTTGTGATCTAGTGGACATGGCGGACTTAATTACGGTACAAATCTGTGACAATTTTCTTTTTTAAAGTTAACATTTCTCTCGAAAAAATCCCAATTTCCGAGTTATACAATTCCAATCTGCATTATCTATGTTAAAGGAAACAGTGAAGCAAAACTTAACAATCTCCTGCACTAAAATGTTTTTGAACGTGTAAAAATGAAAAAGTAAACATACCTCGGCAAAAATTTCGAACTCGAACTCGCACTCACCCATGTAGCAACAAACCGTGAATATTGCGTTAAAATCGCGAAACTTCATACACGACAAGTCGTTAATATCGCGTAACTATTTCGTGAAAATTTAGTTAGAATGAAGTAATTATCAAGCGAAAATGTCCAACTATATTTACGTTAAATTCTTGGCGTAAAAATAACGCATCTGCATTTACCATATCTTTACCATAGACGTTATTATTGCGCTTTATTTACATTAACTTCTTACGCAAAATTTGCACAGATGTATGATTAGCATGAAAATGAAATAATAATTTGTATTTGATTCTAATTTATTTCATTTGTAATTTCCGGTATTTATTCTTGAAATTAGTATTAAAATCCAGTAGACTACATACACAACAATACTCCATAGTTCTATAATCACTATAATAACATTTACGCAAAATATTAGTAACAAAACAGCGCAAACTAAATACACAACCCCAAATGTAGACCCAAAACAACCACGGATTTGTACCAACGCCACAACTACGTGTAAAGAAATCTAAGATTTCACATAACAATATATCTAGGTCAAATAATTTATTAAAAACTAATATTAATAACCTTATTAATACATTTTGAAAAAATAATAAATGTATTTACAACATATGCTATTGTTCAAATAGGACAAAAATTTACACATGTGCAAGACTTTAAAAATTATTGATCAATTAACACTCAAATATACGTGCTGAAGTCAAAAGCAGAAAATTAATTGTTAGTGGATTAATCTAAAGATGTGATCGTTCAAGAAAGGTTGCACGAAAATCAATAAGAATACAAATTAGTACAAAATATTTGTTTTTATGGTAATTACAACAAATTATTTCTTCGACGATAGTAATCTTCCGGGGGCTGCTTTTAACCAGTCCTTGATGGCATTTTCAATACACGAAACATTTCCTTCCTTTTTCCCAAAAAATCCATGCACACAATCTGAAGAATATTTCAAAAATTACTTAATAATTTAAACTACACATCGTGAATTTAAAACATTTGGTTTGAACTTTAAATTATTTATTTTAAATTGCTTTGTGATTTTTAACCAACTTGTGACAATGATGCAGAGTTCAAACATTTTGAATCCTTGCTTTCCATTGTGACCAGACCAATTAAGTCCCGCTTCATTAGATATAATTTTCTGCATTGTCTTGAACACACAGTCCCGTAAATTCTTTCCTCCAATCCAGTCAAGTTGATTTGCCTAAGCAAATAATTGCATGGTTGTGATGCATGAATTTTAATGTGAATTATTTAAATAATCCAAAAATTAATTCTTACAATTTCTGCATAAGTATCCAGATCATTTGCTATTTGTGATTCCATGAGAGTGAACTGTTCAAATGTTTTAATTGGCAAATTAATATTAAACCTCTGCTGGCTACGCAAAATGGAATTACCCAACCGTTCTTGTATCTGCGATTGATTGTCGTGCAGCTGGTCCATCTTCATTTTCAGATATGCAAGGGAAGATAAGACAGACTCGCGAAATTCTAAAAAGTAATAACGAAATAGTGAAATAATTGTATTTACAAAATGAGTGGGCATAGTTAACATTGCAAACATTACTTTCCTCAGATCCAACTAGTTCAAGTGGAAGGGATTTACAACTGCTTGCGGATGTACTTGTTGTCGGGATAGATCCAAAGTTTAATTTTCTCCTTGGTTCGACTAGAGCAGGTCCGTTCAATCTTGAGGGCGGCTCTGAAATTTTATTCCAAAACTAACCTACAACCCTATTATGTAGTTGTTTGAAAAATTAGTCAGTAGCTACAAACTTTGTTTTGCAAGACTTGTCGATTGTGGGGGAGAACTAGGACTGTCCTGAAAACTTGGTATGGAATTCGGAACGCTGGGCAATGATGAGTTGGATGAGCATGAAGGACTGTTTGGTTTTTGCCGTTGCATCCTCTTGGATTTCATCGGAGGCCTTCAAAATGTTTTGTCGGTTTTCGTCTTCTCTTTCCATTAGGGTCACTGGTTTCCACATCATTATCCATACGAACTAACTTTTGCCGAGCCTCCAGAACGGTCTCTGGGATAAAAAATAAATTTTAAAAGTTTCGAAAACAAATATTTTATTAAAAATGTGGAAACAAATTTCCATTAGTATTTACCATATAAACCATGAACTTCCTTCACTTTATGAATTTTCCAAGTCCCATCAGGATCACTTATGCGATTAACAGCAGTTGTTATTTTGTCTGCTTTAGCACATGATGGCCAGTACGTTTTCTTGCATTCATCAAAAAGCCATTTATACGGAACGACATCATAATTTCCACCCCGAAATTCCACTACTGCGTACTGCATTCTATAAAAACATTGTTTTTAATTATTTTTAACATGTAATATCGGAATGACTATTTTATAGCCTTTCATGTCATGTACAAATACTTTTGATAAAACTTTCTCTACAGGAATTTCGGTTAAACTTGAGCGGTCTTTAGATTTAAATTTGTAAATCTTTAGAGTTTTTGAAGAGCACGGTGATTTAAAATAGTCGACAAGATTGTTGTAAACAAATCCAATAAGTATGATTTCGCTATTTCGTTGGACTATACTTTTAACTTTGAAAATAGTTTGGTCATAGGTTAGCACATAGTTGTTGCCAGGTAACTTTGCAATGCAGAAATGCTTTGTTGCGATTCTTCTCAAAAAATGTCCGTCCTCATTTTCACTTATTGACCAAGCTGATTCATTTGTTTGATTAGCTAGACTAAATTTTCTTGAATGCTCATTTGAAGCAACAGGTATGTAGTGCTGACGCTCTTGAAGTCTCTTTATAATTTGTTGAAGAGGAGATTTTCCACCACGAACAAATTTTTTAACTTGCTGCAAATTATTTTCAAAAGGAAAAGAGCTGAATTCGTCTAATGTCCCAAATCGTCTAGCATCAGAACAAATATGAAGAAGTCCGCGTATGTTGTGTGAAACTTGCTCTTTGCCATATATCTGTGCAAACTTTCCCACGAAGTACGTCATCAAGGATTCCGCATAATTAATCGTTTTCGGTAAAAGGGATTTGCTACACAATATGTAAACGGCACAATAAAAGCACAGGAAATGATTATAAACATCATGTGTTAAAATTCCTTTTAAAACTACAGGTGATAAATATAACAAAAATAAACGGAATTCTGTGCATTTCCATCTTGCCAGTTCCGACAATGATCGAGGTTTTCGAGCAAATTCAGAAGGTGTAGATTTTTGTTTTGAAAGTATTAGTTCAGAGAGTGAAATTATTTTGGAGCGAGGAATTCTAAACGGTCTTCGTTTGCAATGGGTCCACAGATTGATCAATTTTTTAGTAGCCCCAATAAGTATCAAATGCAGGCAATCCAAAGGAACTTGGCTCACGAGTCCAACCCGAAGATCTTGGAAAATTGTATCTCCTTTGTGATGTTGTTGTTGTTCTTTCAGTCTGAATGAATCATCAGTTCGGGGAGTACCTGCTGCACTTTCAAAACAAACTCTTCGATCTCTGTACTTGCCTTTTTGTTGACACTTGCTACACGCATAATAACCTCCATGGCTGACTGTATTAAGTACAAACGCTTTAGCAGGGGCATCACAAATTATCGCGTTAATTTGTACATAAAATTTGCGGCCATTAAAAATAGCACCTTCAGACTCTAAGCGTTTCATTTCCTCCACAAAGTCAAATAAAAAATCGTTGCAGATTGCAGGTTTTGAATTTCCATGAAATATACCAACCACATGAGGAGATGTAGACCCTGGAATTTTAACTTGTATAGGCCACACGCTGCTACTACTACTTTTTGTGAATGGTAAACCATCGATATTAACGTCGACTTTAATAATATCTTGGTTGTAATAATTGTTCTTGCTTATTTCTTCCCGCAAACAATTTTCGACTCCCACATGAAAATATTTCCCTGGTGAAACTTCACGTAAGCTTAATGTTCTTGGTGTTTTTAAAAAGGTCCTAGCGTCACGAGGAAATGATTTGCATTCAATGATGTTGTCTTTTAAAATCTGCAATAATTTATTTAAACTTTTATGGGAAATATTTTCTGTTAACGCCCATCTTCGAAGTAAGTCTGGAAACGAAACTGATTTGTTTTGAAGCAAAACATTGACACGATTTGGAACCGGATGAATTACAGGATTTATTTCACAATCAGGTATTTCACTATGGAATTCACTGTCAATAACTGGATTTTCTGAAAATTCACTAACAGTTGAAAGGTCGCGTGTTGCTAGATCGAAGTCTTTTGCTGCATTTTTAGCCAGCCTTTTAGTATGTCTGGAACTTTGAAATGTCATTATAAAAATAAGACCTACCTGCTCAAGTTCGGGTTCCGTTTTCGTTTTGGTAATCTTCACTTCAAACAGTTTGACATTAAACTAATTTAAATCAGTAAATAATAGACTAAGAATATAATCCGAGGAAGAATCTACCAAGATTCTAGATTGTATTTTGAGCACGCCGTTTTTTAGCAAAAAGCTCATTAAGGACCCGCTTGATGTCTCTACTGCTGTTTGGTAAAGTTTATCGACGTTATTTATTCGTAAAAATTACATTAAGTTACGATAAGTTTGACGCACATGTTTCGGTTTTTCTTGCACGCAATTTTTACGTCAATTTTGTGCAAAATAATTTGCGTCAAGTCTTAAGCGCTAATGTACAGTAAACAAAGCGTTATATTTTAAACCGTTTATAATTTTGCCCATATAAACACGTCTTTTCGTGGTGTTGTGCTACGTGGGCAGTTAAACGTGTGCAATATCTCTAAGCCTCGAACTCACTGAGGCACTGAACTCTATGTAATTCTTTGCCTCGAACTCGGTGGTTCGTTTATTACCCTGTGGAACTCAGCCTCGAACTCACCTAAACCTCAATTTCCAGTTTCGTGAAGCAAGTATACTGCCATTTAAATACGTCAATTCAATTAAAAACATTTTTTTACCACGTATGTTTTTTATTTCAGCTCTTCGAATTAATAATAAGAACGGAAGTAAAATATTATACTTTATGTATCTACAAAAATCAAACGAGCATTAGTGCTTTCAGTTTTTTCATTTTATTTTAAGCGCTTAAACCATTATTTTGCACACGCAGAGGTCCACATTTCGAACTCGCACTCATTCATTTGAGTTCTGCCATAAATGATTGGCTCTCAGCCTCAGCGGCGGCTTTTAAAACAGATCCGAACTCGCACTCAAAACCAGATTTTATGGAACTCGAATGTGAGCTGAGTTTGAGTTCGGAACTCAGAACTCATGAGTTCGCCGAGGTATGGTACGATGTCTCTGGTGGAAAGTTCCCAAATCTCTTGTGAAAGAGGTCAACAAATTTAAAAAATCCCTGCTAAAAGGAAAGTTAACCAATTTCAAAATCCTTGCTCACCATAATCATTTTTCTCACCGTTAAAGCTTTTCCTGACTGATAATTTTCACTGCCAACGATCTTACACCATCTGGGAAGATTGTAATCTGGGGGACGGGAAGGTGAACTGGGAAGAATCTGTTTTTTCACAAAAATTCGACCCTTGCGGATATACTCAAACTAAGTGGCTAAGATTTGTTGCTAAGAGGGGCGCTATTAGTGTACAATAAATGTAGGTCATGTAATTAAATATTTCTTGGAAAATTTCAATTCTATCATTACATTCTAAAAATAATAGACTAAATTTTCAAAATAGTGTGAACGGGAAAGTCGTGCTTTATTTCAAAATTTTAAATCAGCTTGCATGCTTCTGCTGTTAAAAGCAAAATGATCCATTTCGTTTCTTAAACAATAGAAGCAATGACTTCTCTTCAAAAATTGTTTACTTAATTAAATAATTAAAAACAATCAGTCTTAAGTGTGTTAGAGATGGTCCGTCGTTTTGACCTAAACTGTACTTGTCGTTCAGTTTACATGAATCATGTAATCTTCATGTGGACAATATCCCTCAGTCATTCGTACAGGGTAAGATTTTGGGCATGCCAAATACGGTTGAGTCAGTCTCTCATACTAAATGCGAATGCTTATCCTTCGCCTCGTCGCATCTTCACCTCACATAAAGAGCTTCTGTTTTCTGCTGTACTCAAGCAGTTCGGTTTGTGAGAGGAAAGGGACGAGACATCAAATAAAACGTTTCTTCTGGATAATCTCTTGATCAACTAATTGTGATGCAGGAACGCCAGCTTTGCTGCTGTGGATCCAGAGGATGGACTTTAGTAATCGGATGGCTTCAAATTGTAAGTCGATCAAAGTGCAGTAATAATTATAAACATCCTATTTTTGTGATGAAAATTCTTTCCAAAGACTTTCTACCAGAGATGTGTAAAATACTTCATTTTTGTTTAAGAAATACCAAATACTTTTTTTCGTAACATAAAATACTAAATAAACCAACAGCAACTAGTTTTTCTAAAATACTTAAGTAAAATACAATTCAAAAACTGTTTCAAAAATAATTAAGTAGAAAATACTATCTGAAATACTTCAAAATCAGGAAATACATGAAATTACTGTTTTGAAAAGAATTTCAAAAATACAAGCTTTTTGAACATTTTATCCGACAATCAAGGTCTACGCGCACTAAAAATCAGTCCTGCCATGCTAAGCAATCGTTCCACAGGAGCTGAAGATGGCAATGGGGTGTATTAAACAGGGGTATTCTAAACTACCAATTTCTTATATTTTATAATTTTGAAAGCATGCTAAACAAAAGAACCATGCTCTCTGATGTTACTTAGCAGTGGAAAGACTGACAATGAGCGAATTTATCCCGTTTAATATTTCCAGTGCATACGACGTTTCTTAATCGATAAAACGTTCCTATACTATGTATGTATATGTTAAGGGTCATAAACAGTTTTCAACAAGCAAGACTGCGGCAATTTCAAAAGTTTGGGTACTTAACTATTTTGATCAAGTATCTTATTTTAAGTACTTATATTTTTTATTTTTATCTTTATTTTATCTTATATTTATAAGTAATTATATATTTTTTTTGGAAAAGAATGAAAAGAATTTAAAGGGAATTTTTTTCGGTGAATTTAAAAAGTCAAATTCAAATTAAACCGAACAAACATATGCTGATTTTTTTGAAATTACAAACAAATCCATGCCAAAATTTTTAAATTGAACAAATCTATGCCGATTTTTTTTGAAATTACCAACAAATCCACGCCAAAATGTTTAAATTGAACAAATCAATATTTAATTAATTTTTGAATTATATGATTTTAATGTACAATATTATCAAAGTGAATTTCTTTAAATTATTCAAGTATTGAAAGAAGCCAATGCAAACCAGTAGTGGTAGTGCAGCTGCAATAGCTAACAATATACATGAGGTTGAGGGTGTATCAATTAGTAATGATTCATCCAGTCCTATTACTAGGAGTAGTCAATCAGATTTAATGGAACAAATATCTTCTCTTTTGAACGCAAAATTAGCTAATATTGACAATCGATTATCACAGTTTGAGAATAAATTGGGACAAATAATGTCAGCTCAGGAATGAGAACAGAATAGATCTTATAATGTTCATGAGGAGGATTTGTTTGCAGGAATTTTGAATCAGAGTCTAGGGTTTGATAGATCTCATAATGATTTCAATAATGGACGGAATAACAGGGCAGGTTTACAATTTGATGGATTATTTGGTCATGGAAGTGGTAATAGGGATGGAAGGAATTTGTTTCATGTGGATCAACCAAAGACGTTAAAGGCTAAAGATGTTGATATTCCAAAGTATGCAGGATTGCATCAACAAAAGACTCCGTACGATTTTTTACTGGATTTGGAAAAATATCAGGTAGCTACTGGACAAAGCGATGAGGATATGCTTAGATTAGTTATCCCATACGCATTAGTGGAGGATGCATTTTTGTGGTTTCGAAGAGTCTGGAAAATGATTGCTTTCGAATCTTTTGATGAATTTAAGGTATATTTTCGTAAAGAATTCCAAGCTGGATATTATAAGAAGAAAATGTTGCGAGATTTGGATTATAGATATCAGGGTATAGAGAAACCATTATCGAAGTTTATTTGTGTGATTGATGACTATTATGAAAGAATTGACGCTTCAATCCCGGAATCAGAACATATTGATAAAATCATTGAATTAATGCATCCACAGTATAGAGCTAAAGTTCTTTCATTTCGAAGAGAATATCGAAGTATCAGGGAATTAATGGAGATTTCTTATGACGCTCAGAATAGTGTTGCATTAGATAGGGAACATAGAATTCCAGTTCCAAATCAAGGATTAGAACCGGCGTTGGCTTATAAGGAGATTAAATCATCACATGAGAATAATAGGTACAATAAAAACGTACCGGATATTCAGAAGAGTTCTTTTGATCAATTTAGTGCTTTTCATCCCAGGTCAATAAATAAGAGTAGGTTCGTTAACAATGAAGCAGATAGCTCGAATAATTGGAGAAATAAGGATGGTAATAATTATTACAATTCCAACCATGGTAATCAATCTCGGAGCCATAGTCCATCGAATAATCAGAAACAATATTCAAATCATAGTCAGCATCAATCAAATGGAGGATTCCCAAGAAGCAATAGCCCATATCCAAGAAATGATAGTGACAATAATCAACCCAAACACAACCAGGCAGATTTGGGTCGTGGAGAATATAATAAACCCTGTGGTAATGAGCAGAATAATAATACAATTATCCAGAATAAATCAAACAGTCTTGAGCCATCCTCAGAGAGGAATCGGCCCAATAGTCAGGGAAATGGGAATCATCTGAGCAACTAGTGAGGGAAGTTCAGATGGACAATATACAACCTCACGAAAATTCAGATTTTAATATGTATCCACCTGTGTATATGACTATTTAAATTTTAGGGGAGAAAGTATTAGCATTATTAGATCCTGGGTCGAATATATCTATTCTAGGAAATAACTTTGTAGTTTTAGTTAAAGCTAAAGGAGAAAAAATTGTTCATAAAATAGCTAAATTGAGAACTGCTAGTGGGACAGGAACGACAGATAGTTTCGTAAATACGAATATGATGTGTCCGTTTGGTAATGTTTCACAAAGATTTGATTTCCAGATGTATGCGTGACGTTATATTAGGAAGGGATTTCTTAGGGGATAATAAGATTTCGGTGCATGTAAATCTAGGAACTTGGACACAACAAAATGATACAGTAAGGGATATTGAGTGTAATGAAATAATGACGGAGGATGAGGAATTCAATTTTGTTTCAATAGATAGATTAATAGAAGATATTCAGCATGAAACATTACAACTCAAAAAGATGGAAATACAGAAAATATGTCCATAATTAATAATATGATTGATAGCAACGACGATTTGACGGATGACTATAAAATTGAAATGAAGAAAATATTTTATAATTTTCGACAAATAATTTCTAAGATACCAGGACGATGTAAATTAGTTAAGCATAGAATTGAGACAGGTAATGCTAATCCAATAGCTAGTAAAGCTTGGCCGATGACACCAGCTAAACGTCAGGTTTTTTAAAATGCGATAGATGAACTATTGGAGCTTGATTTAATTGAAAGATGTGAAAGTCCATGGTCTTCAGAAGCAGTTATAGTACCCACGAAGAATAGTGATGGTACGAGTGGATGTAGAGTGACTTTTGATTATAGAAGACTGAATGATGTTACTGTCGCCATAACAATTGTGCACCTAGATTGCAAGATGTAATTGTAGCCTTGTCAGGTGGATCATGGTTTACAGTATTAGATCAACCAATGGGTTATTATCATATTGAAGTAGATGAAGCTGATAGAAATAAAACTGCATTTAGAGGACCTCGAGGGTTATTTAGGTTCCAAGTTGTTCCATTTGGTTTAAAGAATTCTGGAGCTACATTCCAAGATGCTGTTGAGATTGCTATGGGAGATGGATTATGGTCATATGTTATTGTATATGTTGATGATGCTATCAGTAACATTTTTGGGGTATTTAATTGGAGATGGAAAATATAGTCCATTGCAAGAAAAATGCCAAGCATTACAAAATTAT
Organism: Allacma fusca; assembly: GCA_947179485.1. Lineage (NCBI taxonomy): Eukaryota > Metazoa > Arthropoda > Collembola > Symphypleona > Sminthuridae > Allacma > Allacma fusca. The sequence continues at coordinate 28,571,259 of OX359246.1, forward strand.
CCAATACCGAATAATTTTAGAGCGGTACACAGAGTTTTAGGATTTGTGGGATTCTACAGGCATTTCTTTGAAAAATTTGATTATCAAGTAAGACCACTATACAGATTATTGATGAAGAATACAAAATTTGTATGGACTGAGGATTGTCAAGGAGCCTTTGAAGTTATGAAGAAAGGATTGAACGAAGCAACATGTTTAATATATGCCTAATCTAAATGAACCGTTTATTATAATTACAGATGCTTGTGATACTGGAATTGCAGGAATATTGATGCAGGAGAGGGAAGGAGTACGATATCCTATTTGGTTTGCTAGTAGAAACTTACGAACGTCTGAAAGGAATTATTCAACCACAGAGAAGGAAGCATTAGCGATTATTTTTGGGATTAGAAAGTTTAGAGGGTTCATTGAATTAACTAAATTTACAGTAAAAACAGATTATAAAGCTTTAACGTTTTTAAAGACGATCAAAGATCCAACAGGACGTATAGCTAGATGAATGCTTGAATTACAAGATTATGATTTTAATGTAATTTATAGAAACGGAATTAATAATGAAGCTGCGGGTGCACTGTCTAGAATACATGAGGTAAATTTAATTCATGGTGTAAATTATCCTGGTAGAAAGCAATTAATTAATTGTCAAGCAGAGGATAAAATTCTAACTAAGATAATTGATTATTGTAACAATCCTGATGTTAATGCTGATAAATTATTAAGTAAGTTACCTCGAGATGCTGTAATAGCCAATGATGGTTGTTTATATAAGTATGTGGAGCTCTTCATAAACCATGGGAAAATGAGTGCAAATTTTATAAAATTTGGATGCCACAGAATTTGGTGAATGATATTATTAACTATTTTCATAGTAATAATTTATCAGGTCATATGGGAATTAATAAAACTTACAAAAGGATAGAAGAAAATTTCCTCACGTGGCGTGAACTAGAGTTTCTTATCGAGACAGGAATGCGGACGGTATTCGTTTTGGGTTTTGGTACCGAAAATGAAGCCGGTAATGTAGTACCGATTGGGAAAAGTATGACAAACTAAATGTCCCGAAACGGAAGTGTTCGTACCGATAGTCCCGAACACGTAACATATAGCCGGGCGAAAAGAAAACATGCAGCAGAAAATGCGAAACCAGAATGTACATAATTCTAATTACTTACCATGTGCGCTTTGCATTCAGCACAGATTTGCACTATCCCATGTCAACTCTTCTTTACTTACTCTTGTCTAGTATTTTTTTGCGTGGCTCATAAATTAGGATTTTATATATGAAGGGTATTCTACTTTGTCATATGGAAACCCAAGAACCAACAGAAATAATTTTGGACGTAGAAACAACTTCCAGACCTAGAGTACATTGATGTACTTATATGTAAATAATTATTTACGTTTAACGAAACATGTGATTTAAATACATGCGATCAGAAAATTTGAAAGTATTTTTATCAACTTTTCCTATTTCGTTTTGAAACTATGGCAGCCTTTAGAAAGCTTACCAAGCACGAAGACCAGAAATGAAGGAAGACAATCTTGGGGGAGGGATGTTTAAGGAGATTTGAGGGTAGGCACATCATTTTTACGCTATCATTCTTCCGGAGTCTGAAGGAAGGGACCATCGAAATATCTACAAATGTATTATATACATATGCATAAAATATATAGATACATACATAAATCCCAGTCCCTGAGTCATGCCCTTCTTTTACCTTTATTTGAGCAGCCCTCTAGACAATTCAATATTTTACTACCCAATATTATTATTATTATATTATTATAATAAAAATAATTACGTACTGTGGAGTCAACAGCAAACCCGCTTTACTCAATTAAGCACAGGTGTTGTAACACCTCCCTCTACGCAGCTATTGGCTTCTGTTTTCCACGTGACAATTTGTATTTTCAACGCGCGCCCAGGTGATACGTATGTACATAATACAATATATTCTGAAAGTAGACAATAATGCAGTTTGACTTTTTTTCCACTTTATTTTATTTTCGGGAAATTTTATACTTACAAAAATCCTACTGCATTAAGAACAATTCCTAAATCCATTTCATAACTATGTAATTAGGAGTTTTGCACTGTATCGAGAACGTCGTCGTCATCATCAATATAATCATCGTCATCCGAATCGTCGTCAGTGCTAGTTTCATCCTTTCCTCTGTCTTATAGTAATTGGTGCTTCTATTTTTTATATAGCTCAACTAAATTATCTCCGGCCCACATCGATTCCTCGGTCTCAATTACGTGGTTTACACAAGATGACCACAGTGTCTCCGGTTCTGCGGTAATGGCATCTTTAGTTATTTTAAGAACGTTGTTAGTTCCTCCACGTGAATTTTCCTTTCCTATTTTTGCCTTGACTCCATACAAGCTCAATGGGATTTAAAAAAATGAGCCACTGGGAGCCAAAGTACCCGTACATTTTTCCCGCAGGTTTCGCCTATTTCTTCTATTTTGTATTTAGGGTGACAGGATATTGTTCGGACAGGGCCACGAGTGATTTTTTGTGATTTTGCCGTCGGGGGGAGATAGGAATAGTTCAAAGTGTCAGATTTTTAATAATGTCAGCTTTTAGCCAATAATATTTAGGCATACCTGAGTCAACAACCTGAAATAAGATTTTCTTGTTTAAACCACGTAATTGTGACCGAGGAATCGATGTGGGCCAGAG